>SJYV01011337.1:1592958-1720083 GCA_006410875.1 Neotragus pygmaeus
TGTGTGTGTGTGTGTGTGTGTGTGTGTGTGTGTGTGATGGCAACTTATTCAAAACGCTTAATAAACACTAAAAAACAGGACTTCCTTGGTGGTTCTGGGTCTGACTCTCTGCTCCCAATACAGGAGGCCCAGGTTCAATCCTTGGTCAGGGAACTAAATCCCACATGCCACAGCTAAAGATCTTATGGGCTGCAACTAAGACTCAGCACAGACAAATAAATATATATTTTAAACACACACACACACTGAAAATAAAAACAACTTTCTGGGTCTTAAGTAGCTGTCTGAAGGCCCTGTGTTGTTTTCCCCCCAGTTTGCAATGTGTGCTGGTGGCTCATTTTACATTAATTGAGCACCTACTATGTCCAGGGACTCTGCTGAGTGCAGGCAAATGGGAAGAGTCCCTATTTAAATGCAGTCAATTTGCTGGTGGAGGTTCCTTTATTCATACCCACTGAGTATCTACTTTATACCCATATCTACTTTAGACTCAGCTTCCAGTCCTGGTCACATGCTGGCTGCTAGGGTTTAAAAAAAACCCACACAGTTGCACAACAAGGTGACTGTTTTTAATGCCACTGACTGTACAGTTAAAAACCGTTAACATGGTGAATTTTATGTTATTTATATTTCACAACTATAAAGTCATGCTATAAAACAATGTAATTTTTATCTTCAGCAAAGATAAAATCTAAATGAGAAGAGAAAATTTAGTGCTATCAAATACTTACTTCAGCAGATATCTGAGCAGCCACTGTGCATGAAGCACCAGTCTAGGTGCTAGGAATAGAAAGTTGCAGGAAATTAGTTCCTGTCTCCAAATGTAGCTTCTATCCAGAGATGAGAGTAATGCTGGAAGAAGCCTAGGGTTTTGCAGTTGATAGATGATAACTCCCTGCCAGCCATTTAGAAAGGGCTTTGTGTACACTGGCTATTTCATGGGAGCCTCATATGAGCAACCCCATGGGCCTGATACTATCAACCTCATTTTACAGAAGAGGTGACCAAGGCTCAGAGGAGTCAGCATCTTGCCCTAGGTCACACTGCACTAGAGAGTGGAGAAGCCAGGGTTTGAACCCGCATACACTTAACTCCAGTGCCCACAGCAGAGGGGTCGTAAGGTGCCTGGTGTGACCAGGCAGCAGAGATCCATGGGGGTCAGGAGACAGAGTGCTGAGGAGGCTGGGCAAGATGGACCAAGATGCGAGCGCCAACCCCCAGCAGGTAAGTGTGCTGCGGGTCTCCGGTCCAAGTCCACCACGGTTTCTCTGAGCTCATATCTCAGTCTGCTTGTAAACAGCAGAAATGTGCTGCTAACAGTTCTGAAGGCTGGAAGTCTGCGCTCACGGTGCCAACATGGTCAGGCGGGGGCCCTCTTCCAGGTCGCAGACCTCTCCTTGTGCCCTCAAGTGGCAGAAGGGACGAGGGAGCTTGGTGGGATCTCTTGTATAAAGGCGTGCATGAATAGTTGTGTCCAACCCTTTGTGACTCCGGGGAATGTGGCCCACCAGGCTCCTCCCTCCGTGGGATTCTCCAGGCAAGAGTTCTGGAGTGGGTTGCACTTCCTCCTCCAGAGGATCTTCCTGACCCGGGGATTGAACTTGTGTCTCTTGTGTCTCTTGCACTGGCCAGAGGATTCTTTGCCACCGCCCCATCTGCGAGCACTAATAGCATTCATGAGGCTCTACCACCCAAACCTAATCACCTCTCAAGGGCCCCACCTTCCAATACCATCATTTTTGAGGATCAGGATTTCAGCATATGCATTTTCAGGGACACAAACATTCAGTCCCTAGCAGTCATGAATGCTAATTTCTAAAGAATGAGAGATGGAGAAAATGGGGAAGGACATGCTGGTCACAGGAAGCAGTTTAACACAGGGCAGGGGCGGCGGCTGCCCATGCCATGAAGCCCTCAACACCCAGCTATGACGCAGGGAAGGGTGGCGTCACACAGTGTGGGGCACATCTGAGGGTGATGGCACCCGTGGCAGGGCCTGGGTCCCTGCCTGGAGCTGGTGCAACCTTAGCAACAGACACCCCACCTCACCACAGGACTGGAGGAAGTCATCAGGGACCATCTAGCAGTTTAGTGGGCTCAAGTTGAAGACTCGTCAAATAATGGGATGGTTGGCTTCCAAGGGTGCCTGGAGGTTCTACCAATATGCAGGGGGTGAAGACTAAGAAATGCAGTTGGGTGTAGCTGATGCAGTGCTGTTTTAGGGAGATGCAGGGGATACGACACTCAGCCAGGCTGGCCTGAGGCACATGTCATTCACTCCATAAACACTGAATATGTTCCACGAGGGCCATGCTCTGCTTTATTTTTAAAATTTTTATTAAGAAATATCTAAATCAAGATGTTTTATTGAAGTATAGTCAATTTACAATATTAAATTAGTTTCAGGTGTTCAGCCTAGTGATGCAGTATTTTTACAGGCCATGCTCTTTTTTCAGTGTTGGGGACACACCAGTAACAAGGCAGGTGAGCTCCCTGAGGGCAGGTAGAGTTTATTATTTGTATGGATAATACACAACTTAAAAAAGTATATATATTAAGAAATTTTCAGACAGTGACAAGCATATAAAGACAACAGGGGAGGAAAAGTGGTGGTTGGTCACTAGTCCAGCTAGAATATTTAGGGAAGGCTTCTCTGAGGAGGTGACTTGGAGCTGAGACCTGAATGGTAAGGTAGGAGTGGCCACGAGCTGGAGTGCAGAAGGCAGAGGGGAAAGTGGTGCTAAGGCCCTGTGGCAGATGTGAGCTGTTTCCTGCAGCTCTGAACAGATCTGAGGAGAGGAGGAAGGTCAATGAGGTTGGTGAGAAAAGAAAGGTTAAGAGATGAGGTTGGGAGAGGACCAGACCATACTGGGTCTTGCAGGCTCCAGGCCATAAACGCACATGTCCTGGAGCAGCCTCAGCACTGAAGCAAGCAAGGAAGAAGTTTCTGCACCAGCTGGGAAGGATCCAGGGAAAACAAGCTGGGCCACAGAGTGAACTGTGAGTTTTGGTTGACCGTCCAGGTTGCAACGTCCAAAGGGACCTGGGCAATCCAAGATTGGTACAACAGGGCGTGGCCACATTAACGCAAGGTGCTCCTCTGCAGAGCAGAATGTAGAAGTCCATCTAGGAAGTGCCCAGCTAGTGGTGAGGGTGTGGGGGTAGGGGCAACACAGAAGATCCCGGGCAGGTTAACAGGGCCTCTGTGAATTTCAGGGCTAACTGGGGAAGAGAAGCCAAAGCCCTGGTAACCACCAGGTGAGAACACTGACAGGCCGAAGTTGGTCGTAGCCAAGGAGGGTTTGGGGGAAACGTGATGGTGGGGGCACGGGCTCCAAGCTCAGTCCTGGGCAGAGCACTGGCAATAAGGCTGATTTGGGCGCCACCTGCTGGTGGGATGCAGCTGCCGCTAGACGCCCGGTTCTAGTCAGGACCACCCGAAGCGGAGGCCAGAAGGAACTTTGTGATCAGTTTTGTTTAAGGTATGAATCCAATAGATGCTAAATTTTCTGTGCAGAAATTTTTAAGTAGTATCAAAAACATGTAAAATGACTCAAGTTCCTTAACCACTTGGGAAAGACAAAGGATTTGTAAAGAGAATTTTTTTAGTGAGTCCCATCCTTCACAGGGTTGATGGGGGTGGGGGGCAGTCTGTAGCTATTTCTTGCATCAAGACTCCAAGGAGAGTGCTTGGAGAGCTTTATCAGTGTTTCCTGAACAGAAAGACACCGGACTAGGATCTGACTTCTGCCTGGGAAAAGAGTAAAAATAAGCAGTTGCTGCTTCAGGCAGAGTTAGTAGGGGCAAAGAGTGTGTGTATGTGTGTGTATGTGTGTGTGGTATGGGTGATGTGTGTGGTGTGTGTATACCCAGGTGTGTGATGTGTGAGTGTGGTATATGTGTGGTGTGTGGGGTGTGTGTATGCGGTGTGTGTGGAGGGTGTGTGTGTGATATGTGTGGTGTGTGGGGTGTGTGTATGTGGTGTGTGTGGAGGGTGTGTGTGTGTGTGGTGTGGTGTGGTGTGTGTGTGTGCATGCCCCCAGATGTTCTGGAAAAGAGGAGTTTTTGTTGTGAGGTGGTTGCTGTGGTTGTTGCTTTTCAAGGAAATAGCAGGTAATGTTGTGAATAGCCAAGTATAATAAACATCACAGGTGGTGCAGTGGTAAAGAAAACACCTGCCAATGTAGGAGATGCAAGAGATGTGAGTTCGATCCCTGGGTCGGGAAGATCCCTGGGAGGAGGCAATGGTTACCCACTCCAGTATTCTTGCCTGGAAAGTTCCATGGACAGAAGAGACTACTGGTGGGCTCCAGTCCATGGGGTCACAAAGAGTCAGAGGCAACTGAGCACACAATACACACGACAAGATAGGAAATATTATATTTCCTAAATGCCTATTTGTTTTCTGATTACAAAAATATTGTATGCTAGCCAAACTTTAGACATCTCTTAAATATCCATTAGCAGAAAATGAATTTCTCCTTTATTCCCCATGCTGGTCCTTCAGGCCGTTTCCATCGTTCACAATCTCAATCCACGTTCAGGGGTTCGGTCTTCTGCGCTGTGACCAGCAGGTGGCAGCACACCACTGCTTTAAAGAGACTCAGACACGACGTCGATTGGAGAGGCAAATTTCTGCCAGCAGAGAGCTACGTAAAATGGATTTTAAATTCTTTTAAGTTTTAAAAAACGATGTCAGGAAAACCTCCAGTAATTTGCAGGAGGGAGAGGAGCACCCAAGCTGGTGAGACCTTCCCTGAGCTGCCACCCAGGATGCTGGATTCAAATGACCCGACCCGGCTTCGGTGGACCCACGCAGGAGTCCTTGCATACGGGTGCTCAGTCGCTCTGTCATGTCTGATTCTTTGTGACCTGAAACACTAGCCTGCCAGGCTCTTCTGTCCTTGGGATTTCCCAGGCAAGAATACTGGAGTGGGTTGCCATTTCCTTCTCCAGGGACTTTGTCTTTAAAGCACCCTAAATACTGCTTGTGAGAATTAAAATGCCTGCTATAGATCAATCACATTACAATCTTCAGGACACATCACAAGCTGTGTTTCATTAGAGACTGACAGTGCCTCTGTGATGGAGGTATATCAGCTTCATTTACAGGAGGAGAGTGTGAGGCTCAGCAAAGCTAAGTGGCCACTCAAGTGCCCCAAACAAGTGGACCGAGAGCTGGGACTTGCTCCTGGAGCACCTGTTTGTGAACCGAGTTTCTTCCCGTGTGGACGCGGGCCTCCCAATCTCAGGTTATCCAGCGAAAACGACGCCGGAATGGCTTCCTCTTGGTCTCCATTCCCCGCTGCCCTCAGACAACACCCAGCTCGGCTGCTTTGCCCCCTTGCAGACCCTGCCCAGCCGGCCAGGCAGGTCTGACGATGGAGATACCTGCCTCCATGTCTAGGGCGACCTTCTGCCACATCCACTCCCAATCTGTGCCCACTCCCTTTCCTCCAAACATCCCCTTTTCCCTTTGCCTAGAAATGTTTGAAGTCTGCCTCTGAGTCACTAACTAATCTCAGCTGGTAGCCAGTGTCTCCTCCCCCGCTTCATGGGCCATCATTCCCCACATCCCTTCACAGTCCTTCGGTCTGTGGAATTTCAGGGACACTAGAGCCTGAAGTGCTGGCCAAGGTCAGACCTGCACTTTGCCACCTTTTCCAGGGTCCATCCAAAATCCCCTTAGAGCCAGCACTGTGGGGAGAGAAGTATGAAGGTCATATTTCTAGTCCTCTTCTCTCAGAGTAGGTGTTGATTAAGGCCTGCCATTTGGTCATTCAAATAATTAAGGAAAGCTCACTCCAGGGGGGGGGGGAGAAGGCCATTTCTCTTTACTGGAGTCTCTGAGACCCCCAGCAAATCACCCCTCCTAGTAAACCCAATCACCCTCTCTTACACTGAGACCTGGACTGTTGGAGGCAAGTCCGCAGATATGGGCCATCCTGAACAACTTTATTATGATGGATAAGGACGCTTCACATTATGTGTGTGTGTGTGTGTGTGAAAGTTTTACATATATGTTACTATGTAATAGAAAAATAAATCCAGTGCATCAAATTTTTGCAAATTACCGCTTGAAATAAAACCAAAGAAGCAGTAAGTTAAAAAATGGGATGGGGAGAGTTGCTTGTTATAACATAGAAAGGAAATAATAATACAGATGGAACCCAGGTGTAACATTCAAAATTGCTCATACAGCTGGAGGGGCTGGGGGAGGGGAGATCCAAGAAGGAAGGGATATGTGTATGCATATAGCTTATTCACTTTGTTGTACAGCAGAAACTAGCACAGTATTGTAAAACAACTATACCCCCTAGGTTTTTAAAAATTGCTTATATGGTGTGTGAATATTAGTAACTAAAATTTGGGAAACACAACTGCCTGCCGCTGAATCCTCACAAAATTCTGTGAAGGACAGCTCACTTTTTTTTTTTTTTTTTTTTTGAGAGCTCATTTTGTTAGTCAAGATTCACTGAGCTCTCACTAGTGCAAGATATCGTTTTAAGTTTAATATATGTATAAATCATCTGATAGTCACAATCTTATGAAGTAGGCACCATTATCATTTCCATTTTACAGATAAGGAAACTGAGGCGCACAAAGGTTAAGTCCTTGCCTGTGGCATGAAGCTAGTTCAAATCAGAGAAGCCAAGAGTTAAGATCAATCCCTGCTCCACCCCCGACTCCCCAAGCAGGTGGGCATATCTATCTACTCATTTCTTTGAGTATCAGCTAAGTTCAGTGCATGCAGAGAAAATAAGATATAGGCCCTGGTTTCTGTAAGTTTGGACTTCCCAGGTGGTTCAGTGGTAAAGAATCCACCTGCCAATGCGGGAGACTCGGGTTCCATCCCTGGGTTGGGGAGACCCCCTGGAAGAGAAAATGGCAACCCACTTCAGTATTCTTGCCTGGAAAATCCCATGGACAGAGAAGCCTGGCGGACTACAGTCCATTGGGTCACAAAGAGTCGGACATGACTGAGTGACTCTGTAATTTCAATGTCTGACTTCCTGATAGTGAAGACAGACATGTGAGTTACAGAACAAGGAAACAAGTGCTGGGAGCTGGCAGGTAGGAAGCGTGAGGGAACAGAACGGGGAATTCACTGAGACAGAGGGATGCTGCCCAGGGGAGGCCCCATGTGCCAAAGTGCAGAGCCATAAACAAGGACATTCCTGCTGGGACACTGCACTGTGACCCACAGCCCTGCTGGACCTCCTGTGAGTGGGGAAGGTGGCATACGCCTATCAAACCGCTGAATGACCCCCAAGATTCCCAGCCACTGGCCAAATACTCAGGTGCCCCTTTCTGTAGAGATTCATGGGCAGGTGATGGGAAGAATTACCAGGGATGTTTCATGACAACATGAACCCCCTCTCTGGGCCCTCTGAAAATGCATGCTATGGTTTTCTGATATTTTCCGTTATGTCATGAAATTTATGACTCTGATCTCACAGAGCAGCCAGAAGGTTCGGAGGCAACTGGTGATATATGTGGGCCTTCTGACTCTTCTGAGAAATGATTCAGTTGTGTCTCTTAAAGTGATTTAATCCTAAATATTAGGCTGGAACGAATAAGAAAGGCAAATCTGTCTACTCTGTTTAAGGATTTTGCACTCGTTGATAGTTTCAAAACAATCATGCAGAGAAACAACATATTTTAACAAATAAATCTTGTTGGGAAGTGTAGATGCTTTGACAAATCAGAAAGCCCACCAAGTCACACATTTCCTTGTCAACTCTTGCTTCCAGCTGGCAAGGAGTTAAAATAATATTCCAAGAAGGTTTAACATTCATGATTACATTGATTATGGCATTTTCTCTGTGTGTGTGCTTAGTCATGTCTTTGTGACCTATGGACTGTCGCCTACAAGGCTCCTCTGTCCGTTAAATTTTTCAGGCAAAAATACTGGAGTGGTTTGTCATTTCCTCCTCCAGGGGATCCTCCTGGCCCAGGAATCGAACTCTTGTCTCCTGTGTCTCCTGCATTTGCAGGCGGATTCTATTGCACTTTCAAGATAATGGTTTTCCAAAATTGTATCTTGCAGCTAAAAATTAAATAGCGACTTCTGGGTATGCACAGCATTCCTTAATAAAATGAGACCCAATGTAATATTCTCAGAGGCTGAGCAGTAATATAGAAGAGATTTACCATAGTCCAGATGAGTGAGATCACTGATCCTATAGAATTCTTATTATTTTCTCAGCTAAACTCCAGGGAATGCTGGGAATGGCCCCACAAGCTCCATTCACATTTTCCAGCATCCTACATGGGCTTTTCTCTCCTACATGGATCCTGGAAGAACCCTTGCAGTCTTTTGGCTGTGAGCTGGGAAAAAAATGCCTCCTTAGAGAAAGCTGTGGATGGAGCTGTTTATTTGTGTCCACTGTAAAAACGTACCTCTGAATTTTAGAGCATGAAATACCAAGTTTGACACTATAATGGTGAATACATGCCACTCTCCTTTTTTCAAAACCTATAGAATGCATAACACCAAGAGTGAACTGTAATGTAAAGCATGGACTTAGCCTGATAAGGACATGGAATGCGGGTTAATCAATTAGAACAATGTATCACTATGATGGAGGAGGTTGATAATGGGGGAAGTAATGCAGGTGTGGAGACACTAGGTATAAAAAAACTGCATATGTTTTCTGCCTAATTTTCCTGTGAACCTAAAACTGGGCTTAAAAAGACCCTTTGGGCAACTCAGCACAGTATAACGCCTTTCCCCCTAATGCTGGCAACCCTGACCCTGCCAGCACCCCATGTTCTCAGAATGCTCTTTCCTGATCCACTACATTTTGTGCCAGATCCAAACACTTGACTTTATTTCTTGCTTGTCCCTCAGGAGTTGGATGTCCAATCAATGTTTGTGGTGGAGAATCCAGTGAGTGCCTGACCCTGGCTTACACTTGGGTTCAAGCTTGGCTCAGACCCCGTCTTCAGGATCTACACTGAAGAGGCCCCAGGTGAGTTTGCATACAATAGTAGGTATGACGTGCTTTTCCATATTTAATATTGATTTGATTTAAAAAATTATTTACTATACCTAAAATAAGCCAAGAGGATAAGGGGAATAAGATCAGGAAGATGGCAGATTGTAGTTACTTTTAAAAATATATAGTTTTATATCCTTTCTCATTCTTGTTAAAATTATCCAGCATCTTTACCATATCACCTACAACAAAAAATTGTTTTATACTTTAAAATTAAAAAAAAATTCATTTACAAATGTCCTGAGTGGTAGGTCCATCCTGTGTTCATTTATCAGAACAAAGAGAACAGACAGACGCACCTGAGAATGAAATCCACGAGTGCTGGCAGCATCTTCCTCCCTGGACTCACCTGCTTCTTGCAGCCAGGCTAGGCTGGGTTGAGTAGGTAACAGACAACTGCAAGCATCTCTGGCTTAACACAACGAAAGCTAGTCTTCATCCACACGAAGTCCAATGTGAATATCACTGCCTGGGCGACTCTGTGTCATAGGCTCAAGGGTCCAGCTCCTGACATGGTGTGCAGCTCTGACATTCCAGAATCCTTTGCTCCAGGCACAGAATTAGCAAAGCTAGGGACCATGGGAGAGCCTGCGAGGCACTTTAGGGGCCAGGCCTTCAAATGGCATTACACCTGTGCATCTGCTACATGCAGTAAGCCACTTCCACTGGAGATGATTTTGAAGCTAAAAGGTCATTTTCATTTTTCCTAGAATTTTTATTCCCCATTTAACTAGGCTTTTTTCCTTCTATATCTAGTCAGTCATTAAACCAGAGACCATTTGACACAAATGTTCTGAGTAGCCCACTTCCTGGCCCAAGTCTCAGGAAAGACCTCCGTGTTAGGACAGGGGGTTCACAGGGGACAGCCTTTTTGCTTTTTCAAGAAAGGGATAAAATAATTAAAAAGAAAATACAACTATATATGCAGCAAGAATTCTATAAAGGAAACTATTAAAAAGACAAACCCATCCTATTTTACTGTGACCCATAAATCAGCCCAGAGTATGTGGCATATCCTGCATTGTAGGTCAATCTTAAATTTTAAAAACATCATTCTCTTCCTAATTGGAAGAAAATATATGGCTCCATTTAAAATACTTGATAGTTTTCTAATCATTATCTGCAAATATTTGTTACTGAAAATCTGTTGTGCTAAGTTGTCCTAGAAACAGTTATAGGGGACAGTTATAGAGACAGTGTTCTCCATGTCCTCCAGATGGCCAATACTATACTATCTTGCTTTTTTCAAAAAAACCAAGATTTTGGAGGCAATAGGAAACCATGGAAGGGAATCTTACCCCATAGAAGTCATGATTCTGGAATATACTTAATTACTGATTCTTAATTTAAAACGTATATCATATATGCTCAAATATAAGGTGAGGATTTTTTCCCTATAAAATTATCCCTTGGTGAGAATTCCCTGGCTGTCCAGTGTTTAGGATTCTGAGCCTTCACTGCCATCGCCCTGGTTCAACCCCAGGTTAGGGAACTAATATCTCATAAGCTGCATGGCATGGCAAAAAAAGGGATTATCCCTTGATAAAGAGAAAGTAGCCCATATTTATCACCTCAGAAAGACTCTCATGAGGCTGCTCTCTTAGTTACTTTCATGTAAATAGCAAAGTACTGCTTGGGAAAGAGTCCTCCATGTTAAAATGGGTCCAGCCCAACAAGCTAAGGCATTGGGTACCCTTGGCCAAGGTATCTGTAATGTGAAGATGAACACAAAGGGCTGAGTCCAGGTAACTTCCACTGTTTCAACTAGCCTTGGTTAGTTTTACATAGAAGCATCAGTTTGTATTAGTTTGGTTTCACTGAACATCCAAGTCATTTAACTCTTCTTGTTCTGATTCCATAAGCCTTCCTCCAACCCCTAGCAACCTTCTGATGATGATGCAATGTCTGCCTTCAGGAAAAGACTGTACTGATCATGTAGGCTTTTGAGCATTTTGGTCCCTAGGACGAACTCTGGCATATTGCTTTTATTCTTTAGCCTCACTGCTTGGCTGTGTATGTGTGTGTGTGTGTGTGCTCAGTCGTGTCCAACTCTTTGCCAACCCTATGGACTGGAACCCATCAGGCCTCTCTGTCCATGTAATTTTTCAGGCAAGAATATTGGAGCTGGTTGCCATTTCCTATTCCAGGGGATCTTCCCAACCCGGGGACTGAACTTGTGTCTCCTGCATTGGCAGGTGGATTCTTTCCCACTGCACCACCTGAGAAGCCCCACTGCTTGGCTAATGTGGCTTTATCTAAAAAATAGGTCTGCTTTAGGTGGATTGTTCTCAGTGTGCAAGGCTGAATTTAGACTAGCCCATGGATAACCCATAAAGGTAGTGGTGGCCCCAGTCAAGGCTTCTCTGAAGATGGACTGCTGATCTTGTTCTTCAAAAAAATTCTCTGACTTGTTGGGTGAGTGAAGGAGGGCTACCTTCTTAGATGACAGTTTCTGTTTCAAATTGTAAGCTATCAGTCCCCACCTCTATGCAGCTCTAGGTCGCTTCTCTTTAGTGTACCAGGAATGAATTCTGAGCGTAATACCCCAAATTTCTATGTTACTGGCAATTTTGGAGGCAAGATACTTATCTTTTCTTATTAGCATTTCCTGAAAAAGAAATCACAGTATTTTACAGCTCAGTTTAAGAGCTAAGCTGATGTAAGCTATGTCCTCCAGATACAAAGACAAAGACTGTGGCTGATAAGGTTGANATTTTGGAGGCAAGATACTTATCTTTTCTTATTAGCAATTCCTGAAAAAGAAATCACAGTATTTTACAGCTCAGTTTAAAAGCTAAGCTGATGTAAGCTATGTCCTCCAGATACAAAGACAAAGACTGTGGCTGATAAGGTTGAAAACCAATACTTTCTTTTTTGGTGTAAAGCCTCCTCCTCATTTTTAGGGCACGTGCTTCTTGGCAGGCTCTCATGTACACATGCATGCATTCATGTGTATAATTCTGAAATAAAGCTTTGATGGGTTCTTGAGTCTGCCATTTTTTTATTTGACAACTCTACTTACACGTGTTAAGTTAGCTTTCTATAACCAAGGGAGGCCAGTTTAGGGCACAGGTTTTAAATAAAAACTGAAAATATCAGGAGGTGCTGCTTTCATAGGAACTGGGAAAATGAGTAATTTTCTCAGACAGTTTTGTGGGGTATGAAAGCAGATGTCCAGTCATATGTAACAGAACAAACTAAGTAGATAATTCTGAAGGAACTGCTTCTAACTCCCTGGAATATGATCACATGGCACCCTGTCCTCTTGTAACTTTTTGTTTTGGTTGCAATTAATCAATTATGGAATTACTGGGTTAATGTCTGTATTCTTTCAGGTTCTAAGAAAGCAGGGACTGTGTATGACTCTTTTTCCCTCTGAAAACTCAGCACCTAATACAGTGTCTTACACTATAAAGATGGAAGATGGTTGCTAAATATTAGATGACTGGATAATACACCATCCAGGGGACTATGTCTTTCATTTTTGAAACACTAGTGCCTAGAAGAGTGCCTGGCATAGCAGGGATTCAGGCATCAGCTGTGGAAGGAAGGAAGGAAGCAATTATGAGAGGGAGAGGTCACCTCAATCCCATGAAATCCTGTGTAGCTGGACTTGAGGTTTCCTGATTAATATCGTCAACGGGAAAATCTCCTTCTGTTAACAAAAGATATGAAAAATAAACAGAATGCCATCTAATTTAATTTGAGCTGCAAAGCAAGTGACTAACGAGGCGTCTCTGTATTTGGGTAGGAGGAGGACTCTCTAAGTGCTATCTGGAAATGGCTTTAGTTACTTTGGTGACTGTTATAGTCTTGTGAGAATAATCTCCTCTTAATAAGGACAATTACTTAGATTTATTACTCCTCTGTGGTCTTGTTAAAGATCTAAGAAGAATCCTATTTAAATGAAAGAAACAATAGGAGCTTTTTAAAGGGAACAAGATTTAATTAAAACCCAAGCACTGGACTAGTACCTCTGTGCCTGGGTGGCAAAATTGGGTTAAAAAAAAAAGAAAAAGCAGAGTAAATAATGGCAGTTACTTCACCTACTTTGGGGGAAGCAGGTCCCTTTTGAATGAAAAGGCCTCAAAAGGGTATGTGTATTCAGATTACACAAAACATGCCTTCTTTGAAGGTGGCCTTTGGAATCAAGTCTTCCCACTTTGTTTAATGAAATATCCTTCAGAATGGAGATAATGAGCTCCATTACCTGCTGGGGTGCCTGATCCAGAGGCAGAGCTGGCCTGACTGATGGGGATCACTCCGATAATAGGCGGTGGTATTTAAAAAGTACTTTATAATGCTCCCAGTGAGGACCCAGAGTGCTCTCAAAGAAATACATTGTGCTAGGGTCCCACCCTGACAAGCAGAAAGGCTCAGGAAGGAACTCAGGGTTCTTCCCGCTTGAGTAAAAACAGCAAGATTTGTTTGGAAAATCCCAAAGCTCTGACGGAAATGTCATAAAAGTAACTGATATTCTAGAAACTAACCAAAATAATAGAATGAAAGAAAATAAGTGCGGTAACCCATCAGATGAGAGCCTAATAGGCTGCTGGGGCCTCAGACTGACGGCTTCGGCTTCTCGGCTGTCTGATGCAGCCGTCACCATGGTGGACTGGTGCATAGAAATACAGCTGCCTGCTGTTTGTAGCATTATTCTGCCCTAAATAAATAACCAATGGCGATCATTTAGATGCATTTTGGGTGACGATGGCACATGGGAACTCAAGTCATGTAACATGAGCCAGAAGTATTTCCACATTAAATTATATTATTGAAAACAATGAAGGTGTATACAAGGGGTGGGCTGGAGGTGGGGAGGCTCGCTCTTGTCTTCTGGGGTATGTTCTGATTTTATGTCACCCCTGTGGTCAACAAATGTCATACCAAGAACAGATGAGCACTAAATGAATCTCTTCTTGTGATGATTATAACAAGACTGTAAAATGGAAAACAGTAAATATAACTCATCCTTATTAAGACTCTCTGGTATTTGTTTCCAGCTAGAGCTCCTAACAAGAGAGTAAACAATACTTAGTCTCTTGTGATTGCTAATTAAAATGCAATAAATTATGGAATCAATTTCAATTGTGGATCAGCTCTACAGTGGGTTCAACAAACCTCCTAAATTTCATCTTCCCCTTGGGGTCTCTTTTCCAGAACCTGGGATGAGGGTGCAGTGTGTGTATGCCGGATCTCTCTCTTTTGTTTGCTATTTAATTGCTGGTGGCCCCTTTTAAGGAAAGAAAGCCAACAACAGGATGAATTCCATCATCCTGGCATATGTCTTCCCTGCCTCTGAGGCACCTCTTTGCTTTTGGCTTGTTGTTTAAACCAGGATAAGACTTGGGATTGCTGCCCAAAGTAGTTCAGTGGCCTTGGCAAGATCCTAGGAGCAACCAAATAGCTGGGCTTCCCCCAGTCCTGTCTGGGCCCAGCAAGAACAGTAGGGTTTTAGTAGTCCGCTTATGTGCCTAACACAGGGAGACCAAGTGTTTGTCAGCAAGGCCAAAAGGAGAGGAGATTAGTGCCTTTTAAGAGAGGAATATATAGATATGATATAGGTATAGATAGGTAGATATAGTATACAGTGTAGAGTGATATAGATGTGGTATCCTAAGCCAGAAGTAGTTCTGCATTGACTTTATATATATAGAGAGAGTTATATGTATATAGATGTATATATAGTTCTATGTCTATAAATATAGCTAAAAGATAGAGTATATGTGATATTTACATATCTGTACTATGTGTATCTATATTTGTAATATAGATGTATATTTTAAATTATATTAAAATTGTATAGTTGTATAATCATAAATTATATAATTATATAATTAATAATTACAAATTTTCACTTTCATGCATTGGAGAAGGAAATGGCGACCCATTCCAGTGTTCTTGCCTGGAGAATCCCAGGGACGGGGGAGCCTGGTGGGCTGCCGTCTATGGGGTCGCACAGAATAATCGGACACGACTGAAGTGACTTAGCAGCAGTAGCGGCACCAGGGCAGTCTTGCTATGCTGAGACTAAGACACAGTTCCAGGTAATATTACAGTTTATGTCAGAGCAGATAAACAACATATGTATGCGTTTTTTATGGTTTCGAAGATGTCTACTTCTTTTCTCCATCCTTTGGATAAACAGTACCAGCAGCTTCATCTCTCTCTGCCTGAGAAGCAGGCTGGACCTAATAGGAGATATGCCACTTTCCAGGCTGTTACTCAACTGTAACTTAGGAGAGTTATTTTCTGTCTTGCTTGAATGTGTGAAGTGTTCCCATCCAACCAGTACTTAATAAAGTTGTATTGGTTATTTTCAAGGCAAAGGACATGTTTACCTTCTTGATATGGTCCCTTTCAAAGTCATCATAATGTAGGGGAATAAACATAGATCTCAGAGTAAGTCAGAATGCATGTGTGTGTGTGCTAAGTCGCTTCAGTTGTGTCTGACTCTTTGCAACCCTATGGATTGTAGCCCATGGACTCTCCTCTGTCCCTGGGATTCTCCAGGCAAGACTACTGGAGAGGGTTGCCATGCCCTCCTCCAGAGGATCTTTCTGACCCAGGGGTTGAGCCCGCATCTCTTACATCTCCTGCATTGGCAGGTGGGTTCTTTATCACTAGTGCTACCTGGGAAGCCAGAATAAGTTAGAGTTGGATTCAAATCTCTGTTTTGTCTTTTATTAACTGTATACTCTTTAGCAAGTTTGTTTTGCCTTATATATAATGGGGTTAATAATGCCTACCTACTCAGGGTTATTATATAGCTTAAGCAATTTCTTGTATATACAATGCCCACAACATCCAGTAGACTAAAAGTTAGAGCAGTTTAAATTTTGGTTCTGTTTATTCTATTAACTTATTTTTATACCTATATATCATTTTGTACATTAAAAAACCCTAAGTACTACCATCTCTCAGGGTTCCCAGGTGGTGCTAGTGGTAAAGAACCCATCTGCTAATGCAGGAGACATGAGTTTGATCCCTGGGTTTGATCCCTGGATCAGGAAGATTCCCTGGAGGAGGGCATGGCAACCCACTCCAGTATTCTTGCCTGGAGAATCCCATGGACAGAGGAGTCTGGCAGGCTACAGTCCACATGGTCGCAAAGAGTCAGACATGACTGAAATGACTTAGCAGGCACGCACAACCCTCTTTCCATACCTATAGCCCAGGTTATTTTCTTAGAGTAATAAGAAAATAACTTAAAATGCAAAGGATGGTTTTTCTTTTCTCAGAGACCACACATACATTTGCAGAGGCAGATGGGTAACTTTCCAAAGTTCTCAAACTTCAAATCATCATCATAATTAAGAAGGGAACATCCCCTAGGTAAGACCATTAATGTGCAGCACACAGTGGAAGATATATTCCTCCCTAACCTGTAACAGGGCTTCCCTGGTGGTTCAGATGGTAAAGCGTCTGCCTGCAATGTGGGAGACCTGGGTTCAATCCCTGGGTCAGGAAGATCCCCTGGAGAAGGAAACGGCTACCCACTCCAGTACTCTTGCCTGGAGAATTCCATGTAGCCTGGTAGGCTACAGCGCATGGGGTCGNGTTAGTCGTTCAGTCGTGTCCGACTCTTTGCAACCCCATGGACTGTAGCCTACCAGGCTCCTCTGTGTATGGGATTCTCCAGGAAAGAATACTGGAGTGAGTTGCCATTCCCTTCTCCAGGGGATCTTCCCAACCCAGGGATCAAACCCGCGGCTCCCACCTTCCAGGCAGATTCTCTACTGTTTGACCCGTCAGGGAAGCCAAGGCAAACTGGGGCCTGAAAACCACAAGAGTCCCAGCAGCCACTACTGAGTGGTAACTGACAACAAGAATTTATTTTCACAAAGAAGTTCGTATGTCTTCACTCAAATCTAAAAGGAAGGGAAATATGCAATTATTGTAGAAATGCTAAAATGCAATATGGTTACACTGAATGGATTAAAATTTAAATATCATTTAAGGAAGACTGAGGGAAAACAAATCCATTTACTGATGATGTTGGCTAGATAAATTGTCCCTGCAGTATACCTCTATTAAGCACACGGTGAGCTTTTGAAGAATGGGTTTAGTCTTCAGTTCTGGACAGGTGAACAGTGTATCCATTTCCTGTATTTCACCCCACGAACTCAAGCAATGATGCTCAAAGTATTGTTTCTGCAGTTTGGGCGGTCAGCATACACCTGGAAATGCACTTTAGAGAGTTTAACCGAAACCAAGCAAAAGTCAGCACTGGTTATTACTATTATTGTTTTAATAAGCAACTTCAGCAAACCTACCAATCTTCCCTAAAAAAAAAATCTAATTCTTTTTCCTTGGTGACAAGGGAATAACTTATGAAAATATTGCCTTGCAGTACAAAGGATGATGCGATGGCAGACAACACTCAAATTGGCGATTATTTAGTACTTGGGCCTCCTGCCTGTTTCCAACATGTTGATTAGTTTTGCTCTTGCCAGGCGGGTTGTGTCTTCCATGTGAAATGCTAGAGAAAGCAGCAGCATTCCTATTCCAAGATGGAAGAGATATTAATTATTCCTTGGAATCCTGTGGGGTGAAGTGGGATTTGTTTTTTCCTTCCTTTCCCCAAACATAACAGGAGAATTATTTTCTAATAATACTTCCAGTAGGCCAGACTAGTGTAGATGGAACATAATTTTTAATAGGCAGTGGCCTGGAACCTGACAGATACTGGCAGAGTGGGTGCCCCTGTTTTAAAAAGCTGAATGTGGCTGACAGTAATACCACTGCTTCCTTACGTCTATTAGAGTCAGTGTAAGGTTAGACAAATACATTCCCACTAGCACAAAACAGCAACCTTCCAAAATGTATGTCAGTGGTGTATTTACAGCCAAATCCAGAAGGGGCTTGTACTTCTTACACTGCTCCCATTAATGAGACAAATGTCAGCATCCATAAGCTATTTTTTTGTTCCTGCTTATCAAATCTTTCAAAAAATTGATAACTAGTCTTTATAGATTGTGAAAGTCAGATATAACTCTGACTGTATTACCTCACTGGACCCCTTGGGGTAAACTTATCACCTGGAAACCATTTTACATGGACAATTTGACTTTCATGTGGAGTGTCATAGTGTACCCTGGATGGAAATCTAAAATAAAATATCTGGACTACAGCCTTCCTCTTGGTGGGATTTATGATTCCCTCAGTACAATAATTTTGAAAATTGTATCCCTTATGCTACAAGACTTGATATATTATTAACTGCTTGAATTGGAAAAGCTTTCCAATAGGCTTACGTGCTATCTAGAGGCATGGATTAATTTTTTTGGAACTACAAGCTTATCTCCAACTGTCTAAACAGCAGTCTAAACTGCCCACTTCATCTTCTGTCTAGAGCAGATGAGAGTGTCCATCTCCTCTCTGGCAGCAGAGCTGGGAGGCTCTGCTTTTAGCAAAGCTCTTCCGGAAGACGATGACCATGGATACACTAGAGAATCAGTTGTGTTCAGTTAATCACACCGCAGTGAGACCTGCATACACTGGTTCTCCTTCTATTTCTCGTGGCATTTTCAGGTTTTAATTCTACTCTGGCAGAACTAAACTGGTGTACAGAGAATGCTGGTAGGAGGGAGTTGGTGGGTGCGGGGTGGTGTGGAATATTGTTTTTTGTGAACTTAGGGAATAGATTTTTTTTAACCTTAAGGGACTTGTACTGCCACAGAGAAACTATCCACCTGTCTTCTGCTTTCATGGCCCCTCTTCTCATCCCAGACACTGTGCTTTGAAAATCAGCCATGATTTTCTGGTATATAAGAAACACCAGACTCTCCAAAGGCAGAGAGACCCAGAAAGCTTTCCATGGGGCTCTTCTTATAAGACTCTTTCCCTTCAGCCATGTCAGCTGGGTTGGAAATACATGGAATTATCTGTTTTACAGTCAATTCTGTATGTAGTCAAGATAAGGCTAACTGTCCTAATCTGGGGTCAGCTTCTATAAACGTTAATTCTGGGGACATGAAAGTGCAGGGCTTGAGAGCACGTTGCAGTAAAAACCAAAGTGTTCTATGGCCTAAGGTGCTAGAAACATGGGAACGTATTTAGGATCAGTCACATGGCTCAGTGGTAAGGAATCTGCCTATCAAGCAGGAGGCGTGTGGGTTTGACCCCCAGGTCAAGAAGATCCCCTGGAGAAAGAAATGGCAACCCACTCCAGGATTCTTGCCTGGGAATTCCCACAGACAGAGGATCCTGGCGGGCTACAGTGCATGGGATCACAAAAGGATCAGACACGATAGCGATTAAAAACAATGACACAAGAAAATTTGAAATTCCCTGAAATTTCACAGCTCATGTATGAAAGAATTAGAGGCTCTCTCCAATTTGATAACAATCCTAAAACTTTACGTGATATTACATATAACATATTGTAAAGATGAAGTAAATTTTAAAAACTATCATTAATGAAAAACAAATTTTTATCAACTACATTACAGGGGAGACTGAACAGGTAGTCAATTGTAGAGAAAGTGTTATAAAGGTGTATCCAATTAATCAATCAAGGTACGTTTGTTTTGTGGCTTTTGTGAGGCCTATAACTTACTGTGTTGCTTCTTTTTTATAATTTGTTGTTTTTCTCTCCACCTAAGTAAATATTCACTTTGTACTCATTTTTGTATCAAAAATTTCCAAATTGAATGAACTTTAGGCTTCACAATATCTGGATCTATCCCTGGATGGGTTACTTGCCCTTCTGAGGTAATGGGATGCCAAATTTTGGGTAATATAATCATCTTCTGTGTATAATCTAATCAACTGTAGGACTAAGCTTTATAGAATTTATAGTTTTAAAATCTTTATTAAACCTAGAGTTTTATATAATACCTCTTTATGGAAAATATATAGAATATATCAGCAAATCAACCTTGAGATACTTTTTTCAGGTTAGCATAGCAGAGTTCTGTAAAGGCTTTAAAGTTCTCTGTTTACATCTACTGTGAAACACATTTCCTTATGGTGAGTTTCTCAGTTTTTCTCTTTACAGACTTCCCTGGTAGCGCAGTGGATGGGAATCCACCTGCCGATGCAGGGGATACAGTTCGAGCCCAAGAGGATTTCACATGCCTTGGAGCAACTAAGCCCATGGACCACAACTTCTGAGCCTTCAGAAGCCTAGGAGCCATAACTGCTGAATGCTGAGAGCCTAGAGCCTGTGCTCCACAACCAGAGAAGCCACCACAGTGAAAGGCCTGTGCACTGCGGTGAAGAGTAGCCCCTGCTCGCCACAACCAGAGAAAGCCTGTGCACAGCTATGAAGACTCAGTACAGCCCAAATAAATAAACTGCTCGTTTTCTCTGCTAGCTGTTTAATTATTTATTAGTCATCTTTGATTATCTCTTTTAAAAGTTTATATATACCGAGGACTTTTATCATCCAGTAAATGTTAACACTGAAGGTTTAAAAATATGTTGAGGATTAGTTAACTGACTCATTTAATGAATAAATAATGCAGTGATCAAATGCTGAACTGATATGAGTAAAGTCTGTAACTTAAAGGATCACAAGATACTATTTTTCTATAAGAAAATCTACAATTATCACTTGAGGGATCATCATTTACAGGAAAATGTTCTCCCTGAAAAGGGTGCGGACTGGCTGGCAAGGTGAGGGGGCTGGTATGTATTTCTCTGGCCTTCCCAGCACATAATATACAACAAGATAAATAAGCTCTTTCTTGCAGGTGGGGAAGGAGCCAATAAGCATTGAACTGATGCACAGACAAAAGCGGGGGCAAATTTCAGAGGAATTCCTCCAGCCAGCACTGGGGACACTTGCCTGGAAGCAGTGCAGATGATTCCAGGGTCTGTCTCTTGCCATCTGTGAACCTCAAGCCACAGGCCACTTTTAAACTTTCTGTGTGTTAACTTTAGGTGGTGAAAGTCCTTGGTATATATACACTTTCAAAAGAGATAATTAAAGATGACTAATAAATAATTAAAGAACTAGCAAGGAAAAGAATTATTTATTTATTTATTTTAGCTGCACTGGGTCTTCATTGCTGCACACAAATTTTCCCTAGTTGCAGCAAGCAAGGCCTCTCTTCCTTGACCAGGAATTGAACCTGGACCCCCGGCATTGAGAGCATGGAGTCTTAGCCATTGGACCACAAGGAAAGTCCCCCTCTCCAATAATCTTTTAGCCAGGCTGTTGGAAAAATTTTAGAATATGGAAACTGGAGCTTCCCTTGAGTGAGTGACTAATTGCTCAGTCGTGTCTGACTCTTTGTGACCCCATGGACTGTAGCCCATCAGGCTTCTCTGTCTACAGGATTCTCCAGGCCAGAATACTGGAGTGGATTGCCATTCCTTTCCCTAGGAGATCTTCCTGACCCAGGCAGGGTTCAAACTCGAGTCTCCTGCATTGCAGGCACATTCTTTCCCACCTGAGTCACCAGGGAAGTTTTTAGTGAAAGTGAAGAAGTCACTCAGTGGTGTCCGACTCTTTGCGACCCCATGGACTGTAGCCTACCAGGCTCCTCCATCCATGGGATTTTCCAGCCCAGAGTACTGGAGTGGGTTGCCATTTCTTTGGCTCTTCACAAAAAAGGTTGACCCTGCAGAGGACAGAGTGAAAGCAGAGAAATCACTGCTGTCCCCTCCCCCAGAGGTTCCTGGGTATTCAACCCTCTTCGTTAGCTATGCAGAAAACCAAGTTTGCAGTTGGTAACTTTGGCTGTCACGGAGCCTATGCATTTGTAGAGCATTTAGCTTATTGACCTAAATGTTCCCATGTTTAGGGAAAAAAAGTGTAGTCTAATTAATTCACAATAAAAATCTTCTCATAGAAGATAAAACTCATCTAACCCAAACAGAATTGAATATGTGACAGGATGCAGTCATCAGCATGCAGCAGCCTTAAAAATTACAATATCTGACCTTAATATGTGTGAATCTATCAGGATTCCATTGTCGACATGTATATTTTTCAATATTCTTCTCTAAGCAGAAATCATGTCATTTATATGCAAATGACCACATCCTCAGCAGCTGCTGCTTCTCCGTTGAAGCCGAGGGACTTATTTGCACTTAATAAAGCCTCATAAATAGGTTTTGCTTCTAAAAGGGTAGGGAAGCAGGAAACCCATCATTGCCTTTTACAGTTACAAGCTTCTTTTTGTTTTGAAAGCGAGCGGACACCTCTAAGAGGACGGTTCTCAGTTACCAAAAGGAACAGGGCTCCTCACCCAGTCAGCTTGCCCCTTTTCTTCTTGGGAAACAAATGCTCCGTCCTTCTTGGTACCTTCTTCCCACCACAGCCATCGCCATCGCCTGTCTGCATCTGGGTTGTGATTTAATCCAGACTTTAGTACAAGGAGGACTGCTCTCTCAGTGGAACCTCCTGCCAGGTGGGAAGAGCAGGTGTCCAGCCCGAGGAAGACCCCTCAGGCCCCCTCAGGCTGTTCTGTTTGAAAGGAGAAGGAGGAGGAGGAGAATTCCTCCCCAAGTGGAGGAGAATTTTTCCTTTTATGAGTTATGAGTTTCCCTTTAAAACACTCCACACAGGGAAGGGACAGCATATGGGGACTGTTTGTACCCTCTGAGGGCTCAATCAAACAGCATTAAAGGAACATTAAAAACTCAGCTCAATTCATGGGGTAAGTACATAGAAATTCTCCTTCTCTCCTCCCACTCCCATCCTCCTAGCTAGTCTTCTTTGTCGACAGAATTGGATGGAAAAGGAAAAGACTATATGCATTAGGTGTCCATATAAAATGAATTCTACCCATTTTCTATTAATGCTCCCATAAAACCTCCCAGGCTTCTACACTGGGGTCAACAGAAATGTTCCATTTACCATTTAAGACCACTTAGGACATGCTTTAAAAAAAAAAAAGAAGAATATTATAGGATAATTGTCTCCTGCTGTTAGATGCTAAGATAAACCTGAGGCACTTATGAAAAATAAATAATGATGGGAAGCAGGTCATTTATTTTTAAAGCACCGTGCTGCTGATTTGGTAATAATGACCTATTATCCCTGTCAGAGTAATAGAGTGTTCCTGGAGTTTCAGTTCTGGTGTGTGAGCAACTGGCATGATAGAGATGATTGCACTGTCTGATAAATGTGTATAATCATTGAATACACTGGTTGACAATACTGTCTTTAAATTGTCACCAGCTAGGCAAAGAGACAAATATCTCTACCATATCAACCTATCAGAGATGTTTATAACTGCGAAAACATCCAAACACAATACTAAAAGACACATACACACACACACACACACACACATAAAAATCCAGCCACTAGGAGCAAAATGTAGCCAAAGAAGAGCTGACAAGAAGTGATACATGGTCCTTTAGTCAGGAGTCCTGGGCTCTGGTCTCATCTCTCCGAGCCTCAGTTTCTTTAATTTTAAAAGTAGAGATCATATCTGTCCTGTGTACTTCACAATATTATTATCAGCATCAAAGTTGTAAAAAATACATAATACAGTTGTAAAAAAATACAAAAAACACAAAATATACAAAATGAGTATTATATGTTCAGTCAGTCTGACTCTGCAACACTGTGGACTGTAGCCCACCAGGCTTCTCTGTCCACGGGGTTCTCCAGGCAAGAACACTGGAGCGGGTTGCCATTTCGTCCTTCAGGGGATCTTCTTGACCCAGGAATCAAACCCGTGTCTCTTACATCTGCATTTGCAGGAGGGTTCTTTATCGCTAGCAGCACCTGGGAAATCCCCTGCGGTCTTTATCAGCATCCATTTCCAGAATTCTTTTCATCTTGCATCACTGAAACTTTGTGTCCACTAAACAATAACCTTCAATTCCCCTCTCCTCTCAGCCCCTGGCAACCACTATCCTATCTTCTGTCTCTATGAATTTGACTGCTCTAGGAATATAAATGGAATCATACAGAATTTATCCTTTTGTGTCTGACTTATTACACTTTGCATAATGTCCTGAAAGTTCATTCATGTTGCAACATATGTCAGAATTTCCTTCCTTTTTAGCTTAATAATATTTCATTGTATATATAAGCTGTTCTTGCTTATCCATTTATCTGTTGACGACTACTTGGGTTCCTTCTACTTTCTCGCTATTGTGAATAATGTCATAGTTTATATGAATAAGAAAATAGAAGTATATTATATTTATGAGTATTCTAAGTACGAATATGTTTCTTTAAGACCCTGCTTTCAATTCTTTTGGGTATATACCTAGAAGTGGAATTGCTGGATCACATGGTAATTCTATGGTTAATTTTTGAGGAACTCTCATACCGTTTTTTTACAGTGTCTGCACCAGTTTACATTTCCACCAGCAGTGCACAAGGGTTTCAGTTTCTCCAGGTTCTCAACAAGTCTTATTTTCTTTTTGTTGTTTTTTAAAATAATAGCCATCCTAATGGGTATAAGGTGGTATACACTTGTTTACTTTTTTTGTTTTGTTTTGTTTACTTTTGATACAGTGATGTACAAGAACTATTGTCTAATATTATCATGAAAATTTTCACATTTGGGATGACATTTTCTTTTATTTTTATTGAAGTATAGCTGATTTACAATGTGTTAGTTTTGGGTGTACAGAGAAGTCACTCAGTTATTACATACATATTATCTTTTTTTTCATATTCTTTTTCCTTATAGGTTATTATAAAATATTGGAATGACATATTTTTTAACCATAGATTAGATACTAATTTGCCAAGTATGTTTACAACTACACTTTAGAGTGATTTAGGAACTCCTCTAATACCTGTCATACATATATATATGACAGGTATATTACAGATATAGCTTTAATGGAAATTTGCCCACCAGAAATTATTTATATGTTAAATGATACATATAATTCATACATGCATGAAGTGATACTTAATGCTAAATGACACATATAATTCATACATGCATGAAGAGTGATACTTAAGAAGTTTTATAATTTATATGCATGCGTGATCAGTCTCTCAGTTGTGTATGATTCTTTGTGATCCCATGGACTGGAGCCGGTCAAGCTTCTCTGTCCACAGAATTCTCCAGGCAAGACTATTGGAATAGGTTGCCATTTCCTCCTCCAGGGGATCTTCCAGACCCAGGCATCAAAGAAGGTTACCACTGAGCCACCTAGGAAAGCCCTAAGTCCCAAGTGTTCTCTTCTTGATTAATTTTGCATACAGAATCGAGGATAAATAGATTAAAAGACACTGTGCATGGTTGAAAATACCTTTTTAGAAAATGTTTTTAGGCTTTAAAAACCTGGGAGAGGGAAATTAACTCACAAAAGGACTGATTTCTTCCCATACTTAGGAACCCTCACCAACAGTCCATTTCGCAAAAGACCTGAAAATAAACAGGAACAAATTGAACCTCTGCTGCAGGACCTCCAAGTTTTGCACTACAGGCACAGGAAAGTCATTTCAATTCAATTAAAATGACATCAGTGTGGTTCTGTGCCATAAGCCCATTGGATTCTGCTATGGCTTAGTGGCTTAAAACAACACAGATTTATCACTTATAGTTCTGGGGGTCAGAGGCCTCCTGGGGATAAAATCAAAGCTACTTGATTTTAAAACCCAGGGTTCCATTCCCTCCAGAGGATCTAGGGAGAGAATCCATCTCCTTGCCTTTTCCAAATTCTAGAGGCTGCCTGCATCCCTTAACTTGTGTGACCCCTTTCTCCATCATGGACTTCCCAGGTGGCTCAGATGGTAAAGAATCCACCTGTCACACAGGAGACCCAGGTTCAATCCTTGGGTCAGGAAGATCTCCTGGGGAAGAGAATGGCTACCCATTCCAGTATTCTGGCCTGGGAAATTCCATGGACCAAGGAGCTTGGCAGGCTGTAATCCATGGGGTCACAAAGAGTCAGACATGACTGGACAACTAACACTACTACTACTGTCCATCAATGTGGCATCTTCAAATTCTCTCTCTCTTTCTTCCCTGAGCTCTGCTTCCACCCTCACATCTCCGCTGATTCTGACTCCTCTGCTTCCCTCTTTCATTTATAAGGACCCTCGTGTGTAGGCTGGGCTCACCCAGATAATTCAGGATAATCTCCCCATTCCAAAATCCTTAACTTCACATCTGCAAAGTTCCTTTTGCATGTTATGTGACATACTCATAGACTTGGGGACTAAAACGTGGACATCTTTGGGGGTCTTATTTTGTCTACCTCAGGGATGGATTACACATTCTTTTCTCAGTCATAGGGCCTAGATATTATCCGTATTTTAAGGTTAATACTTCAAATGGGACAAGCTGGCGTTCAGAAAAGCCAGAGTCAAATCAGATAAAAAGCAGATATCTGCATGCACTCTTTCACATCACCAAGAGAATCAAAACAGTATGACAGTAAATTTGACTTCTTGTCATGTTGAATTCTTCCTTCAATGCTACATTATCAGAAAGAGGCAGTATTGTTTTAATGTAATTTATATAGTGCCTTCCCCTGGGTGATGAACTGAATATTCCTTAGCCTCCTCAGAGAATTAGGTTGTCTCTTTTTATCCCAGCTCAGCCACTCCAGCAATATAATATGCTGCACCATAATATCTGTGTGCAAGAAAAAAATCACACTCACTAAACTTAAGGATGTTCACTTAAAGAAATTCCTTTGGAGTTTTTTTTTTTTCTTCTCACTTGAAAATGCTCTTCTTTGGGTATTATAAAGCCATTGACTCATATTAGATTAATTAGGTCAATTAGCCTTTAGGTAGTAATTACCACTCAGGTGGCTTTGAATAGTTCCTTTTTAATAAAGGTATGTCTTGAAAAGATATTATCAAATTCCTGCCATATAGTAGCATTAAGGGAACATGCATTTAGCAGTTCTTTCTGCAGTGTGGTTTGGGTGTAGCAGTGACACTGGGTAGAATAAGCTTAAGGACTTTACCTTTATGAGTTGCTTATTCAGATTCAACCATTGTTGAAAGCCACATGGGTTTTTTCCATTCAGAGAAGCTGGTGATAGCTCTGAATGCTGAGCCTAATTCAAAGCAACTCCCTCTCTTTTTCTAACCTGTCAATAGGAATTCCCACATTTTTAAACTGTCACTGGCCCCAGCACCTAAAATGGGACTCCCATCAGCCAACACATTTATCTGAAACTTTTTGCTTTCTGGTTCTCTCCTTTAACAACATTCCCATATTTATGTTAACATTGACAATAGCTGCCACTTAATGAGTATTTGCTAGGTTCCAGACATTTCGCTTTTTAAAATGTTTCATTTATTTATTTATTTTGTGCCCTAGGTCTTAGTTGCAACGCACGGGATATTTAGTTGCAGCATGTAGGATCTAGTCTCACCAGGAATCATACCACAGGGCCCTTGCATGGGGAGTATGGAATCTTAGCCACTGGGCCACCAGAGAAGTCTCCCATTGCACATTATTATGTTATTCATTATTCCTAATTGTTATCGTGAGTTAACAGCTATTTGTTGAAATATTTGCTCTAGATACTGGAGATAGTCAAGTAGATATCCTTTCTCCACATCATAGTTGAGGAAACTGAGGCAGAGGACCTTAGTGAGGCGCTCAGGCCCTGGACGGGGGTCGTCGCAGGCAGCCCGGGGGTTTACCGGGAGCCCAGGGTCTGTCTGGCTCTGCAGCATGGCTCCTCCCAACCCATCAATCTGCTCCAGTGGGGAGAGGGGTACTGCAACTGCTGTCTCCTTTCAAAGCTGGGTTTGAAAACTCACCAGACTGTTTGGTACATAAGGTTGCTGCTGCTGCTAAGTCACTTCAGTCATGTCCAACTCTATGCAGCTCCATAGATGGCAGCCCACCAGGCTCCCCCATTCCTGGGATTCCCCAGGCAAGAACACTGGAGTGGGTTGCCATTTCCTTCTCCAATGCATGAAAGTGAAAAGTGAAAGTGAAGTTGCTCAGTTGTGTCTGACTTGTAGCGACCCCATGGACCACAGCCTACCCGGCTCCTCCATCCACGGGATTTTCCAGGCAAGAGTACTGGAGTGGGGTGCCATTGCCTTCTCCAAGATAAGGTTGCTAATGAACTCCAAATCTTTGAGGAAAGTTTAAAGGCACTTTAGGAACCAGGTTGAAAAATAGATAACTCACAATTACTCAGAACACAAGTTTCACCCCTAGTAATTAAAGGTTTTAATTTTTTTTCAGGAGTCTGATACACATACAGGTGTAAAAAAGTTGATGTACTACTTAAATGAATACATATAAATGTCATGAGCCATAGTTATAGGTGCATCCTTGCTGCTGTTTCTATGAAGTGGAAGTGAAAGTGAAATTCGCTCAGTCTTGTCTGACTCTTTGCAACTCCATAGACTATAAAGATCATGGAATTTTCCAGGGCAGAATACTGGAGTGGGTAGACATTCCTTTCTCCAGGAGATCTTTCCAACCCAAGGATCGAACCCTGGTCTCCCACATTGCAGGCAGATTCTTTACCAGCTGAGCCAGCAGGGAAGCCCATCAGTTCAGTTCAGTTCAGTCGCTCAGTCATGTCCGACTCTTTGCGACCCCATGAATCGCAGCACACCAGGCCTCCCCAACCATCACCAACTCCTGAAAGTTCACTCAGACTCACATTCATCGAGTCAGTGATGCTATCCAGCCATCTCATCCTCTGTCGTCCCCATCTCCTCCTGCCCCCAATCCCTCCCGGCATCAGAGTCTTTTCCAATGAGTCAACTCTTCACATGAGGTGGCCAAAGTACTGGAGTTTCAGCTTGAGCATCATTCCTTCCAAAGAAATCCCAGGGCTGATCTCCTTCAGAATGGACTGGTTGAATTTCCTTGCAGCCCAAGGGACTCTCAAGAGTCTTCTCCAACATCACAGTTCAAAAGCATCAATTCTTTGGCGCTCAGCCTTCTTCACAGTCCAACTCTCACATCCATACATGACTACTGGAAAAACCATAGTACATTTCTGTATTATCTGAAATTTCTTTTATCCACATTTCCCATTTAGATCACTCAAACCACCCTCCCAATAACAACAATTCTAATGCATGATATAAATCTTTTAGTTTGCCTATATTTCTACAAAATATTTTTTTTTTTGGTACAGATATTTTAAATTTACTTAGATAGCTTCACGTTCTATTTCTTAACATTTTTCACCTAGTACTGATTTTTAGGCCTCTGTTGCTATGTGTACTAGTCTATTGCTGAATTATTTTTTTTTTAAAATATAAATTTATTTAATTGGAGGCTAATTACAATATTGTACTGGTTTTACCATATAGCAACATGAATCCATCATGGGTGTACATGTGTTCCCCATCCTGACAGCCCCCTCCCAGTTCCCTCCCCATACCATCCCTCTGGGTCATCCCAGTGCACCACCCCCGAGCACTCTGTATCATGCATTGAACCTGGACTGGCAATTCGTTTCACATATATTATATATGTTTCAATGCCATTCTCCCATATCATCCCACCCTCGCCCTCTCCCACAGAGTCCAAAAGACTGTTCTATACCTCTGTGTCTCTTTTGCTGTCTCGCATATGGGTTATCGTTACCATCTTTCTAAATTCCATATGTATGCATTAATATAGTTTATTGGTGTTTTTCTTTCTGGCTTACTTCAATCTGTATAATTGGCTCCAGTTTCATCCACTTTATTAGAACTGATTCAAATGTATTCTTTTTAATGGCTGAGTAATACTCCATTGTGTATATGTACCACAGCTTGCTTATCCATTCATCTGCTGATGGACATCTAGGTTGCTTCCATGTCCTGGCTATTATAAACAGTGTTGCGATGAACATTGGGGTACACGTGTCTCTTTCATTTTTGGTTTCCTCGGTGTGTATGCCCAGCAGTGGGATTGCTGGGTCGTATGGCAGTTCTATTTCATTTTTTAAGGAATCTCCACACTGTTCTCCATAGTGGCTGTACTAGTTTGCATCCCCACCAACAGTGTAAGAGGGTTCCCTTTTCTCCACACCCTCTCCAGCATTTATTGCTTGTAGATTTTTGGATCGCAGCCATTCTGACTGGTTTGAAATGGTACCTCACTGTGGTTTTGATTTGCATTTCTCTAATAATGAGTGATGCTGAGCATCTTTTCATGTGTTTGTTAGCCATCTGTATGTCTTCTTTGGAGAAATGTCTGTTTAGTTCTTTGGCCCACTTTTTGATTGGATTGTTTATTTTTCTGGAATTGAGCTACAGTAGTTGCTTGTATATTTTTGAGATTAATCTTTTGTCAGTTATTTCATTTGCTATTATTTTCTCCCATTCTGAAGGCTGTCTTTTCACCTTGCTTATAGTTTCCTTTGTTGTGCAGAAGCTCTTAATTTTAATTAGGTCCCAATTGTTTATTTTTGCTTTTATTTTCAATATTCTGGGAGGTGGGTCATAGAGGATCCTGCTGTGGTTTATGTCTGAGAGTGTTTTGCCTATGTTCTCCTCTAGGAGTTTTATAGTTTCTGGTCTTACGTTTAGATCTTTAATCCATTTTGAGTTTATTTTTGTGTACGGTGTTAGACAGTGTTCTAATTTCATTCTTTCACAAGTGGTTGACCAGTTTTCCCAGCACCACTTGTTAAAGAGATTGTCTTTTCTCCATTGTATATTCTTGCCTCCTTTGTCAAAGATAAGGTGTCCATAGGTGTGTGGATTTATCTCTGGGCTTTCTATTTTGTTCCATTGATCTATATTTCTGTCTTTGTGCCAGTACCATACTGTCTTGATGACTGTGGCTTTGTAGTAGAGCCTGAATTATTTTCATGGTATAAGTACTATAAATAAGCATATGCTATTTTCATAATCAGAAAAAATCCAACAAAACTCTTTTTATTGAAAAGATTTCTTCTAACATAAGAGCATAAAACCATAAATTATATGATTTTGTAAATGGAATATCCAACTGGAGAATTATTTATTACACTGAAAATTTTATTTTTCTAAACACCTCTACTTTAGAAATGTATTTGGAATATGTAACTTTTTCCACAAGTGTAGAAAATGCAAAGAGAATATTTCTATGAAGATTCTAAAGTAATTCATTTTAGGAGGCAAAAATTTCAAAAGACAAAGTTATTTTGATAGTGGAAAGTAGTGAAATGAACTTAATGAAGTGTGTTCTCACTATATATTAAAAATGAAATTAAAATAATTTAAAATAAAAGAAATACGACATCGCAATGCAAACAGAAATTGAGGAGAATCCCAGAAGGATAGGAAATAGATGATGGACAGCACAGGAAAATGAAAAGACAACTGAAGGAAGTAATAAAGCCTATAGGGAAAAACTTGAAATTTATATACTGAAAGTTCATAATTTTCAACATAAAAATCTAATAACAACTGATAATCCCTTTCCTTTCTTTAAACTTTAATTTAAAGGATAAAAATAGAACTTTAAGAATTACTTTATACAATCATATTTTTATAAGATAGATATCAAATACTCTCAGTAATATTTGTGTTTCAAACTTCTCAAAACAGTATATTCATAGATGATAGATGCAGAAAAAAAATCACATGTAACTATTTATTATGGGGGAAAGTGGCAAGATGAGAGCCATATTTCAAGCCGATAATGCTTAAGTCCTATGATGCTGGAAAATGTCACAAATAACTGGGTTTCTTCTCTGTCTTTTGTAGGGTAGTTTTCATGTACAGCAGACACAACATTAACAGACAAAACAAAGTTGTCTTTACAAAAAGGATTTTGTTGAACACAGGCTCTCCTCTCTCTCTTCAAAATATTGGTTTTCAAAATGAAGTCATTGACCTAGGAAAGATAAACAAATAGGCTTCAGGAATCTGGAGGCAGGACAAAAAGCAGGTTAAAGAACAGAAGCTTAAGTGTGAAAACCAAAAAACAAAATAATTACCTGAGGCTCAGTGCCAAATGGGAAGAAGAGATGTCTACTGATGTTGACAGGTGACCTGCAAAGGGGACAACCCACTCCAGTATTCTTGCCTAGAAAAATCCTATGGACAGAGGAGCCTGGCAGGCTACAGTCCGTGGGGTCACAAAGAGTAGGACATGACTGAATTGACTCAGAATGCACATACACATGTATAAAATATATACATAACAAGAGAATTTACCTCATAGGGCTATTGTAAAGATTAAGGGTATATGCCATCTATGTTCTATTTGCCAGATGGCCTTACTTAGGAAATTTTTTTAAAAAAAGAAAGCATGTTTAACATTTGAGCATCCACCTGAGACTCAGATCTGAATTTTAATACTGAGATTAGTGTAACTGCAATGTTTTCCATAGATCATATTAAGAAATGAGACTTCTTGCACAAATCTATCACTATTAATGATATAGTGAGTAGAAATATGGTCAAGAAGTTGTGTAACAGAGAAAAATCAGAAAACAGATGCAGCTAGAAAGCCATTTGCTGAGGTGCAAATATTCAGTTGCAGAGAGCTAATTTCCAAACTAAAGCTAAGGAGAAAAAGCATAAGTCATCATCACCATCCTCACCATCATCCCATGACTCAGATAGCTCAAGAGAGTCTCAGTCTTCTTCTGATTCTGAAAGTGCTTCTGAAGAAAACTTTTAAAAAGAAAAAAGAAACATGAAAAAATTCCTGAAAACAGAAAAAAGGAAAAATTAAAGAAAAATGCATCTAGTGAAATGAAAATCTTGAACATGACTCCAGTCTATTGTCTATTCAGAAGAGATACTCCCAAAATTGAAAATAGATTCCTAACAGGAACATGAGACCAGAACCTCAGTGGAAAAGGAAAACCCAAAATCAAATGGTCAAGAAAATGAGCATGTGCATTACAAAAATAAAAATTTGATCATGTTATCAAGCAAGCCCTAGGACAAATGGAGGCAAAAGTGGATGAGTGAGTTGTACAAATTAATTTCTATTTTGTCTCAATTTTCAAGTTTAGAGACCTGTTGATGAATTTCCTTTATGTTATTTCTGTATTTTCATTGTTTTTAGATTTTTGGCTTTTTTTTNAACAGAAATTGAGGAGAATCCCAGAAGGATAGGAAATAGATGATGGACAGCACAGGAAAATGAAAAGACAACTGAAGGAAGTAATAAAGCCTATAGGGAAAAACTTGAAATTTATATACTGAAAGTTCATAATTTTCAACATAAAAATCTAATAACAACTGATAATCCCTTTCCTTTCTTTAAACTTTAATTTAAAGGATAAAAATAGAACTTTAAGAATTACTTTATACAATCATATTTTTATAAGATAGATATCAAATACTCTCAGTAATATTTGTGTTTCAAACTTCTCAAAACAGTATATTCATAGATGATAGATGCAGAAAAAAAATCACATGTAACTATTTATTATGGGGGAAAGTGGCAAGATGAGAGCCATATTTCAAGCCGATAATGCTTAAGTCCTATGATGCTGGAAAATGTCACAAATAACTGGGTTTCTTCTCTGTCTTTTGTAGGGTAGTTTTCATGTACAGCAGACACAACATTAACAGACAAAACAAAGTTGTCTTTACAAAAAGGATTTTGTTGAACACAGGCTCTCCTCTCTCTCTTCAAAATATTGGTTTTCAAAATGAAGTCATTGACCTAGGAAAGATAAACAAATAGGCTTCAGGAATCTGGAGGCAGGACAAAAAGCAGGTTAAAGAACAGAAGCTTAAGTGTGAAAACCAAAAAACAAAATAATTACCTGAGGCTCAGTGCCAAATGGGAAGAAGAGATGTCTACTGATGTTGACAGGTGACCTGCAAAGGGGACAACCCACTCCAGTATTCTTGCCTAGAAAAATCCTATGGACAGAGGAGCCTGGCAGGCTACAGTCCGTGGGGTCACAAAGAGTAGGACATGACTGAATTGACTCAGAATGCACATACACATGTATAAAATATATACATAACAAGAGAATTTACCTCATAGGGCTATTGTAAAGATTAAGGGTATATGCCATCTATGTTCTATTTGCCAGATGGCCTTACTTAGGAAATTTTTTTAAAAAAAGAAAGCATGTTTAACATTTGAGCATCCACCTGAGACTCAGATCTGAATTTTAATACTGAGATTAGTGTAACTGCAATGTTTTCCATAGATCATATTAAGAAATGAGACTTCTTGCACAAATCTATCACTATTAATGATATAGTGAGTAGAAATATGGTCAAGAAGTTGTGTAACAGAGAAAAATCAGAAAACAGATGCAGCTAGAAAGCCATTTGCTGAGGTGCAAATATTCAGTTGCAGAGAGCTAATTTCCAAACTAAAGCTAAGGAGAAAAAGCATAAGTCATCATCACCATCCTCACCATCATCCCATGACTCAGATAGCTCAAGAGAGTCTCAGTCTTCTTCTGATTCTGAAAGTGCTTCTGAAGAAAACTTTTAAAAAGAAAAAAGAAACATGAAAAAATTCCTGAAAACAGAAAAAAGGAAAAATTAAAGAAAAATGCATCTAGTGAAATGAAAATCTTGAACATGACTCCAGTCTATTGTCTATTCAGAAGAGATACTCCCAAAATTGAAAATAGATTCCTAACAGGAACATGAGACCAGAACCTCAGTGGAAAAGGAAAACCCAAAATCAAATGGTCAAGAAAATGAGCATGTGCATTACAAAAATAAAAATTTGATCATGTTATCAAGCAAGCCCTAGGACAAATGGAGGCAAAAGTGGATGAGTGAGTTGTACAAATTAATTTCTATTTTGTCTCAATTTTCAAGTTTAGAGACCTGTTGATGAATTTCCTTTATGTTATTTCTGTATTTTCATTGTTTTTAGATTTTTGGCTTTTTTTTTCTTTTTAATGTGACTTAAACTTGAGCTGATCTTTTGATAATCTGTAACCTGAATAATTTGTCTTGCTAAAATTTTAATAAACTTGAAATGAAAAAAATTGTAGCAAAATTCTTTTAGCTTTAAAAAAAGTTCTAATTGGTAAAAGTTGTTTCCAAAGTTAACAATTTAGAAATGATAAAAACAAAGGTGACTTTAGTCATTTGTATAGTTTCAAAGGTTTGAAGCCATCTACTGTCACAGGAGGTAACTTCAGGCAAAATGTTAATGTCAGCTGAATTTTAATTCCTTTTTTAATAAAACATTTTATAACTACAACATAAAATTCATGACTGTAGGTTTATGGACACTTTTCTATATCTTTCAGAATGCTATATGGGGTTTGGGGGGTTATTTTGTTTGGATTTATTTTGTTTTGCTGAAGTATGTAGGGATTTTTAAAGCAGGTGTTAGTTTAGGGAAAGGTTTCTGAATTGAAATGTGAAAATAAGAAAGACAAAGATTGCTCTTTTGAATTATCTGCTCTAATTTTTAAAAAATTTATTTATTTATGTATTTATTTATTTAGGGCTGTGCTGGGTCTTCACTGCGTGCAATGTTCTTTTCTAGTAGCACTAAACAGGATATTCTCTAGTTGTGATGCATGAGCTTGTCATTGCTGTGGCTTCTCGTTGGGGAGCACAGGATCTAGGGTGTGTGGACTTCAGTAGTGTGGCACATGGGCTTAGTAGCTGTGGCTCCCGGGCTCTAGAGCACAGGGTCAACAGTAGTGGCATACAGACTTTGTTGCTGCGAGGCATGTGGGATCTTCCTGGATCAGGGATCGAACCGTGTCCCCTGCATTGGCAGGTGGACTGTATTACTGAGCCGCCAGGGAAGCCTGAATTATTGCTTTTACATTATGTTAATAAAACAAAACTCTACAGGGCATCTAAGTGCCTCTCAAAGCTACATAACAAAATACCCAGTTGATATATGAGAATTATAAAGATAATTTAGACAGTTGGTGAAGAAAACAACCTATACTGAGAGGTAATTAAAGAAGAGCTATACCACCGTGCTACATTTAAAATAGGAAATATATGTGCAGAAAACCAAGTAATAATCATTACTCTTTTATAATTGTCTTCTGGAATGGATCCTCTTAAAATTCTGATATCATCCTCTTCTCTTCCTTTCTAGTGAAAACAAGTGCTTCTTACGCTTTATTGTGCACATAATCACCCGAGGATCTTGTTAAAATGCAGATTCTGACTCAGAAGGTCTGCAGGGAGGCCCAAGACCTTCTAATCAACTCCCAGGTATCTCCCATGTTACTGGTCTTCCGATCAGAGTTTAGGTAGCAAGGTCTTTAACTACTGGCAGCCAGGAGTTGAAATACCAAGAAATAGAAAGTGGCCGCATTTTCCCTTTTGTTTTGTTTGTTTCACTAACTAATCAAAACTCACACTAAATTCTTAGCTTACTCACTTAGCTTAATTCTAAGCTTAGCTTAGTTTACTCCTCTTTGCCCTGCTTTCCTCCTCACTGGTACCTTTTCTATACATACTTATTATTATCTAGGATGCACAGGTATCTAATGCTCTCCCTCTAGGTTAGGGGTCCTTGAACAGTATATTCCCTACAGTTCTTGTTGTTCCCATTTTCTAGAAATGGAGTCTTGGTAAAGAGACTATTTCATAATCTACTAAGGAGTAAATTGTGATAACATCTAGAAAACTGAGTAATCCAGCAATCATTTGTATTTGGCTTTAGAATGTATTAGAATATGCCAAAGATTTATAATTACATTTTACTTATCATAATATTAAAATAGATTTGTGTGCTCTGACCATAAACCAACCAAGAGTGTTGGCGAAGAGAGAATGGGAATGGAGGGGACCTATTTGAAAGCATGAGGAAGCATATATAAGAGGGAGGCCTAAGATTAAAATCTTTTCTATGGATGATAATCTGTGGAAATCAAGAGTTCATTATTCAAGTCCTATGTGATTTAACACAACTCAGACATGACAACGAAATATCGTATTATCTCACCCCTTCCCAGTGGGTTATTTGAAGTGCTGTTAAGGAATATTTCTTTTCAGCACAAATAGTTACCATTCATCGAACACATACTATGTATCAGTACTTAAACTAAGAACTTTCTATGTAGTGGCTTACTAAATTCTCACTCCATACCTATGAGGTAGCTGCCAAACAGCCAATTAAGGACATTTTTAATTGAAAAAATACTTCTGGAAATTTAAACCAACAAAGATTTTTGTGAAAGCTCTGTTGTATGGTTCATTCTGTAGGAATAAGTTAACCCAATGTATTCAGAGCATAGCTAATAAATAGGAAAACGTAGTGTTATTATTCACTTCATGGAAAGAATACCCAGTGACTGGGTCAGTATACATAACAAGGTTTTGAATTACATATATTTAACATACACATACTTTTCCAGGTAAGCACTTGCTCAAATGGCAAATTATCTACCCAAGTGTTTCTAAAATTGGCCTGATCATAGAAAATGACCTGGAGTGCTTCTTAAAACCATAGAACTCCTAGTTCTGTTCACTGGTGATTCTGAATTAGTTGCTCTGAGATGAAGTCTGCCAAGTTTGTGTACTTACTATATTATCCATACATCTCTTATGAAGAGCAAAGTTTGGGAAACATCAGTTTGCGAATAAAGTTCAAGCTTCTTATTTTAACATCTAAAGTCTTCCACAAAGTGACCTCAAGGTTCAGATCAAACATCTACAACATTTACCTATGTTTATAATTATCTATTCATTATTCCTCCCTCAGAGCGTTGCTCAAACTGTCCCCTCTGCCTACAATGTCCTTCTCTCATGTATTTGCCCATCAAAATCTTATTCATCTTTCAAAGCTCAGTTCAAATTATTATCCTTATAAAGGCTTCCTTGACCCCATAGTCAGGATAATACTCTCTCTCTTACAGATTCCTATTGTTCTTTATTTGTAAAAAATATTCTTTATTTACTTTGGTTGAGCTGGGTCTTCGTTGCATATGCAAGCTTTCTCTAGGTGCGGCTAGCAGGCACTACTCTTCGTTGTGGTGTGGGCATCTCACTGTGGTGGCTTCTCCTGGTGTGGAGCACAGGCTGTAGGTGGACGGGCTTCAGTTGCAGCACATGGGCTCATCAATTGGGGTGAACTGTCTCAAGTGCAGACTCAGTAGTTGTGGTGCACAGGCTTAGCTGCTCCGTGGCATGTGGAATCTTCCCAGATCAGATATTGAACCCATGTCCTCTGTGTTGGCAGGTGGGCCCCTTCCACTGTACCATCAGGGAATTTCAGAACTCCTATAATTCTTTAAATCTCTACTGCAGTGATTCTCAAAGTGTAGTCCCAGGAATAGCAGTGTCAGCATCACTTGGGAATTTGTTAGAAGTGCAAATTCTAGGCCCCATGTCAGATCTATTGAGTCAGAAACTGGGTATGGTGCTTAGCAATCTGTTTTCAAAGAAGCTCTCTAGAATATTGCAACACACCCTGAAACTTGAGGTCCACTTCTCTAACGTATTCTATATTTATTATTGTTATATTATAGGTCTTAACTTCTCTGCCAGAATGTAAAGCTCCATGAGAGCAAAAATAGTGTCTTCATCATTTGTATCCTTTGCACTACCAGGCACAGTACTTTTCACTTAGCAGATCACAGTAAGTCTTCTTAAATTAAACTGCTATTTCTTTAGTGTCAAAGTCTATGAATGCTAGATGAGCAGACTGCAGTGAACCAATTTTTCATTTTAATGGTGTTTAATAACCTTTAAAGGTTGTAGCATGATTGATTCAGATGCAGAAACACCAATTGTAAAGATGACTAAAATAAGGGCTGGTTGCTCTTACTTTTCAACAGAAACAAAGTCTCTTAAACTTGTTCTAAGTTTAATACATATGATGCCTCATAAATGTTTACTAATAAGAGCCAACAACCTCATCTTCTTCTCTACTTCTCTTGTCTCTAAGGCTTTTTTTTTTTTAATTTTTACTTTATTCTACTTTACAATACTGTATTGGTCTAAGGTTTTTATATCTGAAGAAAAATTCCTAAAACTTCTGAAGTGCTTCAACTTCACACTGTATCTATAAATAAATTAGATAATAAACACTGCTTAGAGTGCCTATAATACTACTTATTAATAAAGAAATCTGAGAGATAACTCATTGGAAAATAATATCAAATAACTTTTGCTGTATTAAACATCAACATAACAAAGTTTTAGAATTCACCACATTAAAAAACAAGTTAAAGGAAGACAGTCTACATTGATTAACATTTCCTTTATTGTTGCTTGAAATGATATGAGAATATCAGACACCCACTGGATTCTCAAAAATCTTTAGTAAAAAAAAAAAATCCTTTAGTAAATTAATGGTGAAAAATTGACACAATAAATAGATTTACTGACCTACGAACATTTTGCCTTCACAGAATTTCTTAAGAAAATATTAAATTGGTTCTGGTCTAAATCCAATTAATAACCGAATAATTATTTCTAAATGAAGCTTAATTATTGGCTTATGAAACAAAGCCACTGTAAAAGTGCTTTTCATGAAGTTACAATATTATGGGGGAAAAAATCAGTCCAAATATTTTGTTGCAAAAAAAGTCAACAGAGTTGGTCAAATCCAAGAAAAAAAAAAATCTGAACAAGTATGAACTCTTTTTAAAAATAAAAATCATGCTTTGTAAGGTGTCTTTATGCTTTGTGTTATTAATATAAAAAGCATTTTTGTCTGTTTTAGAAAATACCATCAAATATTCCCATAAAAGACTTTATTTCATCAGCTTCATCATCAGGATGATACCTACTGGGGGGAAAAGCAAATGTAAAAGTAACTATTTTTATAACACAGATTTATAATAAATAATGTGCTAAAAATATAAAATGGATAAACTTGAAGATTGCCGAGAGGTAATTTATCAAATGAACTTCAACAGGCATAATCTTATAGGAAGTCTGGAGGAAATTAGAATTCATGAACTATGAAAAGTAGAGACAAGTATATTAGATAGATATTTCTTTAGACATACTGGAAAGTAGTGCCATTTAATCACTGTCAACAGGTCTCGAAACCTTGACTATTCAAGAGGGAGAGGGAAATTGCTAAAAGTAACCATAAAAACAATCAGCAGTAGGGGCACTGATTAGACTTAACCAGACTTCTTCTTTGAACCTGTAGAATTATAACAGAACTTGGGGGCTGAAATACAACTAGAACATTAGAAAAATTAGCTGATCTCATTTCTCAAGTGACCTCATATTTCATACTATCAACATATTGTATTCAAAATAGTAAAAAAGTTTATCAATGTAACACAGTATTTTAATTACTAGCAGTGTTTTAATTAAATACATAGGTTCTCAAAAACTGAGATATTTGATATATTTTGAATTATCTTAAGGAGCTTAGCTTACCAGCAGTCTAAAATTTTTACATCTTTAAGTAAATAAAACATTTAGGTTCTGATCCTTAAAATGAACCAAGGGAAAGGAATGCTGAAATTCTTTGTAGAAAGCTTTCACTTGTATAGTCTTAAAATATTTTTAAAGAGTTCTTACCTGAAATCAATCTCCTTTTTATATTCATTACTAATAAAGCAATCCACTTTCTTATTAAAATTTGAAGAGTTTGATATTTTTTCAGAGCGAGTAAAGTATAGCTTTTCAATCTCTGGTGACAGACTTTGTTGTTTTCTTTCTTGTAAATGGACCTATATTTTGAGGTTAAAAAATGTCAGCAACTATTGAAGGTTTAACTATTCAGGCAGTATTTAAAAGAAAAAAGAGAGAAGTGTTTCTTCTTATAATACTTGCATTTCCAGATTGTTGAGGTAATTGTGTCATGGAGGATGCACCAAACTTGGACACAGCAGAATTTGATAAATAAATATCTGGCTTCTCATGTGATGAAACAAAACTAAAAATCAAATGAATTACTTGGTCAAATATGGCATATAAGAGAAACAAACCATTCTAACTTAGATCAACAGCAATTCTTTGGAAAATATGATTAGTTTATCATATTTATCACCCATAAAATTGATGCTCTATTTCTTAGACTCATGATGAAGTTGGTGTCTCTCCTTTCTTTTTGACAAAAAAGCAATTTATATATTCTAAATTAAACACGAATACTACTTTTAAAGGCCTACAGAAACAATCATTCAGCAGTTTTCATTAGAATTGAGTCTTAATCATCTGTAATCAAGCAGTCCGTAAATCTTCTCTAAATCCCACTTGCATAACTTTTAGTATCCTTTCCCTATTTTGGTCTCACTGTAGACAGGCATCTCTAGTTATCTTCTCATGTGAAACTGTATCTTAGTGTTCATCTTTAATCTTTTATATTAAATTCTTTCATTAAAAGCATTTATGATTCACTACCATAAACCAGATATTGCACTAAGAGCTAAGTATAAGCGGTAAACAAATCTTTAGGAGGTGATCATCTATAGAGGTGCAGACAATAAACAAACAGTAAACATAATTACAGATCCTGAAGTGATATGAAGCAAATGAACTGAGCAATAATATAGTAGATAACAGTGTGGAGCACAAACCCACTTTAAAAAGATGGTCATGGATGCCACTCTGAGGAGGTGACGATTTAAGCTCACACAGGCTAAAATGTGACAGTCACACAAGGAGCCACAAATAATAGATGGTGCAGGGAAGAACCACACATATTGCTAAGACAGAATCTTTTTATCTCTTATAGCAAGGAATTGCAAGGAATTATAACAGTAAAAAGAGTATGAAAGGAAGAGTATGGGTCTCCTTTTCATCATAGACCCTCAGCACTCACAGGTCTTCCCAGAAGCAACTTCTGGCACCAGTTTCTCAGAGGTTTCTTGATAGAAGTCCATTTAAAATCCACCTATTTTCTGTTGATCACTTTTAAACTCTTCCAAAATTATTTGTACTTTTCTAAAGTTGTGGTACACAACACTGTTCATATGCCTTATTACTTTCCTACTTTGATTTGCCTACTTTCTTGACACCCATGGCTTTGTTCCACTGTGATGCTTCTAATCTGTTTACTCTGTATGACTTAGAGTTAGAACCAATGAATGGAAATGATAAAAAGACAAATTTTAAAAGCCAGTGAATGACCTGAGAAATCCAAACATGAAATGAGCACTGTAGAATGAATAAGATCCTGGTCATTGGAATTGTCTTGGTGGAAACAGCATGATTACTTGCCGGTAATGTTGGATGGTTATTCAAGAACCCAGTGGAGGGGAGACTAAATGACATTTAATTCCTTTCAACTCTGGAATTCTATGAAATCTATGATTCTGTGATGTTGATACTAAAGTTCAGTAAAATGACTAAATAATAGCAAAAATATCATATGACACTTACAAACTTAAAAAAATTTTAAAGTAGGAGAAATAACTCTTTAGTAGAAAACTGAACCCTGGATAAAAAGTTACCAATATTTCTTCTCTGTGGGAAAGTTTTGGTTCTGACTATAACTTCTCTCTCTTAAGTTCTAATCAGGTGCAACATACAAATGTATTTTACATTTCTACAAAGATACTTTACGTTGAACATTTCTAATATTAGTTTTTTCAAATGTCTCATATGCTCTATATCCTTAGGTAATATTTATGTCTACCCACTTGTCATTTATTCTTCCCTGTTCCTTTACTGCAATATTCTATCAATTTCTAAATCTACTCTTGAAATGACTCAAAAATCCAATTCTATCTCTCAGTTTCTATCACCTCTGCCCCAGTTGAGGCCTTATCATAGCCTGCCTTTCTCACTGGCCACTATGCTCCTGGTAGTCCCACCCTATACAGTTCATTCTACATATCACTGCTGGAATGGTATTTTTCTGGTTGAATTATATAACCTTAATAGTTATAAGCTTAAATAGCCTTATATAGCTTAAAAATCTTGGATGGTTCTTCACTGCCTACCATGGAGATCAGAACCCAGAGCCGGCTAGGCTACAATGGGTCTATAAGCATTATTATTATTTTTTGGATAAGGGGTGCTGCAGATACTTAAAAAAATTAGTTGTCAAAATTTAAATGTCAGGGGATGTCACATAAATTTTAGATTCTTAGCATTTTTGAAAAATCAGAAAATCTGACAACACTAGACTTATAGTTCCTGCACTGCAACATCTGGTTAACTCTGAGCGGTGGTTATTCCCTTTAGAGGGGGCACTCTGCAGTTACCCTTGGCCGATCAGATCTGGAAACAGTTAGAGTTTGTGAACCCTGACGTACTGGATACAGCACAGGTATCTAAATATGGTATTCATAGCCCCTCACAGACCTCAGCAATCTCAGCCTTAATTCTGTGGCAACACTGACCCACTTTCCTGACCATTGAGCACCAGATGCCTTTTCAAACCTTATCCCTTTACATACACTCTTCTACCTGGAATGCATACAGTTCAGTTGCTCAGTCATGTCTGACTCTTTGCGACCCCATGGACTGAGCATGCCAGGCCTCCCTGTCCATCACCAACTCCAGGAGTTTACTCAAACTCATGTTCATTGAGTCAGTGATGCCATCCAACCATCTCATCCTCTGTCATCCCCTTCTCCAGCCTTCAATTTTTCCCAGCATCAGGGTCTTTTCCAATGAGTCAGTTCTTTGCATCAGGTGGCCAAAAGTATTGCAGTTTCATCTTCAGCATCAGTCCTTCCAATGAAAATTTGGACTGATTTCCTTTAGGATGGACTGGTTGGATCTCCTTGTAGTCCAAGGGACTCTCAAAAGCCTTCTCCAACACCACAGTTCAAATCATCAATTCTTTGGCACTCATCTTTCTTTACGGTCCAACTCTCACATCCATACATGACCACTGGAAAAACCATAGCTTTGACTAGATAAGACATTTGTTGGCAAAGTAATGTCTCCGCTTTTGAATATGCTGTCTAGGTTGGTCATAGCTTTTCTTCCAAGAAGCAAGCATCTTTTAATTTCATGGCTGCAGTCACCATCTGCAGTGATTTTGGAGCCCAAGTAAAGAAAGTCTGCCACTGTTTCCATTGTTTCCCCATCTATTTGCCATGAAGCGATGGGACTGGATGCCATGATCTTAGTTTTCTGAATGTTGAGCTTTAAGCCAACTTTTTCACTCTCCTCTTTCACTTTCATCAAGAGGCTCTTTAGTTCTTCTTCACTTTCTGCCATAAGGGTGGTATCATCTGCATATCTGAGGTTATTGATATTTCTCCCAGCAATCTTGATTCTNGGACTGATTTCCTTTAGGATGGACTGGTTGGATCTCCTTGTAGTCCAAGGGACTCTCAAAAGCCTTCTCCAACACCACAGTTCAAATCATCAATTCTTTGGCACTCATCTTTCTTTACGGTCCAACTCTCACATCCATACATGACCACTGGAAAAACCATAGCTTTGACTAGATAAGACATTTGTTGGCAAAGTAATGTCTCCGCTTTTGAATATGCTGTCTAGGTTGGTCATAGCTTTTCTTCCAAGAAGCAAGCATCTTTTAATTTCATGGCTGCAGTCACCATCTGCAGTGATTTTGGAGCCCAAGTAAAGAAAGTCTGCCACTGTTTCCATTGTTTCCCCATCTATTTGCCATGAAGCGATGGGACTGGATGCCATGATCTTAGTTTTCTGAATGTTGAGCTTTAAGCCAACTTTTTCACTCTCCTCTTTCACTTTCATCAAGAGGCTCTTTAGTTCTTCTTCACTTTCTGCCATAAGGGTGGTATCATCTGCATATCTGAGGTTGTTGATATTTCTCCCAGCAATCTTGATTCTAGCTTGTGCTTCATCCAGCCCAGCATATCTCATGATATAATCTGCGTAGAAGTTAAATAAGCAGGGTGACAATATTCAGCCTTGATGTACTCCTTTCCTGATTTGGAACCAGTCTGTAGTTCCATGTCCAGTTCTAACTGTTGATTCTTGACCTGCATACAGATTTCTCAGGAGGCAGGTCAGGTGGTCTGGTATTCCCATTTCTCCCAGAATTTTCCAGTTTGTTGTGTTCCTGACAGTCAAAGGCTTTGGTGTAGTCAACACAGCAGAAATAGATGTTTTTCTGGAACTCTCTTGCTTTCTTGTTGATCCAACAGATGTTGGCATTTTGATCTCTGGTTCCTCTGCCTTTTCTAAATCCAGCTTGAACCTCTGGAAGTTCACGGTTCATGTACTATTGAAGTCTCCCCTGGAGAATTTTGAGCATTACTTTGCAAGTGTGTGAGATGAGTGCAATTGTGCAGTAGTTTGAGCATTCTTTGGCATTGCCTTTCTTTGGGATTGGAATGAAAACTGACCTTTTCCAGTTCTGTGGCCACTGCTGAGTTTTCCAAATTTGCTGGCATACTGAGTGCAGCACTTTCACAGCATCATCTGTTAGGATTTGAAATAGCTTAACTGGAATTCCATCACCTCCACTACCTTTGTTTGTAGTGGTGCTTCCTAAGGCCCACTTGACTTTGCATTCTAGGATGTCTGGCTCTAGGTGAGTGATCACACCATCACGGTTATCTGGGTCATGAAGATCTTTTTTGTATAGTTCTTCTTTGTATTCTTGCCACCTCTTTTTAATATTTTCTGCTTCTGTTAGGTCTCTACCATTTCTGTCCTTTATTGTGCCCATCTTTGCATGAATTGTTCCCTTGGTTTCTCTAAGTTTCTTGAAGAGATCTCTAGTCATTCCCATTTTGTTGTTTTTCTCTAATTCTCTGCATTGATCACTGAGGAAGGCTTTCTTATCTCTCCTAGCTACTCTTTGGAATTCTGTATTCAAATAGGTACAGCTTTCCTTTTCTCCTTTGCCTTTCACTTCTCTTCTTTTTTCAGCTATTAGTCTTTTCTTTTATACCTGTTAAACTCGGTTCTGTTTTTATAATGTTTATTTATTTTGGCTGTGCCTGATCTTAGATGCAACACATAGGATCTTTGGGATCTATGTTGCAGCAGGTGAGATCCTTTCATTATGGCACGTGGGCTCAGAAGTTGCAGTGCATGAGCTTAGTTGCCCCACAGCATGTGGGATCTTAGTTCCCTAATTAGGGATCGAACCTGTGTTCCTTATACTGGAAGGCAGATTCTTAACCACTGAACCAGCAGGGAAGTCCATCTCCCTGTCAAACTCTTATTTGGTTTTCACATCTTGTGAAAAGTGAAGATTCCTCACCTCAGCCCCAGAGACCATGATTAAGTCTAACATGGGGGCCCAGGAATGTGCATTTTTAATGTGTTCCCCTAGGAGGTGGACATAACTGAGTGACTAAGCACACACACACACACAAGGTAATTTTGATTTGTGTGGTCTGACAAGAGGACTTTGAGAAACACTGCTCTAAGATTAAGAGGGCTTAGCGTGGCTGATACCCTACTGCTTCTCTGCCATCTAATGACACGATCCTCCTCTCTACTTACATGTCATAAAAATATAAAGTCATAAGTATGTGAAACCAAAGTTCTAAAACTTGCCTCTTAGACGTTTCTCTTTGGAATTGGCCTTCTGATTCCTGGAATGGTAGCTTACTTTCCCCAGTACTTGAACTCAAAGTGTTTCCAAATCCTAGGTAAAGAGATAACATTTTGAAATAAAACACCAAGAAACAGATGAATAAAGCTTTTCACAAGTTCTACAAGGACTCTCTCTAAACAGATATGATCTGGTTAGAGAGAAAATGAAAAATTCTCAACAATTAAATTTACTGTACATATATAAAACAAAGGAGTGAAGTTAATGGAGTAAAACTACATAACACATAGGTTAGCTTATTAGTCACTATATTAAAAGGCCCCCAAACCACTTTTATTCATTTATAAGCCATGTAAATGATCAAGTCGAAGTTATTCAATATCTTCAGTGATCTGCAAAGGGCTGATTTCCTGCTGTCAGCCATCCTGGGACAGAGTCTCTCCATCTCGCTGCCTTGTCTTATACTTTCACTTCTTTGTTTTAGTGAAATAGGCTGAATGTGCCAGTAACTCAAAGGCCTAGTTCCATTATTTTTGGATTGTATATGATTTAAACACAATATCTAATACAGGAGAAACTAATCATTTCCTCTTAATTATTTATTCCTGAAAAGTCAATTCATGTATTATTTCTGCTAGAAATAATATTTTTATGTTGTTTACCAGCATATAAAAATATTTTTAATGGAATATTTTAAAATATAGCAGTTGTTTACATGTCGATCCTAAACTCCCTAACTATTGCTTCCCCCCATCTTCCTCCCAACCCCAGCAAGCAGCAAGGACCTAATGGATAGCATGTGGAATTCTGCTCAGTGTTATGTGGCAGCATGGATGGGACGGGAGTTTGGGGGAGAATGGATACATGTATATGTATGGCCAAGTCCCTTCATTGCTCACCTGAAACTATCACAACATTGTTAATCAGCTGTACCCCCAATGCAAAATAAAAAGTTGAAAAAAAAATGGAACACTTTTGTCTTTCAAAAACATTACCAGACCATGTGAAATCTTAAAATGGAGAGCAGGATAGTCTCTTTTACAAGGGAAAATTCAATAAATCTTAATTTGAATACAGCCTTTAACAAGAGAAGGGACAACAGAATAGAAAAAGCTCATTTGCTATATCATCATTATGGAATAATCTTGACCTCTGTCCTAGGGATAGGAAATGTTATTTGTGAGAGGGCCACATTTTTAGTTTTGCTAAAAATTATAATCTGAATAAATCAAAGCTAATTAAGGACATGTACCAAAAAGGCAAATAAAATTAGTTTCAAAAACTTGATTGAAAAACATTCAAGGCATTTCTCATCAATTATTTCATTCTAAAGTACATACATTTCAAATAAAATACATATAATACATATATACAAAAATACATACAAATGAAATATATTTCATGCTATTTACCTGATGTTTTTGTCTTCTCAGTTTCAGCTGAAAAGCTAGTAATTTCTACTAAGTTTTCATCATCAAAGTCATCCCAAACTTCATTTCCAAATTCAAAGTTCACTTTCAAAACTTCTGAAAATGAGAAATTACTTTTAATCGCATCTGTCAAATTCTAGTTTCCAGATGCATTAAAATTTCTGTTGAACAGAATTGTCTGAGGGGCTTTTTCACTTGAAGTTGTAGAATAGGTCCATATAGAAAAATCTGTCATGTGTTTGGATAAGTAAGTATGCTGCTGCTGCTAAGTCACTTCAGTTGTGTCCGACTCTGTGCAACCCCATGGATTGCAGCCTACCAGGCTCCTCCATCCATGGGATTTTCCAGGCAAGAGTACTGGAGTGGGTTGCCATTGCCTTCTCCAATAAGTAAGTATAGGTACTTTTAAAACCATAAGCATCATTATCTATTGACATATGAAACACATTTTTCAACTATTAATACTAAACAGAGGTCTTGAGTAGTAGTTTTCTAAAGCACTGGAGTCAAGCATTATTGAGTATTATAGTCAACTAGTTTTATTTACTACATTACATGTAGTGATGGATTGCTACACTAAATTTAATTTTCAAGGTATTTTTCTAGATAAAATTAATTTTCCTTCTTAATTCCTGCATAAGAATAATCTTATTCCAAGATTGGATTGTAATAGCTTCTAAAATGGGCTTCCTGTCCCATCTCCTTTCCTTACAAGTAGTCAATTTTGAGTATTGCTATCAAAATATATCTTTATTTTTCTGCTGCTAAAATATCCTCAGTGTTATCCACTGTACATAACCTGGTTTTAGAGCCAGATTACCCATTGTATGTAGCCTGGGTTAGAGTCAGACTACCCAGGTGAAAATTCCACCTTTCTCATTTACTGGTTGGATAATATTAGACAAGTAGTTTAAACTCTGAGCCTAGTTTTCTCTTCTGCAGAACAGGGATAATAACAGTACCTAACACATATGATTATTATGGAAACTAAATGTCTTTACCTGTGCAGTTTTCCATAGCAGTGTGTTAATAAACAGTGATAATTTGTTTCTCCAGAAAATCTTGTGTATATGTATGTATTGTATTTATTATATGTAAAGGATGTGTGATTGCAGCCATGAAATTAAAAGACACTTGCTCTTTGGAAGGAAAGTTATGACCAACCTAGACAGCATATTAAAAAGCAGAGACATTACTTTGCCAACAAAGGTGCATCTAGTCAAGGCTATGGTTTTTCCAGTGGTGATGTATGGACGTGAGAGTTGTACTATAAAGAAAGCTGAGCACAGAAGAATTGATTCTTTTGAATTGTGGTGTTGGAGAAGACTCCTGAGAATCCCTTGGACTGCACAGAGATCCAACAAGTCCATCCTAAAGGAGGTCAGTCCTGGGTGTTCATTGGAGGGACCGATGTTGAAGCTGAAACTCCAATACTTTGGCCACCTGATGCGGAGAGCTGACTTATTTGAAAAGACCCTGATGCTGGGAAAGATTGAGGGCAGGAGGAGAAAGGGACAACAGTGGATGAGATGGTTAGATGTCATCACTGACTCAATGGACATGGATTTGGGTGGACTCTGGGAGTAGGTGATGGACAGGGAGGCCTGGCGTGCTGTGGTTCATGGGGTCGCAAAGAGTCAGACACGAATGAGTGACTGAACTGAACTGAACTGAAAGGATGTGTAGCACACAATTTATACATGATAAAATACATAGCATGCTCAACTGTAAATTTCACACATCTAATTGATTATCACTGAATGTTTTCATTGAATTTTGCCAAACTCTTGTTCTGTGTCAACATGTAGTTGCAATTGATAAATGTAATTCTCACATTCATTTGTCAATTCACACGTTGGTTGATATTTTTGTTGACTTTAATAAAAGTTGGAGAAGGAAATGACAACCCACTCCAGTATTCTTGCCTGGAAAATCCCATGGACAGAGAAGCCTGGTAGGCTACAGTCCATGGGGTCGCAAAGAGTTGGACATGACTGAGTGACTTCACTTTCTCTCTTTAATAAAAGTAAAACAACAAAGACATATTGGAACTTCATTCATTCAACCTAAGACTTAAGCAAATTCTTTGCTGAATTAGATAATAATTTTCCAATGTTAGAAGAATATTCTTTCAATTTTCCATGCTATCCACAATGTAAGGGCTGCAGACATGACACTGACAAACCTGCACTTTTAACATTTTCTCCAACACTTTAAGTATAAGCAATAAGTCAAGCCATGATTTGTATTGTTTGATGACTTCTATGATGTAAAGATTCCCACTATGACTGATTTCAAGCTAGCAGTGTGACACAACTGAATGCAAAGTTGGGAAGAAATGCACAATAGCACCTCTTTATGTATTTCCATCGTGAGTGAGTGAGTGAGTGAAGTGGCTCAGTCGTGTCCAACTCTTTGCGACNAAGATTCCCACTATGACTGATTTCAAGCTAGCAGTGTGACACAACTGAATGCAAAGTTGGGAAGAAATGCACAATAGCACCTCTTTATGTATTTCCATCGTGAGTGAGTGAGTGAGTGAAGTGGCTCAGTCGTGTCCAACTCTTTGCGACCCCATAGACTGTAGCCCACCAGGCTCCTCTGTCCATGGGATTCTCCAGGCAAGAATATTGGAGTGGGTTGCCATTTCCTTCTCCATTGTACAGATACAAATATAGATGTAAATCTCATGTGTTAGTGTTAGTCACTCAGTCGTGTCCGACTCTTTGTGACTCCATGGACTGTAGCCGACCATGTTCCTCTGTCCATGGAATTCTCCAGGCAATAATACTGGAGTGGGTTGCCATTTACTTCTGCAGGGGATCTTCCCAAGCTAGGGATCGAACATGGTCCTCCTGCACTGCAGGCAGACTTTACCCACTGAGCCACCAGGAATATAGATAATAGTAAAATGTAGTAGAATAATGAGGAAATGGTTAGTTTTAATATTTACAGTCTTAGTTTTTAATATAATTTATTTAATTGAAACTTTATATAAATAAACTTTAATAATGCCTGAAAGAATCCCCTTATACTCTTATAAGCTCACTCCAGTAAAATTTTTCTTCACTTTAAATAACTTCAACACTATCCAAAACTTTCTCTATCCTTTCACTCTACCTCCAACTCCAGTTCACATTATTCTACTTTTGTACCTTGATAACACATATACATCTATGTTCTACAAAGAGAAGTAGGTACAAAGTACAATGGAAATATAGAGAAGAGGACCATCTGGCTAGATGGGCTGCTGCTGTTTAGTTGCTAAGTGAAGTGAAGTGAAGTCGCTCAGTCATGTCTGACTCTTTGTGACTCTATGGACTGTAGCCTATCAGGCTCCTCTGTCCATGGGATTTTCCAGGCAAAAATACTGGAGTGGGTTGCAATTTCCTTCTCCAGGGATCTCCTCCACCCAGGGATCGAACCCGGGTCTCCCACATTGTAGGCAGATGCTTTTACCATCTGAGCCACCAGGGAAGCCTGGTGTTTAATTGCTAAGTCATGTCCAATTCTTTTGCAACTCCATGGACTGTCACCCACCAGGCTCCTTTGTCCATGTGATTTCCTAGGCAAGAATACTGGAGTGGGTTGCCTGCTATTTCCTTTTCCAGGGGATCTTCCTGACCCAGGGACTGAACCCAATTCTCCTGCTTGGCAGGCAGATTCTTTACTACCTGAGAAGCCCTGGCTTGATGGGGACTGGCAGCTAAAGAAGGAAGAGACTTGAGCATATTTGTATGCTGCAAAGAAAGAGACCTTAGGGAGAAGATATTGAAAATAAGGGCAAAAGAAGAGAGACAGCTGATCTCCAAAAGTTCCAGGGGAGGCAGAACTGGAAAAATTAAGATTACAGATGAAAGGATAAACCTTAAGTAGAAGAAAAGATAATTCTTTTTATAAAACAGTTAAGGATGAGTACAGAAACAGAAAAATATATAGTTGTGGGGTGGAAAGTTGAAAGAGTTCATATATTATAGGTTTGATATTCAGTTCTCCACTGATAACTAAAAGTCAATTTCATTTTATAGAAATGGTATTGCTTGGGAATCAAGAGATATGGAATCTATTTCTAGCCTTGTCATTAATTAGATATGTGATTTTTGGACAAGTCATTTAATCTCTTTGAGTCTTGGCTTCTTTCACTGTAAAATGAGAAGTTGCACAAAGGTCCCTTACAATTTAAATTGTACAATTCAATATACTTTCTCATATAATTTCTAAAATCTTTTCTTCTTCTCTTCTTGAACATGGAATACAGATGATAAAAAGTGCCATTTTTCTTAAAAGAGTCTTAAGAGCAATATTTGAATACATTTAAAATATGTTTTACCACCAAAGACTAATGTGTAAAAAGTATAATGAATATACTCAATTACTATTAATAACAGTATCAGATACTATACTAAGAGCTTTACATACATTATCTCATTTAATCCTAAAATTCCTAAAATATAACCAGATGATGTAATTGAGACAAACTAAGTTTTGAAAAGTCACTCAACTACTAAATGAGCTAGGATTTGAACCTAGACAGATTATTTCTATACCTTGCAAGTTTAATTACTATATTATACAACTTCTTTAAAAAAATGGGGTAGGCATTCAGTAAAAGATGGGTATAGTAATATTGGGTATATTAAGATGGGTATAATAATATTGGGGTTTAAAGTATTTAGATGAGACTTTTATATCATAATAAAAATCACATTTGGAATGGCGGGTGGGAAAGAAATAGAAGTAGAAAAACTATTTAAAGACAACATGAAAGTAATCAGAGGGAAGGATAAACTCTGGTACGGAGAAGGGCAGGGGATAGAGTAGCTATACAAGGAGTAAGTTAGAGGGCTATCGGTTGAAGAGAGATAAAGATAAGAGGGCTAACAATCTTACACTTTCTATCCATGTTGTAATGATATTTTTCAGGCTTTCAACAAATTGGATAAATGCTCTGATTTTCTACGTGAGGTTAGGGGATTTTTTTAAATTTGATATTGGGTCTAATGAGTGCCACTGTGTCTTAAGGGGTGGTGGGAACTCAAGTCCTTGCCTAGTTCAGATCTTAAATTATGGCTTGTGACAGCAATAGAGTGAAAGAATAAGAGAAAGGGTGGCAATAGAAGTAAAAAAAAAAAACATAAGAAATGGTTTTCAGAAAACCCCAAGCTTACCATTTCTATGTACAGGTACTTGAATAAACAACTTTATGGCCAGCATTATTTCTTACATGTTTTAACAGACTGGCTATTGGTACCATGACCTAAAGAAATGGTACTATTAATGGCAGGATAAGGATTAAGGAGGAACCAGGCCCAACACTGAATAATTTATATGTGTTATTAAATGAGTTATATCCCATAAACTGGGTTATAGTCTCACATTATCATAGAGACTGTAAAAATCATAGTTTTAAGATCTACAGAGATATTAAAGTCACTAAATTTTCTATTCCTTAATTTTAAAGATAAGATTAAGCTCAAAAGAGATTAAATAATTTTATCAAAGTCACACAGATATTTTGTAAAATGAAACTAATTTTATAAACAAAAAAATTATTTCAAATAATTCTAAAGACACATAAAAGTAACAGTTTGGTATTTTAATACTTTAAATGTTCAAAGAACCCTTATATTCTCAGCTTTTCCTCATATTATCTTTTTAAATTAATTAATTTATTTTAAATTGGAGGCTAATTACTTTACAATATTGTGATGTTTTTTGCCATACATTGATATGAATCTAACAGTCAAAGCTTTGTAGGAAAAGATTCTAAAAATCTGTGACAGACACAGAAAGACCATCTGAAATAACAGACCCAAGAATTTGAAACTGGTTCAGTAACTGAAGAGAAAAATGTTGATGTTAGTAATGATAATAATTTTAGATGTTGGTTTTTTAACCACATTGCTTGTCAGTCCAAAGTAGTGATAAATCATATTCTCTCTCAAGTCAATATCAACAGTAATTTACCTTTGTCTTGATATGAAAATGGTTGTTGTTGCTGACTTTTTATATAGATCTCATGCTGATCCCTCTGCTCCATTTCAGGCAATTCAGATGTGTTTAAATATTCTGATCTTTATAAAGATAGAACCATGAAAATGTTAAAGAAAATATTATAATTAATCTGACTTTGAAAACTACTTATTCATATAAGTAAGAAAAAAATTGGTTTATCGACTCAGTACTTCTATGATTAACTGTACTAGCTTGAGTAGTAAAGGGTTAAAAAAAATTTCTGTTTAATGGAAGTGACAACTACTTAGGTCATGTAGTCATCTTCACATGCCCCCATAGATTCCTGATATCTGTGTGTAGCCTTAAAATTTTATTGCTAATGCTTCTTTCAGTTAGATAACAAAAGCTAGGATCTCTTGAAGTACTGTTGACATCTATTCTGATTGGTCAGTGGCTGTTCTGTACTGACTGTTAAATACATTAAATGTCATCCCAGCATATGGAATGCCCTTATCTGGAAGGGAAATTACATATACTGTTATTTTTCAGGCATCATAATATAGGAAAAGAATGCTGAGTTCGCATCTAGAGCCCTCTGTTTACTAGGAATATGAGTTTTGGTTATTTCATCTATATAATGAGATAAAAATACCTTGATTTATAAGCCATACAGGTTGTTGCTAAGGTCAAAAGAAATAATGCATAAAAGCTCAATTTTTAAGTTATAAAGTATTTTATAAATCTGAGATATTATTAATATAGAGATGATTTGATCTATGTTAAAAGTATACTATAACTACAGAGTTCTAAAAAAAACCTGGGGGTACAAAAGATAAAACTCTTATGATGTCATTACCTCATTACAAAACTAACTAATTACTATGATTTAAAGGTAGCCAGTAACAATCTTTCTCTGAGTAAATGATTATTTGGAGAAACAGTTTATGATGAATAGTTTACCTCAGATATTAACATTATATTTGTACCTTGCTATACTGGGAAGAGAAAGTTTTGGAGCAAAACCAAAGTCTTTAAGGTCCACACCTGGGGATTTATTCATCTGCATCTATTAATGAAAAATAACAAATTCAACTATCAAGTTCACATCAATACCTTTTAACAAATGAGACAAACAGCAAAATCCTGCTGACACATATAGTTCCCAAACCAACAAATTATAAGAAAAACAGGCTAATTCTCAATTTAAATCTCCTTCTCAAGCCCTTCTTAAATACTGATATTCTTCATGCTTCTTCTTCACTAGGCCATCTTCTCTTTTCACTCTGCTGCTACTGCTGCTAAGTCACTTCAGTCGTGTCCAACTCTGTGTGACCCCGTAGATGGCAGCCCACCAGGCTCCCCTGTCCCTGGGATTCTCCAGGCAAGAACACTGGAGGGGGTTGCCATTTCCTTCTCCAATGCATGAAAGTGAAAAGTGAAAGTGAAGTTGCTCAGTCATGTCTGACTCTTAGCGACCCCATGGACTGCAGCCTACCAGGCTCCTCCGCCCATGGGATTTTCCAGGCAAGAGTACTGGAGTGGGTAGCCATTTCCTTCTTTCTTTTCACTCTACACATTCTCAAAGATCTCATTTGTTCCCATGGCTTCAGTTACCATCTACACATGAATGACTCTCAAATCTGTAGCTCTCTGTAGATTTGAGCTTGTTCTCTTTCTTAATTTTCTAGTTCAGCTCTCTCCTGACTTTCAAATAGCTATATCCAACTGTTTATAGAACATCTTTACCTAGACATCTTGTAGGCCTCCAAATTCAGTATTTCTCAAATGAACTTTTATCATGTTTCTAATCCTCCAAACTTGCTTTCCCTTTAGAGTTTTTACCCTAGTGAGGCCCCACTTTTTCCCCAATTGCTCAAGCCAGAAAGTGAAAGTGAAGTCACTCAGTCATGTCCAACTCTTTGTAGCCCACCTGGCTCCTCCATCCATGGGATTCTCCATGCAAGAATACTGGAGTGGGTTGCCATTTCCTTCTCCAGGGGATCTTCCTGACCCAGGGATCGAACTCAGGTCTCTTGCATTGCAGGCAGACTCTTTACCGTCTGAGTCACGAAGGAATCCCAGAAGGCTGGGTATCATCTTTAACAATTTTTTCTACTTCACCTCTCATAAGCAATTAAGTACCAAGGTAGCTGATTCTACCTCTGAAAAATATTTTAAACCCAGCCACTTCTCTCCATTGTTACTGTCACTACATGAGACTAGGCCATTGTCTTGCCTGGATTACTGTACAACCTCCCAAATGAATCCTTACACTCTTTTTCTATTATCTCTAATCCATTCTCTACATTGCATCCAGAGTGAACTTTACAAAACAGCCACTGATTAAAAGTCCTTTAGTGATTTCCCTTTCAGGATAAAGTCTAAATCTTTAAAATAGCAAAATTGTTTTCATGATCAAGATCCTACTTATTTCTTCACCCTTATCTGTCTCCACTCTCCCACTTGTACTCCAGATATACTGCATTACTTCAGTTTTTAAAAAGATCTGTATCTCTTTCTCTGCCCTGGGCCACTGCATATTCTCTACATCTGAAATAATTTTCTAACCTTCTTCACCACTACTCTAGTATTCACCTCTCTCCATACTTGGCTTATGCCTATATATCCTTCAGGCCTTAGTCATGTTTATCAGGAATCCTTTCCTGGCCTATTGAAAATGGAGCGAGTGTACTTTCTATGTAAGTTCAAGTTATCTTACACTTCTGTCACAGAATCATTCATCACACTGTGTTGATAAAACCTACTTACTTATTTGTATCCTTCACTCAACTGTAAGCTCTATGAGGACTGAGACTAAAACTCTCTCATCATTTTATCTTCCATATCTACTATAGTGCTTGGCACATTCTTGGTGTTCAATGAATATGAAAAGGAAGGAAGGAAGGAATGATGTGGAATAAATATGAAAAAAAAGAATGAAAAACTTGGGATACTAAAATATAATTGTCTTAGAAAAGGTGGTTGCCATTTCAAACTGCAAACCTCTCCATGTTTCCCAGTAGTCTCCATATTTTAGCCTCATGACTCAGAATCTTCTTTTTATTAAAAAAAAAAAAAACCACCTAGAAAAGAAACCAGTTAATCCTGTAGGACATCAACTCTGAATATTCATTGGCAAAACTGATGCTGAAACTGACGCTCCAATACTTTGGCTATTTGATGTGAAGAGCTGACTCACTGGAAAAGACCCTGATGTTGGAAAGAGTGAGGGCAGAAGGAGAAGAGAGAGACAGAGGATGAGATGGTTGGATGGCATCACTGACTCAATAGACAAGAGTTTGAGCAAACTCTGGGAGATAGTGAAGGACAGGGAAACCTGGTGTGCTGCAGTCTATGGGGTCTCAAAGAGTTAAGACATGACTTAGAGCTGAACAACAACAGAAAAGAAATAGGTGTTCTGTCATTTTCTTGGCTCTGTTCTGCAGCTTGATCAATTATTTTGCCCTGGATATAATGACCAAGGCTTAGATTTAGTCTGCTAGTGACTTATCAAGAGAAGGAATTCCCATTCCTTCATCACTTGAAAGGGAGACTCTTGCTCAGTACTCATCTAGGAGAGTGATGAGTCACTCTCGTAAGTCACAATTAAAATCAGCTTTAGATTTTCCAGCCCAGTCCACCACAGATGGAGCCACGAAAAGGCAAGAGGATCTAGTTTCAATTGCTGAACCAAAGCATGCTACATACCCCTCTCCATTTCCCTCTCTCCGGTTTAAAAAATAAAGAAAAAAAGGCTAATGAAGGAAAGGTTTGTATAACTATGCTCCAAACATGGATTTATAGATTAATTATTAAAAATTATAGTATCTTTCCCTATGGGCTTCCCTGATAGCTCAGTTGGTAAAGAATCTGCCTGCTATGCAGGACACCCCGGTTCAATTCCTGGGTCAGGAAGATCTGCTGGAGAAGGGATAGGCTACCTACTCATGACTGAGTCAGACATTTCCTTCACACTTTTCCTATAGAAACCATATTATGAATAAAAGTCATATTCCTAGTCAAGCCTTTACATAACTCTAAAGTACTTCTGTGGATACCTATCTAATTGATACACAGAATAATAACTATAGAACAAGGGATAAATGTTATTAAAACTAACCTTCAGACGTTTAACTGGAGGAAGAGATGAAACAGCATTTCTGTTCCTTAAATCAGATAAATATGAAGAAATTTTTGATTCTTTCACTTCTGACTTCTGTGCAACTCCAGTTTTACCTATGAAAGGAAATTCTAGATTCTTTAAGTTCAATTTTAGGTATTATTCAAATAAGACCAAATTTCTGCAACATTTCTAATCTAATATTTACTTTTTAAGAATGTTGTCCACAAAAGAATAAAAATCATTTGAGTTATAAGCTGCATAATATAAATGTCATGTATAGATAATCAGGGTATGATTACTATTCCTCAAAAACCTTTTAATTTTTAAAATCTGAAATAAACTGTTTTATGGAACTCACAGCAGTCATGTCCACATGTATGTTTATTTTTACAGTGATGATTACATTCTCGGTTCCCAGGTTTTTTGCAGGCAGTCATTCCTAAATCAATATAAGGGGGAAAAAAAATCTCTTTTTCACTGTATCTATTAACACAACTGTTAATTATAATTAATTTTTATCCACCTCTTTCCTTTATGATGATACAAAAAGATCATGATTTTCACACTTCCTCAAAAATTAACCCATTTAACATGTATTTTCAAAAGATATTCTGATAACAATCAGTCCCTGCCCACCATCAGCTCTATCCCAGCTTTTCACAAGAAGCACTGAGTCACCTATAAGCTTCTCTTAACTTCCCTAATATAAACAGAATTAAATATCAAAGAGTATCAGTTAACGCTTGCTGAATGAGGTAAGAATGTGGGTGGAGTTTTGAAACTTTTTTTCTACTTTATACTTAAGCCTGAAAAACCTGGAAAGAAGCAAACCCCATGGCATTTTGTTGGCACCACAGACAGCAGCTAATAGATAGGACACCATGCATACTTAATAAATGTTAGAAATAAGTGCTTTAGGGATATAAGTAATTCGCTATATGAATTCACAGAAAAGAGAGATTGCTTCCTCTGTGACCCCTGTAAGCTAGTATTAATACACCTAGATACATAATTTATTCTTCATTTATTATATTTAAGTAGGCTTTTTCTTGATTCCAACTGTCCAAACAACATGTAGGAAGGGAGAGACATTTGAACTGATCCTTGAAGGACAGACATAATCTGGACATGAGAAAGGGACCACAGGAAGATGTCTCAGGTACAGAGCATAATATCCAAAGGCAGCAAACGACAGACTAGAGAAAAGAATTGGTATATTTTCGCTGGAGCACAGATTTTTAAATGAATTAGAAATGCTGGAGATAGTGAAGAACTTTGAATACTTCTGTAATCTTTCTTGGACCTTTACTCTTCATTTTCAGTGTGTTAATCAACCTTTTTCAAAGCATGGCATAGCTAAACAAAGATAATATCTATATAGCACCCTGGGGTAAATGAATAAGGCTGCTCACCACATGAGGGAACTAGTTAGATGCCATAAGATTGAAGAAATCAATGTACTGGGTACTGAATAAGTAATAAAATATTACTGGCAGTTGGAAGCTAATAGTTAAACCACAGTGTTCCCAATTGAACATAAACAATTTTGGCAAAATATAAACAACACTCAGATAAAGGCCACTCTATGATTATAATGGAAGACAGATATGAGACTACTATATAATTATTTCTGAAAGTAGAGACAAGGACACTGAAGAACCACAAAAATAACTAAACATCTCCCTCTTCTGGCTAATGCAAATGACTACTATTTCTTTAATCCGTTCATCTCCAAGACAAGACATACCAAAATATCCAATACCCTACTTGCCAACAGCACCCAATCTAGAATTGACCTCTGCTTTCTCTAAATCCTTCTAAGAATCGCCTGTCACAAGCTGAACTCCTATAGTAAGGTTCCTTCTGATTCCCTGAGATGACCCACATTTCTGCAGATGCTATACCTTCCTTTGAGGCAGCAAGTTAGAAACTACCTTTCTTCAAATATGGGCTTCCCAGGTGGCACAAGGGTAAAGAATCTGCCTGCCAATGCAGGAGACACAAGAGATACAGGTTCAATCCCTGGGTCAGGAAAATCTCCTGGAGTAGGAAATGGCAATCCCCTCCAGTATTCTTGCCTGGAAAATACCATGGACAGAGGAGCCTGATGGGCTACAGTCCATGGGGTTGAAAAGATGGGCTATGACTGAGCCACTGAGCATCATCATCACCTCAAATACAGGTATGCTCCTAGTGGCCCTTGTCTGAAAGTTTTTAACATTATATTTTACAAGGTGTGCCACAGATTACTGGTTGAGAAGTTTTGTCCCAGTTCATGATATCTGGTTTCCTTGAATCCAGTTCTACCAGGCTACAATTTATTTTATATGCTGTTGCTTAGTTAATCCTCCCCAAATTCAGCTCTGATTAGATCATCTGCTCACTTAGAAACATTAGTTACTTCCTGCTGCCAACAAAATTAATTCCATACTTAAGGTCCTCTACAATGTAATTCTTATCATTCCTTTTAGGACCCACATTAACCCTTACCATCAAAACATATGTATTTGCCATTAGTATTCAAACAGTCCCAAGCCTTTCTATGATTGTACCTCTGATATTACCTCTTGTATTAGAGACTTTGTCTATCAGAAGCATATCAACTTTCAGTTCAGTTCAGTTCAGTTCAGTCGCCCAGTCGTGTCCGACTCTTTGCAACCCCATGAATCGCAGCACGCCAGGCCTCACCAACCATCACCAACTCCCGGAGTTGANCATTTTGCCTTTTCATACTGTTATGGGGTTCTCAAGGCAAGAATACTGAAGTGGCTTGCCATTCCCTTCTCCAGTGGACCACGTTCTGTCAGCCCTCTCCACCATGACCCACCTGTCTTGGGTTGCTCCACAGGCATGGCTTGGTTTCTCTGAGTTAGACTAGGCTGCTCATTCTATTGTCAAAATTACAGTCTAGACCTCTTTCATCTATCTACTGTATCAGTCAGTTCAGTCACTCAGTACAGTCCAACTCTTTGCGATCCCATTCACACCAGGTCTCCCTGTCCATCACCAACTTCCAGAGCTTGCTCAAACTCATGTCCATCGAGTCAGTGATGCCATCCAACCATCTCATCCTCTGTCGTTCCCTTCTCCTCCTGCCTTCAATCCTTCCCAACATCAGGGTATTTTCCAGTGAGTCAGTTCTTCACATCAGATGACCAAAGTATTGGAGCTTCACCTTCAGCATCAGTCCCTCAATACATATTCAGGACTGATTTCCTTTACGATGGACAATTTTTATCTCCTTGCTGTCCAAGGAACTCTCAAGAGTCTTCTCCAGCACCACAGTTCAAAGGCATAATTTCTTCAGTGCTCAGTTTTCCTTATGGTCAAACTCTCACATCCATACATGACTACTGGAAAACCATAGCTTTGACTATACAGATTTTTGTTGGTAAAATAATGTCTCTGCTTTTGAATATACTGTCTAGGTTTATTATAGCTTTTCTTGCAAGGAGCAAACATCTTATAATTTCATGGCTGCAGTCACCATCTGCAGTGATTTTTGAGCCCAAGAAAAGAAAGTATCGCTGTTTCTATTTTTTCCCCTCTATTTGCCATGAAGTGATGGGACCAGATGCCATAGTTTTCTGAATGTTGAGTTTTAAGCCAGCTTTTTCATTTTCCTTTTTCTCTTTCTTTAGTTTCTCTTCACTTTCTGCCATAAGGTTGGTGTCACCTGCATATCTGATGTTATTGATATTTCTACCTGTAATCTTGATTCCAGCTTGTGCTTCATCTTGTCTGGCATTTCACATGATGCATTCTGCATAGAAGTTAAATAAGCAAGATGACAATATACAGCCTTGACATAAACCTTTCTCAGTTTGGAACCANCTGAGTGCCAACTATGTGTCAGGAACCGTGCTGCTCATTCCCCAGCAAGGCTTCGTGGCAGGGTGGTCGCCGTGTGGCCGATGAGGAAACAAGCACGGAGCAGGGAGGTGCCTTCCTGACGATGCCTCAAGTCAGTACTGGGTGGATTTGAATCCCCGCGGTCACACCCAGAATCTAACTCCTCTCCCACTTGACTTTACTGAGGAATCCTCATCTCACCAGAGAATCTCATCACCCCGCCCCCTGACCTCAAACTCAAAAAAAGTCATTCTAGTCTGGAGAGAGCTCCTGGTGGGGACAGGGTCACTGCTATCCCTATGGGGTCGGGACTAGCCCGGTTCCCACTTTCCGGAGGAGAAGACGGAGGCTCAGAGACCAAAAGTCAGTTGCCTCCCAAACACCCAGGTGATGCCGGGAACTGAACGCACGTCTCTCCGGACCTCAGGCCTAGCGGTTCCCCGAGGCCAGGCAGTCCTGGAGGTGGAGGGGGGCGGTCAAAGGGCGGGGCTTGCGCCCAGGGGAGGTCGCGGCCCCCTCACCTTCTCGCTGCTGCTGCTGCAGGAGGGGCGGCGGCTGGGGGACGCTGTGTGCGATGGGCGTGATGGCCGCGGTGGGGTACATGGCTGCAGAGACCGGGAGCGAGACACAGGGCGGAACTGGCGTGAGGCTGGTGGGCGCGCGGGGCGGGGCTAAGACTGAGGGGCGAGGTCACAGCCTAGGGTGGGGCCAAGATGGGTCTTGGGATGGTGGAGGGGTGTGGTCACAGGGGAGAGTTGGTCTGAGGGAAGTACTAAGACAACAGGGAAGAGTAGAAGGGAAAGGGGTCATATTCGAAGGGTGGGGCCATGACTGAGGCCAGATTTTAGGAAGGAGGGGGCGTGGTCACATGGGAGAGACAGTCTGAGGGAGGGGCCAAGGTCACAGGAAANGGGACCAAACGCCGGTTATGAGGGGCAGGGCCAAATGTCTAAGGAGGGTGAGGCGGGGGCCAAGCCATAAAGTAGGAGGTATGGCTAGACAGAAGAGGGAAGGTAGAATGAGAGGGCGGCTCTGAGGGGTGGAACTAGATCTAAGTGCAGCTAGGGGCGTGGAGTGGCTGGCTAGCCCAGGGAGGAAACCGAGGGCAGGGGTGGGGGAGTGCCCCGTCTTGGGGGGCCGCACTGCCTCCCTACCTGTGTACTGCTGGACTCCAGAGAAGGCAGGATGGAGGGTCTCGGCTACCGTCGGACTCTGAGCTGCGGGGCAGACAGAGGGGCTCAGTGGGGCGGGGGCAGCAGAAGTCTTCCATCCACCCCACAGCATCCACCCCGGCTTCATTTCTGCATAAACATTTTATAGGTATGACCCTCGTTCCACAGGTGAGGAAAACTGAAGCTCAGGGAACCTCTAACAGGTGGGAAAACAGCAGCTGGCAAAGGGCCACTCAACTCGAATCCAGTTTTCTCTGACTCCAGAGAGGTTTAACTCCCAACTCTTTGTCCCCATCCAGACCCTCTTGCTCCTCCCCCTTTTTTCTCTGGATATTCTAGGGCTCTAGGGCTCTACTCCTGATCACCACCCATTCACATCTCTTCCCCCTTTTCCCTCCCCACACCTTGATCATCAGACAGCCTATGGATCCCCTATGTGACTGCGACCTTCCAACAGTCCCTAGTGGAAGACACAATGGGAGGAGAGGGCTTGTCGAGGCAACTAAAAATCTCCTTGAATGGAGAGAGGTTGTTAGAAGATAGGGCAGTGAGGGCAGAGAGATAAGCCAGTGAAGGGGTCACATGAATGAATTACTTCGTATTAATGGAACAGTGCTGTATGTTGAATGTGGTGGTGATTACACAAAACTATACCTGTGATGAAATGACTTAAATTAACGAACCACACACACACACAAGTGCCTGTAAATAGTGAAGTCTGAACAGGGTCTGTTCATTGTACTGTACTGATGCCAGTTTCTTAGTTTTGACAACATACTGTTGTTATGTAAGATGTTAGCATCCGGAGACACTGGGTGAGGGGTAACCAGGACCTCTCTGTGCTATGTTTGAAACTCCCTGTGAGCACCAATTATTACAAAATAAAAATAAACAGGTTCTCAGTGGTGGAAACCCAGATGACAAACTTCACCTAAGCAAGGTGTGGGAAGACATTTGCCTTGAAATCAGGGTATAGGGTAAAGAAAGGTGAGACCTCTGCTTCAGTAGGGCAGTCCAGTGCAACAAATCAGTGCATGGTCAATCCTGGATGAATGAATGAATGAATATGGGCACTGATCCCAAATGGTAACGATTAATAGTAAAGATTGATGGTACCCTTCTTGGTACCAGGAGATCGGTTAGCATCTTACAGACTGATTGCCTCATCAGAGCAACATCATGAGATGAATGATACTATCTGTCCCATTTTCCAGATGAGCAAACTGAGGCTCAGAGATGTAAAGAAGCTCCCATAAGGGCCACTGAATTGGAATTTGAAGCCAGGAAGGTCTGACTGCAAACTTCCTTACCCCCTTCTCTGTGCCCATGTGTGTGCATGTGCTTAGTTGCTCAGTCATGTCTGACTCTTTGTGACCCCATGGACTGTAGCCCTTTAGGCTCCTTTGTCCATGGGGATTCTCCAAGCAAGAATACTGGAGTGGGTTGCCATGCCCTCCTCCAGGGAATCTTCCCAACACAGGGATTGAATCCAGGTCTCCTGCATTGCAGGCAGATTCTTTACTGTCTAAGCCACAAGGGAAACCCATGAATACTGGAGTGAGTAGCCTATCCCTTCTCCAGGGGATCTTCTTGACCCAGGAATCAAACCGGGGTCTCCTGCTTTGCAGGTGGATTCTTTACCAGCTGAACTACCAGGGAAGCTCCTCTGCACCCATAACTAATATCTATTAACCTGAGTCCCTGCTTCCTGTTCTTTTGTTTCCTAGACACCAAGGCAAAGGGATTCATGCTTGTCCCAGGGACACCCTCCCTGCACCCTGCCACTCTCCTCGGCCCCAGGGGACCACCCAAGTTACCTGGGTAGGGCACAAGGCCATTGGCATATACGGTTTCTAGGGCAGGGTGCCCGCCAGGGAAGGGCACGACACCTGCGAAGCCGTTGGTGATGGGGGCCACGAGGCCGGGCACGGCGGCGGTGCCAAGCAGCGGGGGCGAATGCAGTCCTGGGGAGTGGAAGAGCATCATGGGGAGCCTTAGCCCCAGCTAAGGCTAAGAGTCATAGCCCCGGCTCTGCCCCCCATCTGTGGGCCCCTGGCAGACTCTCACCAGAGGCAGGGGCGATGGGTGTGGCAGGCAGCCCGTTAAGGCTGACAGCGCCAATCTGCTGGATGTGGCAGGGTGAGAAGGCCACGCCGGGGCTCAGGTAGCTGCCTGATGTGGACAGGACCGTCGTCTGCTGTTGCATGAGCTGGGGGTGGAGAGGGAGTCAGGTACACAGTCCAAGTGGCACCTGGCCTTAGAGCATGGCTCATGGGGTTGAGGGGCCAGTCCTCCAGAAACAGGGGCAAGGGGTCAGGCCAGGTATCTTGGCTCAGGTCAGGTAAGGGCTCAGTTAGGAATTGGGGCTCAGCCCGGGATCAAGTTTCAGCATAGGATCAGGGCTCAGACTATGTTCAAGGATCATTTAGGAATCAGAGCTCAGCCAGGGACTGGAGCTCAGTCTATGATCAGAACTTAGTCTGGGACCAGGGCTCAGCCAATGTTTTCTTATGTGTTCTGTTTGTTTTGGTTGTGCCATGCATACGGCATGTGGGATCTTATTTCCCCAGCCAGGGATTGAACCTGCGCACCGTGCATTGGAGGCATGGAGGCATGGCAACTGCCAGGGAAGTCCCAAGCTCAGCCAATGTTGAGCTCACTCAGGGCTGGGTCTGTTTGGAGTCAGCCTGGAGGTTTAGCTAGAATTGGGGATTATCTAGATTTGGGGAACAGCCAGATCTGGGGGTCAACCCAAGACTGGGTCTTGATTTGAAATTCGCCCAGGGTTGTGGCTCAGGCTGGGTTTGGTGGCTGAGCCTGGGGTCCTGTCAGTTGGGGTTCAGCTTGGGCTCAGAGCATAGTTCATGGTGGGGGGCTAAGCTGGGGTTGAGATCAGGAAGTGGACTGGATCTGGGGACTTAGCCATAGCCAGAATAAGGCCATGAGTCAGAGACTGGGCAAGAGAAACAGAAAGATAGACAAGGAGGCAGAGGCACTCGACAGAGACTAGATGGAGGAAGGAAAGAGAGAGACACTGAGCTGGGCCCTCAAAACAGCGGTGTCAGGAGCCCCACTGGAGACAGGAGTGTGTCCGCTGGTCACTCACAGCCTGGGCGTAGGCACTGTAGGGGCTGAAGGGCAGGGTGAGGGACGGAGTCAGGATGCCCAGCTGGCCCACCATCTGCTGCATGCGCCTCAGCGTCCGCTCCTTGTCTGTGTCGGCAAACTTGACCACCAGGCTGGAGGAGGCACCCTGCAAGGGCGGCCGCAAGCAGGGAGGGAAAGAAGGGGGACATTGCCAGGACTCTGAGGTACCTTGTGGGGAGTGTAGGGGTGTGGGTGGCAGCAACTATCAGCCCCTCCCTCAAGGTCCCAGGGGCCACAGTGAGGCTAGCCTGGAGATCAGCATCCTGGGTCTCGCACTTGACCTTGTAGGCTGCCATGCACACAAGTGGGGCACTCAGGCCCAGTGGGGGCTGCCTCTGGGAAGCAGAGGAGGACCTGACTGTCAGCCATACTTTCAAAAAAGGTGGAGAACCCAAGTGCTGGAGAGGAACAATGAAGGCCCATACAGAGGATTCTATAGCTGCCCACACCTGAGAACAAGTGAGGTTCCAATCATTTGAGAAATTGTATACCTCCTTTGATGGGGAGCTCACTACCTCTCCACTCACCAGCTCCATCAGTGGACAGCTCTGAGCAGGAGAAAGCTTGACCTTGGATTGAATTGATCCCTCCCTATCCAGGGACTAGAACTGATGCCCAGTGACCCAGAAAGCAAGAGAAGGGAGGATCTGAGACTGCCCTGCTCTTCATTCCATGTTTCAGAACAACAGAAAGGAGAGTGGGTTCCCCGAGGCCTGTCTTCCTTGTGGCAGATTCGGACATTTTTGTACAGTGATGGAGGCTCCCAGGGCCACTTTTCTGGGTGGCAGGGCCACCTCTAAGACCCGAGTGGTCTCCTCCAGCCTCTCATGGCTGCAGGCCCACCAGCTCTAAACTTGCTACCTGCCTATCTCCCACACTGGCCCCACGGAGACATTTCCAAATGGCCTGCCCCTTCCTTCTCCTGAGGAAACCCTGAGGGGCTCCCCATTGCCCTGGGAGGAATCCCAAGCTTCTTGGCCTTGAACTGCAGGCCCCTCCAGCCCCATCCCCTCCTGGTCCTCTGGGGCTCACACATATCTGCACACACATATGCATTCCACCCACAGTGACTCACACTCACCATCCACACTCACACATATGCATACACTCAACAACACATGCACATATACTCACACACACATGTACACACATATTTGTCTACATTCACACACATGTGCTCACCCCTCCACACACACTCACATACTCTTACATATGCACACACATGCATTCATTCCCCCCATATCACTGGGGCACACTCACACACAAACACACATTGCACTTACCTATATAACTTACATAGGTGCACTCACATGAGCACACCCACTCAACACACTTGCATGCATGCAGTCACAGTGTATACACGTGCATATGCATCAGCATACATGTGAACATATATCCATTTGCACACACTTCATGTGCACACTGACACCCACCTACTCACAACACCACACTCACATACAGACATGGAAGCACACTCTCAAGCACATGCACACGTGTGCACACCAACACACACACTGGCCCATACTTACTCACACATGGGCAGCCAAACACTGGCAGGGCATTCTGCATAGTCTACACTTGCACACTCACACACACACACACAAATACATACATATACCCAGTCATACCACCATCAGAGATGCACTTCTTTCTCCCCACCCTGCCCCTCTCTGAAGAAGGGCCAGGGGTTACCAGATGGCCGGGATGGTCAGGCCAGGCCCCTCCCCCTTGCCTACCTTGACCCAAATCGCCCATGGCAGCTCTGACTCACCGGCATGGTCTGGCTCCCGTGCAGGGCGTGTATGGCCGCCTGAGCCTCGGTGTGGGAGGAGAACTTCACGAAGGCACAGCCTGCTCCAAGAGAAGGGGGGGGGTGAGGGGACACAGGAGAGGGGCTGGCAGCCCTGCACAGCAGGTCAGCATGGACATGGGCAGCCCACAGGTCAGACAACAGAGAGACAGGCAGCCACATGTTCAGACAGACAGTGGGACAACAAAGAATCAGACAGTAAGACAACTGTTTGTCCAACACATCATCAGAGGGTGTGAGGCGGTTCCCAGGGTAGGGAGGCAGGAACTGCCCATTAGAACAAGTGAAGGGGACACGATTAGGGAACACCCACCAGCCACCAATACCACAAGATCCAGAGTTGTAATCAGATAGGCAGAATTAAAGTGACAAACCATCAGACACAGAGAGATATGTGGACACACTCGGGCAGAGGTATACTCAGACCCAGATGGATACACCCATGTGACCAGAGTTGGATAGATGGGGGTGAAGAGTCATCAGGCAAGGGCAGAATCAGGCAGACAGACAACCAGAGACCACTAGACACAGGCAGATCCAGACAGATGGTCATAGGATACAGTTCCAGACAGAGGGCTATGGAAGGGTCACACGAATTTGAGGGAGAGGAGTAAAGACGTTCTGGAATTCGATAATGATGACAGTTGCACAGTTCTGTGAATTTTGTGAAGCATTTCACTGTCCACTTTTTCCCCCACTGTCTACTTTTAAAAGGTGAATTTTACAGTATGTGTGTGTGTGTACTCAGTCTTGTCCAACTCTTTGTGACTCCCTTTGCTGTAGCCTGCCAGGCTCCTCTGTCCATGGGATTTCCCAGGCAAGAATACTGGAGTGGGTTGTCATTTCCCCCGCCAGGGGATCTTCCTGATTCATGGACCAAACCCACGTCTCTTGCGCCTCCTGCCTTGGCAGTATGTGATTACAGTATGTGATCATATCTCAACTTTTAGAAAAGAGCCAGGCAAATACATAGACAAGGGCCATCAAATACATTCAGTCNCCCGCCAGGGGATCTTCCTGATTCATGGACCAAACCCACGTCTCTTGCGCCTCCTGCCTTGGCAGTATGTGATTACAGTATGTGATCATATCTCAACTTTTAGAAAAGAGCCAGGCAAATACATAGACAAGGGCCATCAAATACATTCAGTCCCAGTAAGATAGTCACAAGGCAGAGACAGGCCAGTTCTGGACAGATGAACCTGAACAAATAGAATCGGGTAGACAGATCACCAGGCGCCTGAAGACCCAAACAGAGCAGACCAGAAAGCAAGTTGCTGGAGATCATAAAACAATCATTCCTGGACGGTACAACCTTATAGGAACGGTGGAGTAAGTAGGATCAGGTAGACCGATAGTCCAGAAGACACAGGCAAATCCAGACAGAAACAGTCTGATGGATACAGACACATGAGGCAGCCCCGGACCTCCTGGGCCGGCGGGTGGGACCAGGTGAGACTGGACAGCCTCTGCTCGCCCCGCCNGACTTGATGGACATAAGTTTGGGTAAACTCCGTGAGTTGGTGATGGACAGGGAGGCCTAGCGTGTTGTGATTCATGGGATCACAAGGAGTCAGACACCACTGAGCAATTGAACTTTCTACTGTATATTAATATGTCAATAACTGAATTCTTCAAATTTCTTCTTTTATAACAAAACTATGAAACTGGATACTAATATAGATATTTCAGATTATAGTGTAAATGTATTGCCTGTTTCCAGTTATATGTAGAGATTTTATAATACCAAATTCGTTTATACACATGGATCACTACAGTAATGTTAAGCTGCATAATGTATTTTAGATTACGACCACCTTGGGTTAGGGCTTCTCTGATAGTTCAGTTGGTAAAGAATCTGCCTGCAATGCAGGAGACCCTGGTTCGATGCCTGGGTCTGGAAGATCTGCTGGATAAGGGATAGGCTACCCATTCCAGTATTCTTGGGCTTCCCTGTGGCTCAGCTGGTAAAGAATCTCCCTGCAATGTGGGAGACCTGGGTTTGATTCCTGGGTTGGGAAGATCCCCTGGAGAATAGAAAGGCTACCGACTCCAGTTAGAACTGGACATGGATCAACAGACTGGTTCCAAATAGGAAAAGGAGCACGTCAAGGCTGTATATTGTCACCCTGCTTATTTAACCTATATGCAGAGTACATCATGAGAAACGCTGGACTGGAAGAAACACAAGCTGGAATCAAGATTGGCGGGAGAAATATCAATAACCTCAGATATGTAGATGACACCACCCTTATGGCAGAAAGTGAAAAGTAGCTAAAAAGCCTCTTGATGAAAGTGAAAGAGGAGAGTGAAAAAGTTGGCTTAAAGCTCAACATTCAGAAAAGGAAGATCATGGCATCTGGTCCCATCACTTCATGGGAAATAGATGGGGAAACAGTGGAAACAGTGTCAGACTTTATATTTTGGGGCTCCAAAATCACTGCAGATGATGACTGCAGCCATGAAATTAGAAGACGCTTAGTCTTTGGAAGAAAAGTTATGACCAACCTAGACAGTATATTCAAAAGCAGAGACATTACTTTGCCGACTAAGGTCCCTCTAGTCAAGGCTACGGTTTTTCCTGNTGCAGCCATGAAATTAGAAGACGCTTAGTCCTTGGAAGAAAAGTTATGACCAACCTAGACAGTATATTCTAAAGCAGAGACATTACTTTGCCAACTACAGTCCGTCTAGTCAAGGCTATAGTTTTTCCTATGGTCATGTGTACATCTGGAAGGTCTCAGTTTAGGTACTGCTGAAGCTTAGCTTCAAGGATTTTGAGCATTAACTTGCTAGCATGTGAAATGAACACAACTGTATAGTAGTATGAACAGTCTCTGGCATTGCCTAATTTTGGGACTGGAATGAAAACTGACCTTTTCCAGTCCAGTGTCACTACTGAGTTTTCCAAATTTGCTGGCATATTGAGTGCAGTACTTTAACAGCATCATCTTTTAGGATTCGAAACAGCTCAGCTGGCTTTTCATCATCTCCACTATCTTTGTTTGTAGTAATGCATCCTAAGGCCCACTTGACTTTACACTCCAGGAGTATGGCTCTAGTTGAGGGACCATACCATCATGGTTATCTGGATCATTAAGGCCTTTTCTGTATAGTTCTTCTCTGTATTCTTGCCACCTATTCTTAATCTCTTCTGCTTCTGTTGAGTCCTTTCCATTTATGTCCTTTATTGTGCTCATGTTGGCATGAGATTTCCCCTTGGTATCTCCATTTTCTTGAAGAGATCTCTAGTCTTTCCCGTTCTATTGCTTTCCTCTATCTCTTTGCATTGTTCACTTAAGGCTTTCTTATCTCTCCTTGCTATTCTCTGGAACTTTGCTTTCAGTAGGATATATCTTTCCCTTTCACTTCTCTTTTTTCCTCAGCTATTTGTAAGACCTCCTCAGATCTTCTTGCCTTCTTGCCTCAGACCACTTGGCCTTCTTGCATTTCTTTTACTTGGGGATGGTTCTGGTCACCACTTCCTGTACAATGTTATGAACCTCCGCTCATAATCTGGTTCTTCAGGCACTCTGTCTACCAGATTTATTCCTTTAAATCTATTTGTCACTTCCATTGTATAATCAGGAGGGATTTGTTTAGATCATAGCTGAATGGCCTAGTGGTTTTCCCTACTTTCTTTAAGTTTTAACTTTGCAATAAGCAGCTCATGAGCTGAGCTATAGTCAGCTCCAGGTATTGTTTTTGTTGACTATATAGAGCTTTTCTATCTCTGACTGCAAAGAATACAATCAGTCTGATTTTAGTATCGACCGTCTGTTGATGTCCATGTGTAGAGTCATCTCTTGTGTTGCTAGAAGAGGGAGTTTGCTATGACCAGTGCATTCTCTTGGCAAAACTCTGTTAGCCTGCTTCATTTTATACTCCAAGGCTAAACTTTCCTGTGACTCCTGGTATCTCTTGACTTCCTACTTTTGCCTTCCAATCTTATAATGAAAAGGACACCTTTTTTGTTGTTGTTATCTTACAGAATCCAAAAGCAGGGTGGCAGTTAGGGATTAGGAGGGACCGAAACCAAGAAATGGAAAGTCAGTAGGACTTCAGCTCTAGCTTTCTCACCTTTGCTTCTTTCTGTACCTTTGCTTTAGTCTTCTCTTACATGGTCCAGCTATCTTTGATAATTTCTGTACATGGTAAAGAACAGAAGGCTATCTGTACTACTGATAGCCTTGATTTTATATACTCTCAGTGAAATCCTAATTCTAAATTGTTTTCTTAAATGAAAGTATCTCTTTCCTTCTAAAAATTTGCACTTTGGCCTGAATAAAAGAAGGTTACGCTAGCTACTGATAATTTTGCTGTCAGAAAAACAGTGGCCAGAACGAACGTCCAAGGAGAATATAGTATAAACAAGACAAACAATCTACTTGCCCCTTTTTCCTGGAATCACTAATCTACTTTCTGTCATTATATATATGTCTATTATAGACATTCATATAAATGGAATCATACACTATCTGATCTTTTGTGACTACTGCTGCTACAGCTGCTAAGTTGATTCAGTTATGTCCAACTCTTCGCGACCCCATGGACTGCATCCTACCAGGCTCCTCTGTCCATGGGATTTTCCAGGCAAGAGTACTGGAATGGGTTGCCATTGCCTTCTCCATTTTTTGTGACTGGCTTCTCTAATTAGCATGTTTTCAAGGTTTATCTATATTGTAGCATATATTAGTAGTTTATTCTTCTTTATNCCAGGCTCCTCTGTCCATGGGATTTTCCAGGCAAGAGTACTGGAATGGGTTGCCATTGCCTTCTCCATTTTTTGTGACTGGCTTCTCTAATTAGCATGTTTTCAAGGTTTATCTATATTGTAGCATATATTAGTAGTTTATTCTTCTTTATGGATGAATAACATTCCACTAAATGAATATGCCACAGTTTTCTTATCTGTTAGTTGATAGACATTTGGGATGTTTCTAATTTTTGGCTGTTAGGAATAATGCTACTATAAACATTCATATACACATTTTTACAAGTATTTTTTAATTCTTTTGGACATATACCTAAAGGAGGAATTCCTGAATCACATGGTAATTCTATATTTAACTTTTTGAGGGACTGACAAAATGTTTTCCAAAGCAGCTGCACAATTTCATATCCCCACTACCAAAAGTGTGAGAGTTTCAATTTCTCTGCATCCTTGCCAACATTTGTCATTGCCCATCTTTTTTATTAAAGCCATCCTACTGGGTGGTAACACCCTGGTTTTGATTTGAATTTCTGTATTGATTAATGATGTTGGACATCTTTTCATGTTGTATATTGGCCATTTGCAGCTCTTTGAAAAATATCTACCTAAATTTTTTGACCAGTTTTAATTGGGTTGTTTGTCTTTTTATCTGTTTAGCTGTAAGATTTCTTTATATATACTAGATTCTATTCTTTTATCAGATATATGACTTGCGAATATTTTCTCATTCTATGGATTGTTTTCCACATACTTTTTCTTCACTTTCTTGATAGTTTTATTTGAAGCACAAAAGTTTTCAATCTTGATAAAGTCCAATTCATCTGCTTTTTCCCCTCACTTTGGTTGCCTGAGCTTTGGGTGTCATATCTAACAAACTACTGCCTAATCGAAGGTCATGAAAATATACACGCATGTGTTCTTCTAAGGGTTTTACAGTTTTAATTCTTATCTTTAGGTCACTGATCCATTCGGAGTAAATTTTTATATATAGGATGAAGTAGAGGTTCAAACTAAGGCAACTGGTTATCCAGATGCTCAGTCATTTTTGGTGAAACACTATTCCTTCCCATCTGAATTATTTTGGCATCTTTGATCAGAATCAATTGACCATAGATGTATACATTTATTTCTATACTTTCAATTATACTCTATTCGTCTATTATTATACCAGTACTACACTATCTTGGGAATCACTGATGGCTCAAATGGTAAAGAATCTGCCTCCAATACGGGAGACCCAGGCTCAATCCCTGGGTTGGGATGATCCCCTTGAGAAGAAAATGGCAACCCACTCCAGTATTGTTGCTTATAGAATCCCAAGAACAGAGGAGCATAGAGGGCTATAATCCATGGGGTCGTAAAGAGTCAGAGACAACTGAGTGACTAACAACATAACACAAATACACTACCTTGATTAAGTTTTTTTTTTTTTAATTAATTAATTTATTTTTAAATTTAACTTTACAACACTCCATTGGGTCTGCCATACATCGACATGAATCCACCACAGGTGCATACAAGCTCCCAATCCCGAGTCCCCCTCCCACCTCCCACCCCCCAACGTCTCTCTGGATCATCCCCGTACACCAGCCCCAAGCATCCTGCATCCCGCATCCACATGTACCCCAATGTTCATTGCAGCACTGTTTATAATAGCCAGGACATGGAAACAACCTAGATGTCCATCAACAGATGAATGGATAAGCAAGCTGTGGCATATATACACAATGGAGTATTACTCTGCCATTAAAAAGAATAAATTTGAATCAGTTCTAATGAGATGGATTAAGTTTTATAGTAAGTTTGAAATCAGGAATTGTGAGCCTCCATGTATGTTCTCTTTTTAAAGACTGATTTGGCTATTTTGGGTCTGTTACATTTCCGTATGAATTTTAGAATCAACCTGTAAATTTCTGTCAAAAGAAGCTGGAATTTTGAGTAGGGATTGCATTGATTTTTTGAAATAATTTGGGAAATATTGCCATCTTAGTGATATTAAGACTTCCAATCCACAAACATGGTATATCTTTCCATATATTTACATCTTTAATTTCTTTCAATGGTGTTTTATAGTTTGCAGTGCTCACATCTTGCACTGTTAACAAAATTTAACATTTGGTTAAATTTATTAAGCATTTTATTCTTTTTTGATGTGCAATTTTTAACATTGACTCTGTATCCAGTGATGTTTCTAAATTTATATATTAATTTTAATAGTGTATCCACAGAGTCTTTTATATTTTCTAGGTACATAATCATGTTGCTTTCAAGTAATGATAGTTTACTTCTTCCTTCGCAATCCTTATCCCTTATATTTCTTTTTCTAAATAGTTGTACTGACTAAGACTTTTATCACAATGTTAAAAAGAAGTAGTAATAGAGAAGACCATTTCATCATTCTCCATTTAAATAGGAAAGTTTAAAAAATATTTCAATATTGTGTATAACATTTGCTATATATTTTTAATAAAAAATCAACACTGGATTTTTGTCAACCTTTTTTTGACATCCATAAAAAGGATCACATGTTTTTTTTCCCTGTTAATGTAAGAATTATATTGATCCATTTTTAAATGCCAAGGCTTTCTTGCAGAAGTAGAATAAGCTATACTTAACTGTACTGTATTATGGTTTTTAAATATGTAGCTAGATTCTACTTGCTAATAGCTTGAACAATTTCTCTTTCTTTTAATGTCCTTGCGAAGTTTTGAAATCAAAGTCATGATGGCTTTTGAAAATTAAAACATTAGAAAATATTCATTTTTTTCTAGAAAAGTTTGGGTAAGTTTTACATTGCTGTGCTGTTCTGTGTGCTCAGTCATGTCTGACTGTGACCCCATGGACTGTAGCCCACCAGGCTCTTCTGTCCATGGAATTTTCCAGGCAAGAATACTAGTGAGTTGCCATTTCTTACTCCAAGGGATCTTCCTGATCCAGGGAGCATAGCCACATCTCTTATATGGTGGAATATAATATAATCCAGAATCTGTAGATATAATGTCTGCCATACAATAAGAACTTATGAAACCTGCAAAGAGGCAGGACCATATAACTCATATTTAACTATATAAGGAAATGAAGTCATCTGAACTTCAGGATTTCTTTATGGAAATATCTTTTTAAATTTCTTCAATTTTATTACTAGTGTCAAGACTACTCAGATTTTCTATTTCATCTGTCAGTTTTGGTAAGATTTCTTGTCAAGGTATTCGTTCATTTTTACCTAAATTATGTCAAATTTATTGGTAAAGTTATTTATAATATCTTGGCAGATTCTTTTATGCCTATAAGATCTGTAATGATATCACCTTTTTCATTCTTGATATTGTTAATTCATGTTTTATCTCTTCATTTTCAGTCTTATGTGGTCTTCTGTGTGTTTATCTCTTCTTGGGTTTGTTGAAATTCTGAATCTGTGGGTTGATGTCTTTCACTGTTTTGGAATGTTCTCAGCCTGTCTCTTTGAATACTGCATTTGTCCCGTTCTTTCTCTACTCAGACTTCATGCATATGTTAGCATTTTGAGTATTATACTCTTTTGTGTTCTTTCTGTTCTCTTATCTCTGGGGCTTCCATTTGGATATTTTCTATTGATATATCTAACAGTTCATAAATCCTATGTTTGAACATATCCAAACTAATATTAAACCTACCTAATGAGTTCTCCACTCAAGATACTACATTTTTCAGTTCTAGAAAGTTCATTTAAATCTCTATGGAATTCCAATTTTCTGGTGAAAATTTCCATCATTTCATTCATTTTGTATATTTCCTCCCCCTATTTTCTTGAAAATATTAATCACAGTTGTTTTATAATCTTTAAATGCCAGCTCTACCATTTGAATCACCTAGAGGCCTGTTTCATTTTCTATATAACTATATAGTTAATTATGAGTCATATGGTCCTGCCTCTTTGCAGGTTTCATAATTTCTTATTTTATGGCAGACATTATATCTGCAGATTCTGGACTATGTTATATTCCACCAGCAAGGGTTTGCTTTTTTCTCTGTCAGGAAAACATAGTGGATGGCTGATCCCACAAACTGTGATGCAGCCAATAAAAAGGGCAGTTTGGTGCTGTTAACTGGATAAATAACAACTAATTGTTGTGTGTATAATGTAGAATAAAGAAGATTAGTGGCATTCTATCATTTTTGGAATCATTGAGAATCAAATTTCTCAGCATGGCAGAAAGGAGATACAGATCATTGAGTATAGATCATTGACTTTAAGGATAAATACTATAGCTCTGAATTTGATTTGGACATTTAACTATAAATAAATTATGTATTTTGTCTTTAAAAACAAAAAATTCACATATTTCATAATTTTGTTCATGGAAAAAGGTAAGAGATAATCTCTCAATGGCAATGAGCTCCTCAAGCACACAAATTATTTATCATGAAAAGAAACCAGGGATCTTCAGAGAAAAGGCTTATTACAGGTCTGAGGCTGGAATTATAAAAGGTAAGCCTAGAACATCGTATCATCCCACACAGCACGAAAGCTATCAAAACTACTAAGGACATAGCAAAAGGATTCAGGAGCCAATCTGGTATATCTAGATGGTATCAAGATGATATATCTATGATATTTATGAATAATCAGCAATTTGAATATTAACTCAGTATCGGATAATAATTAGTTACCATTATTTTTTTATGTAATGCAGTTATTTTTTCTTAAATCCTTACCATTTACAAATATATACTAAAACAGTTATGGAGGAAATAATATAATATCTGATTTTCTTCAAAAAAATATAAGAGGAAATATGAACAGAGGTACAGATGAAACTATATTAGCCCTGAGCTGATAACTGTTTAAGGTGGGTGATGGGTACATATACACTTCTTTCTACTTCTCTATTTGAATGTCCTATTAAAAAAAAATTGCCACCTGTTTTGTCTTATCAAATCTGTTAATTCTTGTACATCACTTACTCTCTCTTTAACATGGCCATAAGAATGGAGTGGGTATCAAAAGGGGAAATATATATTAAAAAAATAGTCCATTTTTTTTGCCAAAAATCACCCCAGAAGATTCTTGAGCTTTCTTTGAAGAAAGGAGTACAAAATGCTGCAGTGTCTCTTTGGAATGAGCCTGAGGTCCAGCAGCAGCCTAAGCGAACCTCAGCTGAAAGGAATTGTGACAACAGTATTCAGCCAGCAGGGATATTTCCTGAAGATGTGATGAGACCAAGGACAAAAACAACAACTACACCCTTTTCAGTCTAATCCCTGTGGGCCTGCATTTGGTGGCCATCCAAGGGGTGAAGGCCACCCTCTATGTGGCCATGAATGGTGAAGGCTATCTCTACAGCTCAAGATCAAGCCCTGAGACTTTGGAGTGGGAGCACTGACTCCAAGACCCTAGACTACCAGAGAACTAACCCTAGGGAATATCAAATAGTGAGAACTCACACAAAGGAAACCACTTGAATACAAGACTCGGCATCACCCAACCGCCAGTAGCACCCTGTGAAGGACATCTCATCTAAACAACAAACAAAACAAAAATACAAACCCAATCAACAGCTGACAGGATTACCACCTTACTCAGCCTTGCCCATCAGAGGAAAAACAATAACAACAAAAAACTCAGCACAAATCTCACCCTATATAAAGCTTACACAAACCACCTGATCAACCTTAGGAGGGCAGAAACCAAAAGGAAGAAAAAATTCAACCTTGCGGCCTGGGAAAAGGAGACCTCAAACACAATAAGTTTAAAAAAAATATTGAAAAGTCAGAGAAATACTACACAAATGAAGGAAAAAACTAGAAACATAGAAGTCCAAATAAATGAAGAGGAAATACAATTTCTGGGACAATATCAAACACACCAATATTCAAACTATAGGGGTCCCAGAAGAAGAGAAAAAGAAAGAGTATGAGAAAACTTTTGAAGAGATTATAGTTGAAAATTTCCCCAACATGGAAAAGAAAATAATCAAGTCCAAGAGGGGTAAAAAGTCCCATATAGGATAAACCCAAGGAGAAACATGCCGAGACACATACCACGCAAACAAAGATAGAATAGTAAAAGCAGCAAGGGGAAAGCAAGAAGTAACATACAAGGGAAACCCCATACGCTTAACAGCTGATCTTTCNACAGTAAAAAGTCCCATATAGGATAAACCCAAGGAGAAACATGCCGAGACACATACCACGCAAACAAAGATAGAATAGTAAAAGCAGCAAGGGGAAAGCAAGAAGTAACATACAAGGGAAACCCCATACGCTTAACAGCTGATCTTTCAACAGAAACTCTGCAGGCCAGAAGGGAATGGCAGGATATATTTAAAGAACTGACAGGGAAAAACCTACAACCAAGATTACTGTACCCAGCTAGGATCTCATTCAAAACTGATGGAGAAATAAAAAATCACCCCAATTTGACAAATACTAACTAGAAGAATTCTTACTATATATTATTAATGCAATTATTAGAAAGCCTAAACATCTAATTCCAGAGTACCCACAATCTAAATGAAGCAATACTATACTGATGATACCATCTCCAGCCTTATATTTGCTTTAATGCAAAACAGGAATAAACACAGCTGTTTACCTTTTTTGGGCCCTGCTACAGTAGATCTATCTGAATGTTCAGAATGGGAAATCTCTGTTTCTGATTTTTTTTGTATAATTATTTGATTTCCAAATCTCTTGGGTCCTAAATAAAAGACTGTAAATTTCCGCTGTATATCAAGTCCAACTGGAAAAAGAAAAAAAAGCATACAAATGCTTAAGTCATATATATTCATGCATGAGACCATTTATTTATTTTTATACCTCTTATATTTTATACCTCGTTGAACTAAAAAGCCTAACAAGTTCAGGAAACAAAAATGTTTTAAAGAAACGTTAGAAAAGTATAACAAATGAAAAAGTACACATCTGTCATAGAAATAAAAATCAATGCTCCTACAATAATTGAAATTTACCTTAAAAAAGAAAATGGCTATAAATGAACAGATGAAAATTTAATTTTATTATGCTCATCTACACTATCTTTACATACCCAAAGAAACTTCCTTTAAAATTATTCATTTTACTTAAATTATTTTTACACAATATCACTTATGTTGTTTTTCTGGTTACATAAAGGAAATTTTTAAGTGCTATCATATTTTTTATATTCATGTATTCATTATTTCAATGAACTTACCATATTCTGAACTAATAAGATGTATGCTAAGATCTTCAGATTTAACAGCTCTCCTCACATCAAACTTTTTAGCCCAATTTCCAGCTTTTAGCAAAACAGAATCCCTGAAAAAGGTAATGTGTCACTTAAATTGTGATCTTGAATCTTAAATGAAATAATAAATTAATCGACAAAGGCTAATTGATACTAAATCCCATCTGGGGAAATGAAGTGAAGTCGCTCAATAGGGTCTAACTCTTTGCGACCCCATGGACTGTAGCCTACCAGGCTCCTCTGTCCATGGGATTTTCCAGGCAATAGTCCTGGAGTGGATTGCCTTTTCCTTCTCCAGGGGATCTTCCCAACCCAGGGATCGAACCTGGGTCTCCCACATTGTAGACAGACCCTTTACCGTCTGAGCTACCAGGGAAGTCATCCCATCTGGTAGTAAACTTAAGTCAGTTTCTGAAAACTACTTTCCCCAAGTTCTTTGGATAGGGAAAATGGAATTTCAATGGAGCTACTATTTCCAAAATTTACGTGACTACATGTTCACCCAACAGCTGGTTCTAAGTTGCATATAATCACTTCAGACCCACCTACCTGGACATATAGTTGTTCTTGACAACCTATGATCTTGCCCTTAAATCACTAACACTTTTAAATGGCTAATCTTAAGTTACATGGATTTGTAAGAACTTTGAGTATTTTTTAAATGATATGAAATAGTTTGTACCTGATAACATCATATCACCAGCAGTCAATTCTGTGATTGAACTTATTTTAACCTACTATAGTCAAAGTCATTAGATTTACTTGTCACAGAGAATAAAGATTTATATAATTATATATTCTCTGTAAGTGTATTATGGCTAATTGCAGGAAAGTAATTATCAGTGAAAAGCATATCCTTATCAGTCACTGCACCCTCTTTAGGATCCTTGCATGGGGTGTTTTAGGAAAGTATCTTCCAGTACACTGGCAACAGTTAGGAGATTCCCATTTTAGTTAGTACCATCCTGAACTTACAGGTATATTATATGCTTAGGAGCATAGATTCTGGAGTCAGAATGCTGGGCTTCAAATCTAGTTTTTTCTATAGACTACCTATATAACAATTAAACAGTTCAATGCCTGGAACTTAGTAAGTGCTCAAAAAGTATTAGCTGCAGCTACAACTATTATACTCAGAATTTGCTTATGACACCCTGGGAGAAAATATATAAGTATCAGAAAAAAGGCTAAAGTAAAAATTATAGAATGATATGCTAGAGAACAAAATATAAGGCAAGGTATCTCCTTTAGCTATTGGATCTGGATGCCTGGGTCCTACAGTGGCTCTAGCAGTTAAATTTTAATACAGAAATAGAAAATATATTTTTAAGATTGCACTCAAAGAGTAATAAGGTCATGAATTATAGGAGAAAAGCAACAAAATAAGAAAGTTTAGCAATAATGAATTAGAGCTACTCCTAAAGGTCATCTATTACTTGTTTCAAACCAAAGAGTTTATACTTTGTTAATTTGAGTATTCAGTTCAGTTCAGTTCAGTTGCTCAGTTGTGTCCGACTCTTTGCGACCCCATGAATCGCAGCACGCGAGGCCTCCCTGTTCATCACCAACTCCCACATTTCACTCAGACTGATGCCCATCAAGTCGGTGATGCCATCCAGTCATCTCATCCTTGGTCATCCCCTTCTCCTCCTGCCCCCAACCCCTCCCAGCATCAGAGTCTTTTCTAATGAGTCAACACTTCGCATGAGGTGGCCAAAGTACTGGAGTTTCAGCTTTAGCATCATTCCTTCCAAAGAAATCTCAGGGCTGATCTCCTTCAGAATGGACTGGTTGGATCTCCTTGCAGTCCAAGGGACTCTCAAGAGTCTTCTCCAACACCACGGTTCAAAAGCATCAATTCTTCGGAGCTCAGCCTTCTTCAAAGCCCAACTCTCACATCCATACATGACCAATGGAGAAACCATAGCCTTGACTAGACGGACCTTTGTTGGTAAATAATGTCTCTACTTTTGAATATACAATCTAAGTTGGTCACAACTTTTCTTCCAAGGAGTAAGCGTCTTTTAATTTCATGGCTGCAGTCACCATCTGCAATGATTTTGGAGCCCCACAAAATAAAGTCTGACACTGTTTCCACTGTTTCCCCATCTATTTCCCATGAAGTGATGNAATATACAATCTAAGTTGGTCACAACTTTTCTTCCAAGGAGTAAGCGTCTTTTAATTTCATGGCTGCAGTCACCATCTGCAATGATTTTGGAGCCCCACAAAATAAAGTCTGACACTGTTTCCACTGTTTCCCCATCTATTTCCCATGAAGTGATGGGACCAGATGCCATGATCTTCGTTTTCTGAATGTTGCGCTTTAAGCCAACTGTTGTTTCACTCTCCTCTTTCACTTTCATCAAGAGGCTTTTTAGTTCCTCTTCACTTTCTGCTATAAAGGTGGTGTCATCTGCATATCTGAGGTTATTGATATTTCTCCCGGCAATCTTGATTCCAGCTTGTGTTTCTTCCAGTCCAGCGTTTCTCATGGTGTACTCTGCATAGAAGTTAAATAAGCAGGGTGACAATATACAGCCTTGATGGACTCCTTTTCCTATTTGGAACCAGTCTGTTGTTCCATGTCCAGTTCTAACTGTTGCTTCCTGACCTGCATATAGGTTTCTGAAGAGGCAGGTCAGGTGGTCTGGTATTCCCATCTCATTCAGAATTTTCCATAGTTTATTGTGATCTTAAATCTAAAACAGACCTAATATTAATACCTTCTTTAATAGACAATTTTTTTTCCCATTATAGAATCAGGAAAATGTAATTTAATTGACCCCACCATTATTTTACTACTCTTTTCTTCAGCAGAATTTTTCTTTTATAATACATGCTTTAAAATAAATAGAAATTTCATACTCACATAATTTTGTGCTTAAAAACCAGTTGATTATCTGCATCACCTATGATCAAGGTGACATAGTGAGAATTTGGTGCTGTTCTTTTAGTTCGTAGCTGTTCAAAGTTTCTTAGTATAACAGTCACTAATATTTCTGCCAGGGTATCACTATATCTTGTAATCTTTAAAAAAGGATAGGTATAAAATGTGTTAAAAATAACCTTACTACTTAAACTCAGCTCCAAATCAGCTATGGGTAGCTTTACTCCTGAAAATCAAAACATATGAAAAATAGAAAATATTTACCTGTTCCACTTCAAGTTCATATTTTGGTAGATACATCACTGTTTCTTTTATCTGAGTTCCAAAAGGGGGATGTCTATTTAAAATCTAAAACAACATACTTATATCATTATGTTCTTACTACAACACTAAAAACTCTTTTAGTAAAATACCTTTTATAGTTAATAGTTTTAATATACTTATTACCCAAAATTTTAAATTAAAAATATATATGACTATGACAGGGAAAATCATTTTTTAGTAGAAATAAAGATATAAATGTCAGGCTTTGGAATGTATACAGAATTCAAGTAATATTAGGAATAATTAAATATTAAATACCAGCTCAAGTTCCCTTGCATCTGTTTCTTCTATTTTTTTAAAAGAAGTCAAACCTGCATTTACCATAGCATTTGATAATGTTATACCTGTGGAAAATTAATCAAACAGTAGTTTTTAAACAATACATTTTAAACTAAATCTACACTTAAATATTTAACATTTACATTACTAAAAAAAGAAAATCTGAGAGCAAACTAATGATTTTTAAAGTTTTAAAAAGATAGTCGAAATTGGATTGATTTCAAATTGGCTGTGACATTATTTGGTTGTTCATATTTATTTTTTCAAACTCAAATAGAATACGCATATGCTTTATAAAATAAAGAGGAATTCTTTGATTCATGTGATGCCTCAGCCCTTAGTTTTACCTTATGTCATCCACAGAGCAAGTACCAAGAAACATCTATGGTTATACTAGTGTTTTTTTTTAAAGGCAACATGACTCAAGGATGGAATATTGTTTTATGAAGCTATGGCTCTCTGAGCATTTGTCTTAGAAATTGAGTTCTCTCTCTGTTGCTGTACTAATTTAATTAGATAATTTTACTCTTCTGCCTAAAATTTCCAATGTCTTTCCATTGCATTTAGAATAAAGTGGTAATTTCAAACACTCTTACCTATGTGGCTTGACCACAGCCTACCTCTCCACTTTAATTTCCTGCCACTTCCCTCTTGCTGACTATACTGCAGCCACATTGGCTTTAATTTTGCTCCTTAAACACATCAAGAGCTCATCTGCCTTTGTACCTTTTCTGTTTCTTTATGCATTTAAGAAACTGTAATTTTTAATTCTTATACTCACATGAATGAATTTAGCGAAATCCTCCAATGGAAAATATTGTCAGACATATAAATTTCCAAACTAGTACCACCTTGTTTAAGGAATATATTTACTGGGGAGGGTATGATACTCCTTTCCTTACTCAAAGCTATTTTTGAGAATTTCTCTTACTCATTCTTAAGACACAAATCCTCAGTTCAGTTCAGCTCAGTTGCTCAGTCGTGTCAGACTCGTTGCGACCCCATGAATCGCAGCACACCAGGCATACCTGTTCATCACCATCTCTCGGAGTTCACTCAGACTCATGTCCATCGAGTCTGTGATGCCATCCAGCCATNGGGGAGAGAGATGGGGGCAGGGCAATATAAAGGTAGGAGGAATACAGGATTATTATGGAATTATACGAAATCATGTGTGTGAAACTTCTGAAAATTGTAAAGCACTGGCAGGAAAGCTATGACAAACTTAGACAGTGTGTTAAAAAGCAAAGATATCACTTTGCCGACATAGATCCATATAGTCAAAGCTATGGTCTTTCCAGTAGTCAGGTACAGTTGTGAGAGCTGGACCATAAAGAAGGCAGAGCACTGAAGAATTGATGCTTTTGAACTGTGGTGCTAGAGAAGACTATTGAGAGTATCCTGGACAGCAAGAAGATCAAACCAGTCAATCTTAAAGGAAATCAACCCTTAATACTCATTGGAAGGATTGATGCTGAAGCTGAAGCTCCAATACTTTGGACACCTGATGCAAAGAGCTGACTCATTTGAAAGGACTCTGATGCTGGGAAAGATGGAGGGCAGGAAGAGAAGGGAGTGACAGAGGATGAGATGGTTGGATGGTATCCCTGACTCAATGAACATGAATTTAAGCAAACTCTGGGAAATAGTGAGCGACAGGGAAGTCTGGCATGCTGCAGTCATGGGGTTGCAGAGTCGGACATGACTGAGCGACTGAACAACAACAAAAATTATAAATTAACAAGAAAAGAATGACTATTTTAAAAAATTACTATTTTAAAATGTTTAAACAATTTAAAATAATTCTTAAAGAGGAAACAAAAACTAAAAACTAAAGAAATTATAAACTATTTAGAAAGAACACCAATAGATTTAGAAAACCTATAGAACAGCATTACAGTTACCACTTAGAGTGGTACTCACTGGAAAATTTGTCTGAAATATTTTATAGAAAATTTTAAAAAACCAAAATAAATGGGAGAAAAATACAATTGAAAAGATTACAAAAAGAAGTAGATGGGAAAAATAAAGACAAAATGAGAAATTAATGAAATAGAAAATTATAGTAAAGATAAAAAATGTAAAATTAATAGAATATTAAATATGATCAATAAGTCAAAAATAAATGGCTTTAAAAGATCAAACTTCAGAAATCGCTAGCAAATCTGATTAAGAAAAAGGAGATGATACAAATAATATTAGAAATTAGAAAAGATTATATATTTAGAGGAAATTTTAACCTTATTAGAGAACAAAATATGTCATAAAAACTGACTAGCTGGGTGAAATGAATAGCTTAGGAATATATAAATTAATAATAATTTATTCAAAAAATTAGTAAAAGAACAAAAGATATGAAATAAATTGCTGAGAAATCCAACTTTTAGATTCAGTGACAAGACTATTTTTACAAATAAGTGAGAGAGATGTTGATGGATTCCAGAATCAAATCCAAAGAGTATGGGAAATTCTCTGGTGGTGAAACACTAGAAACTTGACAAATAAAACAGTAATGAGACAAAGATATTTGCTCTCGCTGAAACTAGAGAACTTATACTAAAAGTTCTACCTACAACATGATAAGAAAAATAGTTATAATAGATAATATGGTTGTCTCTCTAGGTAATCCCAGCAAACCATTTAAAGGACAACTCGTATTGTTAAGGGAGTTCAGTGAGAATTAGGTAAAACAATCAAAATTATTCTTGACTGACTATAAAAAGCAATGTAAAGGACTCACAATATCAAACTCTATAAAATACCAAGAAATAAACCTATCAAGAAATATAAAACCTAGTTCTAATGAGGTGGATGAAACCCGAGCCTATTATACAGAGTGAAGTAAGTCAGAAAGAAAAACACCAATAGAGTATATTAAAGCACATATATGGAATTTAGAAAGATGGTAACAATGACCCTATATGCAAGACAGCAAAAGAGATACAGATGTAAGGAACAGACTTTTGGACTCTGTGGGAGAAGGCAAGGGTGGGATGATTTGAGAGAATGGCACTGAAACATGTATATTATCATATGTGAAATAGATCGCCAGTCCAGGTTCGATGCATGAGACGGGGTGCTCAGGGCTGGTGCACTGGGATGACCCTGAGGGATGAGATGAGGAGGGAGGTAGGAGAGAGGTTTAGGATGGGGAATACATGCACACTCATGGCCGATTCATNTCGCCAGTCCAGGTTCGATGCATGAGACGGGGTGCTCAGGGCTGGTGCACTGGGATGACCCTGAGGGATGAGATGAGGAGGGAGGTAGGAGAGAGGTTTAGGATGGGGAATACATGCACACTCATGGCCGATTCATGTCAGTGTATGGCAAAACCCGCCACAATATTGTAAAGTAATGAGCCTCCAATTAAAAAAAAAAAGAAAGAAGAAATATAAAACTTAAATGATGAGTTATAAAATATCACAGAAAGACAGATCTGAGTAGATGGCTAGAGATATCATACTTTTAGATTTCAGTACTGAGAAGGAAGAATTCTTCCACAAACTAATCTATAAAACCAATTTTGAAAGGCCTTTTCCTAGATCTTGACAAACTGATTCTAAAAATGCAGGAATATTCAAAATGTTTTTTTAAAGACCATTAAGAAGGGACTTGCCTTGCTGCTGCTGCTGCTACTGCTAAGTCGCCTCAGTCGTGTTCGACCCTGTGCGACCCCATAGATGGCAGCCCACTAGGCTCCCCCGTCCCTGGGATTCTCCACACAAGAACACTGGAGTGGGTTGCCATTTCCTTCTCCAATGCATGAAAGTTAAAAGTGAAAGTGAAGTAACTCAGTTGTGTCCAACTCCTAGTGACCCCACGGACTGCAGCCTACCAGGCTCCGCNCCGTCCCTGGGATTCTCCACACAAGAACACTGGAGTGGGTTGCCATTTCCTTCTCCAATGCATGAAAGTTAAAAGTGAAAGTGAAGTAACTCAGTTGTGTCCAACTCCTAGTGACCCCACGGACTGCAGCCTACCAGGCTCCGCCGTCCATGGGATTTCCCAGGCAAGAGTACTGGAGTGGGGTGCCATTGCCTTCTCCAGGGACTTGCCTTACCAGAAAACAAAACATGCAATAAAATGGTAGTAAGTAAAGCAATGTGGTGTTGTCATAGCACAAAATAAACATACTAACAGTAAGTATCCAGAATCACACCCTTAGGAATTTAGTTTATGTGAAGATGGCATTCCAAATCAATCAGCAAAGAGAGAAAGACAACATATTTATTAAATACTCCTGACTGTCTTTCAGGGATGAAATATAATTAAATTCTTAATTCATATCACACATAAAAATTAACTCCAAACCTATGAGAAGCCTTTAGATAAAAATCAAGTGATTTTACAGTATTAGAAGAGATGATAGGAAAAGTCCTATGATCTTAGGATATGTGGCCGACTGCTTTATCTATGTAACACTCATTTTCTATTTCCATCTTAATAGCAGAATCCTAATATTAATAAAGGCACAGTAACAACAAGACATTTCTCTGTCTCCTTTGCACTTGGCTGTAGCCATGTACTTGGTGTGAAAGTGTTATCTGAGACTTCCAAGAAACCTATTGAAAAGAGAAAGGATATTCAAGTGTAATAATGGCTGAATCTCTAGCAATCATTATGAACAATGAGGTGACCTTGAAATAGAAGTCATGTGTGGGACAGCAAGGCAGAAAGACAGGAATACAGATTTGAAAAATTTTTAATATAAGTTTTCACTCATTAGATTAACAAAACTTCAAAGATACAAAACAATTATTGGGAGGAAGTATAGAAATCTTTCTTTTTACACTGTGGATGACAACTGTAAATAAGAGAAGCTTTTTGAATGCAATTTGCATTAAATATTAAATCTTCTCATGTATACCCTTTCACCTGGAAATTCTTGAAAAATATGGCATAAATATAATGNAGATACAAAACAATTATTGGGAGGAAGTATAGAAATCTTTCTTTTTACACTGTGGATGACAACTGTAAATAAGAGAAGCTTTTTGAATGCAATTTGCATTAAATATTAAATCTTCTCATGTATACCCTTTCACCTGGAAATTCTTGAAAAATATGGCATAAATATAATGAAGTTCATTTCAGCCTTATTTGTAATAGCAAACATTTATAAGCCATCTAACTCTTCATTAATAAAGGAATAGTTAAAAATTACAGTATGTTCATACTATAGAATACATTGCTGTTAAAATACACATTGGTATTAAAATAAATGAGGTTAACATGTATAGGTACTGATATAGAATCTTCATATCACAAGAGCAATAATTATAGTAAGACTTTTTTATATACAGATATAACATGTCTATTAGCACATATTAAATATATATGAACTAAATAAATAGAAAGGAAATTGGAATGACCCACAGAAAACTACTGATAATAGTTACTTCTGGGGGTCAAAGGAGACCTAATTTTTTGCTTCATAAATTTTAATTTTGAATCTTCAAAAATTAATCTATGCATTATTTATTATATAGGTAATTTCTATAAGAATTATATAAGAAGAAACAAATATGAAAAGAAATCACTGATTTGGAAACACATCCTATAAGTTCATTGAAAAATACCAATTAAATAAAACAGCTAATGCTGAAGAAGTTAGACCTCAGAATTATGAAAAAATTAAAAATAGCAATAAAGGGCAGAAAGTTGAAGGATAAAATTTTTAAATTAAGAGGATTAACACCTGCCTATAAAANCCCACACCTGTCTCTTATACACATCTAACAGCTAATGCTGAAGAAGTTAGACCTCAGAATTATGAAAAAATTAAAAATAGCAATAAAGGGCAGAAAGTTGAAGGATAAAATTTTTAAATTAAGAGGATTAACACCTGCCTATAAAAGAACCGATCTGAAATTCAGCAAAGTAATAAGAATATGAGAGAGACATGAAAGTGGTAAATATTAGCTTTCATTACCCACCAAAAGACTGTATATTTTAGATTAAGAAAATGCCTCTCAGACAGTCACTCTTCCTAGTCATGTCAAGTAGTGACATAAAGTGGAAAATTACAAAAGAAAGCTAATTTATGATACATATGTAAGCATGTGTGCCAAGTTGCTTCAGTTGTGTTGACTCTGCAACACTATGGACTATAGCCTTCCAGGCTCCTTTGTCCATGGGACTCGCCAAACAAGAATACTGGAGTGGGCTGCCATGCCCTCCTTCAACCCTCAGGAACCGAACCCAATCTCTTACATCTCCTGCATTGGCAGGTGGGTTCTTTACCACGTGCGCCACCTGGGAAGCCCTACGATACATATAGAAATAATTACAAAGTCATGAATTTTAAGAATCTGACAGTCCTAATCAAAAGAATGCATGATCCAATCTAAGGCAAGGTAAGTGAAAGCATTAAAATTGCAAATTTTAGTTTCTTGATTTAATTTGACTCAGTAGTTAATGCAACAGGGTATATTGAGAAATCCATTGTGAGACTCAAGAGACCTAGATTCTAATTCTATAGCTGCCCTCAGTATAGCACCATAACCTCAAGCAAGTCACAGCTTACCTAGGCATCACTTACTTCATCTGTAAAATGAGAGGATTGGGGTACATGATCTCTAAATTCTGTATGATCTCTACTGCTGCTGCTGTTGCTAAGTCACTTCAGTTGTGTCCGACTCTGTGCGAACCCATAGACGGCAGTCCATCAGGCTCCCCCATCCCTGGGATTCTCCAGGCAAGAACACTGGAGTGGGTTGCCATTTCCTTCTCCAATGCATGAAAGTGAAAAGTGAAAGTGAAGTCGCTCAGTCGTGTCCGACTCTTAGCAACCCCATGGACTGCAGCCTACCAGACTCCTCCGTCCATGGGATTTTCCAGGCAAGAGGACTGGAGTGGGTTGCCATTGCCTTCTCCTGTATGAGCTCTAGGGATATTTAAATTTCTAGAGAAATATGGCTAAGAAACAGAACACTAACTTCTGTCCTCCAAGCTGTACATCTGCCTGATGAGTAAGTATACAAACAGTGAGAAGTTTGTTTCTGAGATGTCAAGATATTTGGGAGATAAAGTTTAATAAGACTTTAGGAAATATCCTAGAGAAAGAGTGACCTCCTTTAGCTAAGGAGACAAAAGGAAATTCTTTGACCAACTGGTATTATTGAGCCCCATGAAAAAAATCAGTTTTACTTGAAGTCACATGATCTAAATCAAGTTTTTTAACACTAAGCTATAACTACTCAGAAAACCATGCACTTGGCATAGCAGAAAAAGTATCATTGCCTGTGTGATTGCAAACTGAGTAAAGTTATTACAAACTACAGTGTAATTTTAGTTTACTCTTCGAATTACTCTCCTCTATAGAGACTTCCCATTGCTGGCAGAACAGTCACCCCATTATCAGATATGCATTCCTTCACTCAGGTTATTTCTTTTAATATGTCTTTCCTAGAACATCACTAATGCTCTAAAGACATTTACTACATGTGTTTTCATACTGTCCATTATTTTAATACACATGGTTCTCATTCAAGCCAACGTAAAAGTTCTTGTAGATGAGAAGCACATCTTTCTATTGTCTACCATGCTTCAACAGATCACACTCTCAATGTTTGTTGACTTAAAAATTCACAAGTTAACTTTTTAAATTAAAGACTGAGAGTTTGGAGAAATTAATTTTACATCTTCATTCTGACTCCTCATTCTTATGTAAATGTTCTTTGTTTGTATTAAGGAAAACAAATTTAAAATGTTTTAAACTTATAAAAAACCTTCATAAATATGAATCATGGACAAGTAATTAGTATTTTAAGACATTTAACAATTAATTTTCTTTACCAATTTACTTTCATTTCTCTTGTTTTAATCCTTCCTTCCATTGGAAATCTGGAAATAAACAAGGCAAACTTTTATTATTATTACATATTTTAGCTGAATGAAACCTTTCTAAAAATTATTTAAAACATTTAATTTCTGTACCTGATAGTTATCCGATTTGGATCTTTGTTCAAAGTATTCAATGCTTTCTTTTCATTTATTCTTAATTGTACATCTAGAAATTCCTTGCAGCTTGCTATCAGTGTGACCTATAAAATTTCAGCATTTGTTCATTTGGTTATGTCCATTCTTTACTTCTTTTCTCTCATTTATTTTTCTGTACTTATTTATTTTTAATGCTGCTTTGGGACATCAAATTTAGCACATTTTGCCTTATACATTTTGCTTCTTTAAGGATTCACTCATTCACTGACAAATATTTACAAATAGCTGTTTTATATGCCAGACACTCTGCTACACACTAGGACTGTACCAATAAGATTGTAAAGGTTAACAAGATGAAATTTAAGATATTCAGCCTAGCATGTGCCATATGATACGCCCTCAATAAATGAAGATTTCATTACTACCACTATTACTACTGTTATATTATTGTTCACACTTCTATAGTTTGCAAATGGTTACACTTATGGAGGATAATTTTTTAATGAAAAAGAATGCTGTTGGTATAAAGAAATTTATATTCTAGAACCTACCTAATTCTCCCAGATGATATTGAGCAAAGCACTCTGCTTTGAGTTCTCACACCTGTAAAATGAAACTAGCACCTTTTCTAATTCTAATTCTCTTTTATACTTACAGAACTCAAAATCAGATGGGTTAATGTTAACTGTTAATTTCTTCTCAGTTAAAAATAATATTTAACACAACACTGTAAATCAACTATACTTCAGTAAAAAGTAAATTAGAAGAGTATTTACATGAAACCTTTTAGAACTCATCAATTTTTGTACAATTTTTAGTCTCAATATAATAATATTGCAATAATCAACTTAGATATTTTAAACAAAAATAGTTTAAATTTGAGAATAAATATAAAAGTCATGTTTCATGTTCATATTCCAAGTTAAGGAAGGAAGAAGCAATATACACAGGTGCCAAAAATATGACTATGCTTCTATTCACTGCCGTAGCTACAAAGGTACCCCACTGGCAATATTTTACGATAGCTTGTTTTTACTTCCCATTTTCTCCAAAATTCGTTCTTTTTTCTGGCCTATCACCAATACTATTCTCTTTCTATTGTTATTGTTATCCTGATGCAAAGGATTTAGGGAGGAGTTGCAAGTAAGAGGCATGTGTCTTTCATTCATGGCAGACTTTCATAATATATCATGCCATACCATCTTGGAATCTTTCTCAACATACTATACTTGGTAGCCACTACCAAGGTAATCAGAATTATCACGTAAGTTGAAAGGTGGTTGCTATCCTTTCTTCGGGTATGTATATAAATTTTCTTAGCCCTAATACAAAGATGCTATTGGAAATATATTCTAAGGAGTAATATTCCATATTTTACAATTAAAGCCAAATAAGGAGGAAAAATATATGCACTCCTAGAAATGCTTTCTTTTCTGCTCATTTATTCTTAAATTACAGGAGATATACAAATCAGTTGTTTCCCCCAATATTATTTTATACTATATCACTGTATACTTATTTTCTTGTGAAAATTAATTTACCAGATCTGATAAAGTTTCTTTTCCATTGATTGTACAAAATTTCTTCACTGTCTCAAATGTAATATAATACCAAGCCATCAATCTTCCTGCCTCTGTGGAGAGAGATGAAAAAATAAACATTCCAAATCAGCTGATACAACTTGCATTTTTATCAGTTTAACACAAATTTCTTTAGCATCTCTACTGTCCCTTTAATAGCATCCGGTACAGAAGACACCAAAAAATCTAGAAAACAGTTTCTGAAGTTACAGTTTAGCTGAGGAGATAGCCACATGTGAAATAGCTAGACTAGAGGATAAAATCCAGTTAATAATAATGTTTACATATACCAACTTCATACTGAGGAGATTAAGCCTAAGAGAATGGTCAGTTTGGGATTACCTTCTAGAGAAAATGGGCTTTGAGTAGCATTTTAAAGTAAACTATAGGCCTTAGCAGAAAGAAATACAGCCATTATGACCTCAGGAAAGAACAAGACTTATTTATCAAAAGAGTCAAATTAAAAAGACTATCTTTAGAATACTCTAAAGAGATATAGTTTGATAAACATACAACTACAAATTCAGGTCAAATTGACCTGCTTGAAATACTTGAGCTGCTGTTGCTGCTGCTAAGTTGTTTCAGTCGTGTCTGACTCTGTTCGACCCCAAAGATGGCAGCCCACCAGGCTCCCCCATCCCTGGGATTCTCCAGCCAAGAACACTGGAGTGGGTTGCCATTTCCTTCTCCAATGCATGAAAGTGAAAAGTGAAAGTGAAGTCGCTCAGTCATGTCCGACTCTTAGCGACCCCATGGACTACAGCCTGCCAGGGTCCTCAGTCCATGGGGTTTTCCAGGCAAGAATACTGGAGTACTTGAGCTACCATTTACTAGTTATTAGGTAATCATGTGCAGGTTACTAGTTTCTTAATGTAATAGGGGAATGATAGAAGCATGTATCTCATGTTTGTCATGAAGAAAAATAAATGCAATAATATATGCATAGTACTTAACATGGTCCCTAATATTAAATAAATGTTGCCTAATTTTATTATCAAAACATGATGAGTGATAGAAAATGGAGACTCTGAAAAATTCCTGAAATGCTATTAAAGGAGCTTAGATTTTGGTTCTCATTTGTAAAATAACAGAGGACCACTTAAAATTCTTGAGCATTATTTTAATGAAACTGGAATTTGAAACTAAATTGTTTTGGAAATAAAACACTAGGTTGGCTGAGGGTAGGAGGATGGGCAGAGTGAGGATAAGTAATTGATGAAATGGAATTCATTTAAAAGGAAACTGGCTTCAATTATAAGTTGTCAAAAACAGCATAAAGAATTTCAAGTCTTGTGAACACAAGAAAACAGCTGAGTAGAGGAAAATGGTATAATGCTTCTCAAGGAAAGGTCTATTATTTACCTACATGCTACAGGTTTTGCTGAAGAATAAAGAATGTGACATTCGATCACTTAGAGTCATCAAGAACAAGGTACAGCAGACAGAACTGTGACTCAGAAATAGCTACTTTCTCAGTTAGGAGTCTAGTGAACATGTTCAGCCAAAACATGAGTAATGCATTGGTTCATAAAAGTGAGATTCTAAGAGCTGTATGTGAGATAGAATATGACTACCAAGGGAACTAGTATATATTATATTTGAAAGTGAAAGTCGCTCAATCTTGTCTAACTCTTTGCTGGATAGTCTATACAGTCCATGGAATTCTCCAGGCTAGAATACTGGAGTGGGTAGCCATTTCCTTCTCCAGGGGATCTTCCCAACCCAGGTCTCCTGTATCGCAGGCGGGTTCTTTACCACCTGAGCCATGCTCCTCTTATCCTGTGCTGTGTTGTGCTAAGTTGNTCCATGGAATTCTCCAGGCTAGAATACTGGAGTGGGTAGCCATTTCCTTCTCCAGGGGATCTTCCCAACCCAGGTCTCCTGTATCGCAGGCGGGTTCTTTACCACCTGAGCCATGCTCCTCTTATCCTGTGCTGTGTTGTGCTAAGTTGCTTCAGTCGTGTCTGACTCTGTGTGACCCTACGAACTGCAACCCACCAGGCTCCTCTGTCCATGGGATTCTCCAGGCAAAGAGTACTGGAGTGGGCTGCCATGTCCTCCTCCAAGGGATCTTCCTGACCTAGGGATCGAACCTATGTCTCTTCTGTCTCCTGCATTGGCAGGCAGGCTCTTCACCACTAGAGTCACCTGGGAAGCCCCTTCTTATCCTAGATGTTTATAAATCACTATAGGATAGCTCCCTCCTGGAGAAAATGAAAGTTTTTGAGGAAAGGCTTATATTTGCTGGCTGATTAGTAAGAATGAAAGTTACCCAGCTAAGGTATATACCTAGAAATGAAACTATGAAGAAAATGAGTCAAGGGAGACAGAATGGAAAGAATTTTAAAAGATTTGCAAGTGAAGAGAGAAAATAAAGAGACAACTGGCTATCAATATAGTTTTTGAATGATAAGTATTTTCATAGTAGCAAATATAGGGTATTTCAAAGTAAAAGTCATAACTCCTACTGCAAGAAGTGCTCTGATGGATGGTCCCAGCTGCTGTGTTCTGAATCTATCACTATGTACACAGCAAGATCACACTTTTCATGAGATGCTCCAAACAAATGACTGAGCATGGCAGGAATATTAACGTAGACCTTAATGGGACTCCTTGGATGGGCAACTTTGAATTGAAGATTCCCCATCAACTTTGCCGAACGGTCTTAGCACTGCAGGACAAAATTCTCCTTCCTTTTATCTTTCCTTCCTTTCTTCCTTCCTTCTTTCTCTCTCCTTCATAGAGGTAAGATTTGCATCCCAGTCGAATGACTTTCTGTGCCTCTTGCAGTTTTTCTGTGCCTCTTGCAGTTATCATCCATTTTCATTAGGCTGTTAATCCTTAAATTTGCACAAAATAAGACTTGGTCTTTTGAGCCCTTCTTCCATATACATTAGCAGGCAGAAGAGCTAAAAACCCAGACAAGAACACAAGCATACAGATAAAAGTACCTAGACACTTGAGTATTATGATTACAAATTAAAAAGGCAAAAGTAAGAAGCAGAATTACTGGAACATACAGTCTAAAATTTAATACAAAAACAATACTCAAAGAGAAAAAAGAAAATAATAGTAAAACAACGGATCATGAAGTCATAAAAAAGAGTTAATTAGAAATAATATGTAAAGAGTATCCACCCACATTAACAGCAAGCTTAGTAATTGTGATGGCAAAACCACTTCAGCATTCTTGCCTTGAGAACTCCATGAACAGTATGAAAAGACAAAAAGATATGACATTGAAAGATGAACTCCCCAGTTTGGTAGGTGCCAGGAAGCTTGGCATGCTGCAGTCCATGGAGGCATGAAGAGTCAGACACGACTGAGGAACTGAACAACAACAACAAAGTAATTATGAGCCAATCCTTCTGCTGAAGGCAACCAAATCAGAAAAATGAAATACATGAAATATTTTTTACTAATCAACAAAGAATTAACATGATATTTATCTCGGAGGGCACTTAAAACCAAAAGAATAAGCACACACGAAATATTTATAAAAACTGACCACATATCGGTCCATAAAACAATTCTCAACAAATCTCAAAAGATTGAAATCATACAGAGAACATTATCTGATACAAAGCAACTGCATCACATATTAAGAACAGTAACAATGAAACTAGAAAAGAAAAATAATTAGAAAACCATCAGATGTACAGAAGTTACAAACTAGATTTCCAAATAATCCATAGGTCAAAGAAGAAACAGTGGAAATTAGAAAATACAATGAACTGATTGATAACAAAACTATTACAAACCAGTTAATAAAAATTATTATCCTTAAATACATGCTGCTGCTGCTAAGTCGCTTTAGTAGTGTCTGACTCTGTGCAACCCCATAGATGGCAGCCCACCCAGCTCCCCTGTCCCTGGGATTCTCCAGGCAAGAACACTGGAGTGGGTTGCCATTTCCTTCTCCAATGCATGAAAGTGAAAAGTGAAAGTGAAGTCACTCAGTCATGTCTGACTCTAGCGACCTCATGGACTGCAGCCTACCAGGCTCCTCCGTCCATGGGATTTTCCAGGCAAGAGTACATAGTTTTCCTATATTTTTACGTAAACCTTTATTTCCTATAAATATATAGTATATCCATTCCTATAAATTCTCGTATAAAACTGGATACTAAAAATAACAAGGCTGATGGAAAAAAGTATTAAGGCAAACAACAAATTCATACAACATTGTAAGAAAAGAACTAACCTAAATGATCGTAATAAAAATGCTAGCACAGTTAAAAATATGTTAAATTCCTCATAAAGAAATATGTACATTCATGTATATATAACACTTTGTGTGTGTTTAAAGTAACTTAATGGTTCAGGGTATAACAAGAGTTGAGGATGCTGAGTTAATAAACACAAAGGACAAAATATCCGATGATTGGGAATTGCATAATATGTATTTTCAAAGCAGAGTATATGACCAACCTCAGCACAGAGGAGTACAGAAAAGGATAATAATTCTTCTGAGAATTCAGCTGCATTCAGCTAGAAAGCATATTTTATGTTAAGTTGCTGTGATGCTAAATTTTATGTGTCAAGTTAACTGGGCTATAGCCTGCCCAGATACTTGGTCAAATATGCTGGGTGTGTTTGTAAGGATGTTTCTGGATAACATTAACATTGAATTGATACACTGAACATTGATANTGTTAAGTTGCTGTGATGCTAAATTTTATGTGTCAAGTTAACTGGGCTATAGCCTGCCCAGATACTTGGTCAAATATGCTGGGTGTGTTTGTAAGGATGTTTCTGGATAACATTAACATTGAATTGATACACTGAACATTGATAAAACATTAGTGTTCTTTGCAATATTAATGTATATTCCATTTAAAAGATTTCTCTGGGCAAACAAAAATGTAAAAATCCTAGGCTAACTAATTTTGACTCTTGCTTACTGCCTTTCTTCTTAGCACATTTAATATGTCATTGAACCCCATGATTCTCCTAAAGAAGATAGTTTAGAGTAAAACTGCATTCTCTATTTCATCTTGGAATCTCTTCCCCACACCCTCAGAATACAGATTGGGATAAACTGTGAGTATGACACAAAGATCTGAATAGATTTTCACTATACTATTTATTGAAATATCACTCCCAGGGCAGTAGTTCCCAATTTTCCGTGCAAAAAATGCATCCAGAGTTCAAGCTTAAAATCTAAATTACCAGATTTTACTCCTAGAAGTTGAGGATTTTAAGTCTGGAGTAGGGCTCATTAGTTTCATTTTTAACATAACAGCACTCTTAGATGATTTTGAGAATAAGTAGTTAACCCAATCACACTTAGCAAACATTACCCTGCTATGTGATAAGGAATATTTTCAGCTCCAAGACTGGATTGTCCTTTTGGACACATCCTGCCTAGTAATGCAATGAATGAGGAATGAAAGAGAAACCAAAGACATCAAACATTTTATAATTTTAGACTTAACAAACTGGTTAGGTTACTGAGGAGGGGCAAGTAGAGATATTTTCCTAACCTTTGACAAAAGAGAGTAACAACTCATGTTTGCAGAATTTTCTTTGCTATAAATGTTCATTATCCCATTTGATCATAACAACTTAATAAGGTAAATGCATATATTAATATTCTTGTAATACATATTCTTATTTTACAGATATATATTAGTACTAAGGCTCAGTGAGTTTAAGTTCCCAGCTAGCAAAGTGGCAGAAATGGAACTGAAATCCAGGTATTTGAAACAAAAGATTTTATGTTCATATCATTGTACAATATTCCAGGTCAAACTAATGGTTATATGCTTCCGAGAGTCAAATTTCATGTCATATATGTAAGAAAAGATTTCCAATAGAAAATTAATTGTCGGGAGCCACGTTAGACATTACTGACAAAATGGAGGCATAGCCCCAGGCCCCCTCTCCTCATTCCGCAGGCACGGACCCGGGATGAAGGAGTTCAGTTCAGCTTCAGTGCAGTAGTTCAGTCATGTCCGACTCTTTGAGACCCCATGAATCGCAGCACGCCAGGCCTCCCTGTTCATCACCAACTCCTGGAGTTCACTCAAACTCANTGATTTTTGTGTTGACCATCTGGTGATGTCCATGTGTACAGTCTTCTCTTGTGTTGTTGGAAGTGGGTGTTTGCTATGACCAGTGCATTTTCTTGGCAAAACTCTATTAGTCTTTGCCCTGCTTCATTCTGCATTCCAAGGCCAAATTTGCCTGTTACTCCAGGTGTTTCTTGACTTCCTACTTTTGCATTCCAGTCGCCTATAATGAAAAGGACATCTTTTTTGGGTGTTAGTTCTAAAAGGTCTTGTAGGTCTTCATAGAACCATTTAACTTCAGCTTCTTCAGCGTTACTGGTTGGGGCATAGACTTGGATAACTGTGATATTGAATGGTTTGCCTTGGAAACGAACAGAGATCATTCTGTCGTTTTTGAGATTGCATCCAAGCAATATAGGAGTTAGGGCTTGTATTTTGACTTGCTTTCTCCTCTCATTGTCTGAGTTGACTGAAAAGGAATATTAAGGTGCTTATTGTTCTGGAGAGGAGCATGAGAAGGCTAAAGCCTTTTGCAGCTGTGCACAGAAAATAATTCATGAAGGTAATCATTGACATTTGTTCAAGGACTTTTACAAAAGAGTGTTCCAGGATGAACACATAGGCCGTAGCTTGAGGCCATGGGAGGGATTGCTATCCAAAGCCATATGTGAAGACAATGTTTATGGTAAAGAAGTTTACTGAATTTTATGGCTTAGAAATAATTAAAATAGTTAGAAGTTAAAGATTTAAGGAATGTTGTAAAGTTAGCATATTTTACTATAGCTTATAGAAGTTAGGAATTTTTAGAGACACTATAGCTAGAACCTTTTTTAAGAGATAGTGAGCTCAGGATGTTAGGGGTAAACAGGATTTAGGAAGATAAGTAGTTAACTGAGGAATGTAGCATGAGTTACAATGTAATCACAAGTTAACTATAGGACACATTAGAGGAGGTAGATAATAGATGATAAGGCTGATTTCCAGAGAATCACTGAAGCAGGAACTCTGTTTGAAGAGCAACAATGATTTATGGATATAATATATCTGGGAAAGGGGGAACTGAAAATGTCAAACCTCTGACCTAATGTTTTTGTAAAAGTATAAAAGACAATCTTAAACTTGAAATAAATAGGCAGTCCAAGAAAACTGAGAGGCTGTCTCATTCGCCAACACCATTCATCTCTTCAGGTTGAATCCCTGGCTGCTGAAGCTGGACTCTGGCAATTAATGGTCAAATGTTATACTAAAGGTGAAAGACCTAGATCAAAACCACAATTACATAATGACTGTAGCTTAACCTATGAAGGTTAATTATGTTTTCAAAGAAATTACCATAAACTGAGAATAAAGGTCCAACATCTGCATGTTTAAGAAGCCCATCAGTTCAGCTCAGTTCAGTCGCTCAGTCGTGTCCGACTCTTTGCGACCCCATGAATCACAGCACACCAGGCCTCCCTGTCCATCACCAACTCCCAGAGTTGACTCGGACTCACGTCCACCGAGTCTGTGATGCCATCCAGCCATCTCATCCTCTGTCGTCCCCTTCTCCTCCTGCCCCCAATCCCTCCCAGCATCAGAGTCCATAGTATAAGGCAAAAAAAGTCAGCAAACAGAAATTCATTAAAGAAGCAGAACAAAGAATCAAAAGCAAGTTAAAAAGAATAAAATTAATCAAGTAATATTCACTGATGATGGAGAAAGACAGCAAATAGTATATATATCATTTATTAGGTTTAAAGGCAGAAGTAATGGTATCAGTGGACTCGAGAAGTTCCACAGGGAAAGAATGACAGTGGGAATAATATTCTTGAGAATTAAAGTATATAAAGAATAGATGATGAAGTTATATTAGTTTTCCCTCCTATTGTATAGCACAGGGAACTCTACTCAGTACTCTGTGGTGACCTAAATGGGAAAGAAATCCAAAAAAGAGGGAATATATTAATATGTATATGTATAGCTTATTCACTTTGCTGTACAGTAGAAACTGAAATACAACATTGTAAAGCAACTATATGCCAATAAATTTTTTTTTAAATAAAATGACAGGCTTAAAAATAAGAAAAGGAAGAAGTCATATTAGTGATTCTTATGACTCCTCAGTGAGACATCCTAGAATACAAAGAAGGTAATTCTCACAAACAAGTTAGATTTATCAGAATGAAGATGATGGGAGAAGGAAAAAGATGTTATAAATCTACAGCTGAGAGTTAGGGAGGTAAATTGTTTTTGAAAACCTTATACAAATAAAGACATGACACAAAATCATACATTGCTATGGTATGGTTGCAAGTACATAAAAATGCATTTAAAAATAGATGGATACATGCAATGTCAGATAGTCATATATTGATTTTTTTTCAAACTTTTCTATACTTCCCAATTTTTATTAGGCAAAGTACAATGAAGTCAATATTTTTCCCCAAGAAATTTCTAATCATATGTGCTAAAAACTACAAAATATTCTTTCTTGCTTCTATTATAATCTATATAGAATCAAAAAGAGAGAGGCAGAGACAGAGAGAGAAAGAGAAGGTACCTAAGTAACCATCTTCATAAGCCTTGTTTGAAGAAGTAAGAATTGGCAAAAGATTAGCTACAAGAGTTACAATGTGACTGAAGCAACCCAAAGATTTGAACTTTTCAATCCTCTGCTAAAAGTCACCAAAGTTAGTGAACAGATATTTAATGCCTGTAAAAAAGGCAGCTCTATAATCTTATAAATAGGACTCATATAAATTTATCATGCTAATAACGATGATACCCTGTTGAGAATTGAAACCACAATTTAATTTTACCATCATCTAAATTTTAGTGGAACAAATGTTTAAATTTAGTCTTAATTGTTAAATTTACTAACAACAATGAAAAAATTACCAGTTGGTTTGAAATTAATATCTTCATCCATTTTTATCAGGTCCAGAGATGACAAATCATTCAGATTCTTCAAACACAATTCTGTTCAATTATAAAAAACACATTTTAACTTTAGTAAAATAAAGAAGCAACAAAAAACAGAATTTATTATTAAATATTCTGAAGTTGTGTTTCTGTGTAATTTTTCTGGGAAGAACTGTAGTCCCTACTTAAGTGGTAAAAATAAAACAAATGAGAAAAATCTCATTTAAACAAAAGAGCCACCTAATATGCTGAAAATTTTTTTCTAACAGTAAAAATAATACTCAAGTGATAACATTTACAACTTAAAATAATGTATTTGTATTATCTCATTTAATCCTCAAAAAGACCTGAATGAAATTGAAGGTTTAGGCTATGTAAAACATGTGAGATGTGTTCCAAGAATAAAGAGAGTGCAAGGACCTGAAATAGGAACAGCTTGATGTGGTTAAGGAATAGCAAGATAGCCAATTTGGACAGAGTGGAAAAAAGGAGGGGAAAGTGATAAGAGATGAAGTCAGAGAAACAGGCACGGGGATATCAAACAGGACTTTGTGGTGAAGGTTTGCATTTTACTCTTAAGTGTGATGGTAAAGCCGCTTCCCAGGTCATGCTAGTGGTAATGAACCCTCCTGCCAAGGCAGGGGACCTAAGAGATGTGGGTTCGATCCTGGGTCAAGAAGATCCCCTAGAGGAGGCCATGGCAACCCACTCCAGTTTTCTTGCCCGGAGACTCCCACGGACAGAGGAGCCCAGCTGGCTACAATCCATAGGGTCACAAAGAGTTGTAGACAGACGCTTTACCGTCTGAGCCACCAGGGAAGTCCAGACATGACTAAAGTGTTTAGCAAACACACACATTGGTAAAGCTACTGGAGAATACAGAGCAAGAAAATTTAACCAAACTTAGGAAACAGTATAATCTATGCTAAGGATCCTTCATAAGAAATTTAAGGCAGACAAGGAAACCAAACAAAAGGAAACCAAAACATTCTATCCAGTTACATAATAAATTCAGCTATTCGTTATAGGGAAAAATTAGCCACTCTATAACAACTGAAAATAAGACAAATATGAACTGTTAAAAACAGTTTAGAAAAGTTAAATCATTACAATTACCAGAATATAGCAAAATGTTTCTTGGTAATATTTCATGAAGTATTTCTCACTTCATGTGTATTTGATCATTTTGATTAAAAAAATATGCTTTAAAAACTCCATTTCAAATTTGGTCAATACAGAAAGGATAGTACAACTATTTTACAGCCGCATTATTAATGTAAGCTATCACTTATCAGCATTTTTTAACAATATATTTATTCTTTAAGAATGATAATTTTACTTCTTCATCCTTATCTCTGAATTTTTATTTGCCATATGTGTATATCCAAGTAGAGAATAAATTAAAATTGGCTAAATATTTTTAGGGATCTAACATTTTTTTCTTTTACTGGAAGACAGCCTCAGTACAATGTAGAGGCATCAGTTTCTTCCTAATAAATGCTCAAAAATCTTCTGATATTTTCAAAGATATGTAATGAAATACTGAGTTCAAAAATGAAGGAATGAAAATACTCATTTCAAAAATGAGATAATGGGCAGGAGGGCGGGAAGATGGCGGAGGAATAAGACGGGAGACCACTTTCTCCCAATTTCATCAAAAGAACAATCCAACGCTGAGTAAATTCCACAAAACAACTTCTGAAGGCTGGCAGAGAACTTCAGGCAACCAGCAAAGCAGATCATTGGCTTCAAACCCCCCCCACCCCCGGGAAGAGACTCTTAAAAAGAGAGGTTTCCAAACACCAGGAAACATTNTGTATGGTAAACCCAATAGAGTATTGTAAAGTCAAATTAAAAAATAAATAAATAAATACATTAAAAAAAAAATGAGATAATGAAATTAACTGAAAACTAAAACTGAGGTTTGACAGGAATACTTTATTAGCACAGACTGGGATAAGAAGCCCATAATCAAGCTAGGCTTATATTTTCAATTAAAATTAAACTAGAAAAGGAAAATAAATAATAAAATTGTATATCTATAGGCAACATTTCCAAGACCAAGATCATTTTTAAAAACAAATTAATTAATGTCATACAAAGGAAGATATTCTGATAAAATTAATAGACTTAGAAAAAAAAGTATATGTGCAACGCTTTATTTACTTGTGAAAAGGGAAATCTATATGTTTTTTCTGCAAATAAAGTAATTAAAAAATATTTTACTGGACTATTCCTAGATTCACAGTAACTAGACCTTTTCATTAAAATTTATAGAATATAATTTTTTAGAAGGATATGCATCTAACCTTGTAATTTTGATTCAATTCCATCTTTGTTCAATCCAGATGCAAAACCTATTTAAGTTATGAAAATTTATTAAAAATAAAATAGAATGAGATTTATTCATCCTTAGAGGCTTACTTTGATACCCCAGTTAACTAGAAAAGAGTAGTCTAACTAAATCTTAAATAGAAGAAAAAAGTACTTAAAGTTATAAAAAGGCTTAAACATCTATAGAAAATAACCATTGTTGTGAAATCCTTTCAATATCAACTGGCTTTCCTTTGTTAATTTTATTGTGTAACAGTAACCAGGAATATTATGTGTATTTTTTCCTCTTACAGGTCTGAAACTTTTGAACCTGTGGATAGCAAGTCAGGCTTTAATTTAATATTCTGCAATTCCAAGTATTTTTACTTTATAATCTTTACCACATGAAAGAATCCTCTAGAAGCAACATAACCATAGATGTTAGCTTTAGAAGGAAGATGAAAATTCCAACATCAACAGTATTATCATATATTTTGGTTTGAACACCAGTTCAGACAAAATTCAAAAATTGTTTTCTATTTTAACCACCAGGGAAGCCCTTTAATTTATCTTAAATAATTCTAAACATTTAAAAAATTTTTACTGGAGACAATTTTTTTCTAAAAGGTCTATTTTTAAGTGTTGATTTCAAGCCTTATTAAAAGACTAGAAGTAAAACAGATAAAGATTTCTCATGTTTGTCTACTCTTGCCTCTAAATGTATTTGTTATAGTTGTTACTTTTACTTCTGCTACCTGTTAACTTCTGTAATCTATTCTGTGACCTATTAGTAAAAAATAGGCCCAATTGGCTTGATAAAATTACTACTCTTCAAAATCAAAGTAACAAACCATAATGAGATGGATTTTTCAAGGCTCTGATATAAAGCAAGGTTGATCGTATCCATTCCAAAGCAATATTCACATTTGTGATGGTATGCAATACTATCTCTGCATTTAAATGCTCAATAAGATGTCTGTGCAAACTAATGGGGGGAAAAAAAAACTTTTCATTAGTAATATGCATTTCAATGTCATAAAACTCATTGTTTAGAATAATATTTGAAAAATTTAATGATATAGTTGAATGTAACTGAATAATATTGCTACTTTAATAATTCATGAAAGTTAACTTAATTTTCAAAAATATGAGTAAACATTAATGTCAGTTTAACTTTTCAAAAGTTACAGATTTCTTTCTATTCCATGACTCTAGAAGACAATATTGCTTTAAAAAAAAAGGGTGGTGAATAGATTACATTCTATTTTCCCCAAGAGTATTATAATCAAGCACTTTACTAAAAGGTCTCAGGGTATCTGTCTCCTATTATTATGCAAATTTTAAAGATGTGAAAATTATATTCCTCTCATTACTAATTTGGCTTTTTATAACAAGAATACATGCAACTGCATGCTGATAAACAATGCTAAACAACTATTTCACTGTCTTTTTCTGACTATTAATTTCTTAAAAGAATAAACTTTCTAATTAGGTTATTGAAAAATTCCAAGAAAATGGCCTTAGAAAATCCCTAATAATTGGAATATTTTACATATTACCTGCTTTCTATAATGTCACTGCAAGCAAGCATCTGAATATACTTCTCTTTTGTGCTTAACCGAGTCATAATAACTGCAGTAGCGGTAGTGTCAAACTGGAAGAAAAGAAAAAGAGAGAGAAATTTAATAAAGAAAAGTACATGTTGATACCAGTTTTCTTCAATAACTCAAGATTTTCATTTTATATTAAACAATTCCCTGTCTTAAACAACAGGTCAAAAGGACCTTAAAAATGCTTCTGAATTGAATGTTAACTGAAAATTTACCTTAAAATCCTCCCAACAGTATAGACATAAAAATACCACTTTGGTTTCAATATAACAATTTTGGCAATAGTAAAACCAAAACAAACTTAGGTAACTGGTTAAAAGCTGCAAGATTTGGTATATTTCACATATAATCTAAATTATCCTATAAAAATTATAAATTTGTGTAACAATATTTTGGTATTCTCTGAAAAGATATTCCTCTTAAAATTTACCTTAGTTCATATAAAAATGACTTTTTTATTCAAGAATTTGTCAGATTATGTCATGTTTTGTAATGTATATGGGCTGATATTTAACTGTCACAATATCGGGGGACCACTACTGGCATTTGTGATAGTATGCAGGGATGCTACATGTTCTGCAATGTATGAGTCCTATGGAATGAAAAACAGTCCCATCCAAAATGCCAACAGCATTTCCATTCAGTATAAAAAGCAAACAAAACAAAACAAAAAAATCCCCAAAGCCAAAAAAAAAACAACAACAACCCATAACAGCATAAACATTCACAAACTCAATCATTCATCAACAAGTAGGAGTTTAGAGGGAGTGAAGGGAGTACTTGAGACTTGTGAAGGGAGTTATGTGGGACTTTGATGAGACTTGTTTTACTTCTACTCCTCCATGAAAGTAGTAGATTTTCTTAGCTACATTTATTTTTAAACCTACTTTAAATGTGAAATATTAATTTTTTAACAAAGAACACACATTTCTTTTTGCTTTTTACATTGTCTTTAAAATGAATTACAAAAAAGTGAAATACTGTCACTTACTTGAGGTCGACCAGCTCTACCAATCATCTGTAGAATATCTGTTTCACTGTATTCTTCAAACATTCCTCCAGCATAATGCATTGTAGATTTTATAACCACTAGGTGAGCAGGCAAATTGACTCCCATGGCTAAGGTACTGGTAGTAACTGTATCAAAGAATATTACTTTTAAGTCATATAACTTTATTGTTTCAGGTGAAAGTTTTCTTATGAAAGACATATTTTTATAAATATATAACAATAAAAACTTATATATAGGAATTTAGAATAAAAAGAAAGAAAAGAACATCACTATGTAAAATAATATATCTTAGAGCTGAAAAACTACTAATTCTTACTTTTTAAACTGCACAGTGTTTGCTAAAATTGCAAGAGAGTTTACTGTAGCACATATTTGTATGGGTAGTTACAATTTAGATTCTTGGAAGAAAAACAGAAATAAATAAGAATACCTCAGTTTTTTTCTTGTTTTCTCTTAAAGTAGTTTCTAAAAGATCTTGCAATATCCACAAGAATATATTTTACTTACAAAGAACTGGTACATCTCCAACAGTAAAAGCTCCTTCAACTACTTTTCTATCTGACAGTTCCATACCAGCATGATGATAAGCAACACCATGTATTAAGATATCTACAAAAGAAAAATGTCATCTGTCATGTACTTTTAAAGTTAATTAGTAATTGGCTCCTTTTATCTATAGGTAAAAATATGATTTAGAAATTATCTCTAAACCTACCTCTCAGTTTTGAATCTTTTATGGAATATGCACACTTTTGTAACCTATTTAAAAAACACAAAATTATTGAGTTTTTCATATTAACATCAAAAACTTAGTGTATTACTTTTTTGAAGATTACAGATATCAAAATATGTTTATAACATCATTTTTCAAAAACCATCTTCAATAAGTAGAGACTATCTAAATTTCACACTGAGAAGTCCCTAATCTTACAACTAGGCAAAACAAAAACAGAAACTCCTAGAAAATCCAATTTTTAAAAGGGCAGAGGACCTGAATAGACTTTTTTTTTCAAAGATGACATCCAAATGGACAACAAGACAAGAAAAGGTGGTCAACACCACTAGTCATCAGGGAAGTGCAAATCAAAACAACGAGACACCACCTCACACCTGTCAGAATGACTATTATCAAAAAGACAACAAATAACAAGTGCTGGTGAGGATGTGGAGGGAAGGGAATCCTTGTGCACTGTTGGTGGGAATATAAACAAATGCAGCCACTATGGAAAATAATATGGAGATTTCACAAAAGTTTTAAAATAGAACTACCATATGATCCAGCAATTTCATTTCTAGGTATTAATTCAACAAAAATAAAAACACTTAATTCAGAAAGATATACACATCCCTATGTTCATTGCAGCATTATTTACAATAGCAAAGATATGGAGTCAATATGTGTCCAACAATAGATGAATGGATATATAAGATGTGGTACACACACACACACAGACACACACACACACACACACACACACACACACACACACACACACACACACGGAATATTACTCAGTAGTAAAAAAGAAATGAAATCTTGCCATTTATTTGTAACCACAAAGATAAACTTAGAGGGTACTATGCGAAGTGAAGTAAGTCAGATAGAGAAAAGCAAAAATTATATGATTTTCCTCATATGTGGAATCTAAAAAACAAAACAAATGAACATAGAATAAAAATAGAGTAATAGAAACAGAAAACAAACAGGTGGTTGCCAGAGGGGAGGGGGGAACAAAGAAATGTGTAAGGGAGATTAAAAAGAACAAACATACAGTTACAAAACACGAGTCATGGGTACAAAATGTAAAGTGTGGGAATACAGTCAATAATTATGTATCAATATTACCTTATATAGTGACAGATCATTATGACGATCATGACAATTGTCACTAGACTTATTATGATGATAATCTTGAAATGTATAGAAAACATCAAATCACTCTGTTGTATAACAGGAACACTGACCCCACAGTGCTGAAGGTCAATTATACTTCAAAAAGGAACAAACAGATTCATGGAAAAAGATGGTGGGGAAGGGGAACTCGATGAAGGTACTCAAAAGGCACAAACTTCCAGTTATAAGATAAATAGGTTGTTGCTGTTGTTCAGTCACTAAGTCATGTCCAACCCTTTGAGACACCGTGGACTATAGCACATCAGCTTCCTCTGTCCTTCACTGTCTCCTAGATTGCTCAAATTCATGTCCATTGAGTTGGTGACACTATCTAACCATCTCATCCTCTTTCATCCCCTTCTCCTTTTGCCTTCAATCCCTTTCCCAGCATCAGTCTTTTCCAGTGAGCTGGCTCTTTGAATCTGGTAGCCAAAGTACCAGAGCTGTGCTTCAGTAACAGTCCTTCCAATGAATATTTAGGACTGATTTCCCTCAGGACTGACTGGTTTGATCTCCTTTAAGCAGTACAGGGGACTCTCAAGCATCTTATCCAGCCCCACAATTCAAAAGCATCAGATCTTCGGTGCTCAGCCTCTTTTGTGGACCAACTCTCATTTCCATGCATAAGTACTGAAAAAACCATAGCTTTGACTATACAGAATTTTGTCAGCAAAATAATGTCTCTGCTTTTTAATATGCTGTCTAGGTGTGTCATAGCTTTCCTTCCAAGGAGCAAGTATCTTTTAATTTCAAGACTGCAGTCACCACCTGTGGCTATTTGGGAGCTCAAGAAAATAAATCTGTCACTGCTTTCACTTTTTCCTATTTGCCATGAAGTAATGGAACCAGATGCCTTAATTTTAGTTTTTTTTTTTAATGTTGAGTTTCAAGCCAGCTTTTTCACTCTCCTCTTTCATCCTTATCAAGAAGCTCTTTAGTTCTGCTTCACTTTCTGCCATTAGAGTGGTATCATCTGTATATGTGAGGTAGTTGATATCTCTTCTTAATCTCTTCTGCTTCTGGGAGGTCCTTACCAGTTCTGTCCTTTATCATGCCAATCCTTACATGAAATGTTCCCTTGGTATCTCCAATTTTCTTGAAGAGATCTGTCTTTCTCATTCTATTGTTTTCCTCTATTTCTTTCCATTGTTTATTTAAGAAGGCTTTCTGATCTCTCCTTATTATCTGCATCTGTGCATTCAGATGGGTATATCTTTTCCTTTCTCCCTTGCCTTTTGCTTCTCTTCTTTCCTCAGCTATTCATAAAGCCTCCTCAGACAACCATTTTGCCTTCTTGCATTTCCTCTTCTATGGGATGGTTTTGGTCACTGCCTCCTGTACAATGTTGTGAATCTCCATCCATAGTTCTTCAGGCACTGTCTACTAGATCTAATCCCTTGAATCTATTTGTCACCTCTACTGTATAATCATAAGGGATTTAATTTAGTTCATACCTGAATGGCCTAGTGGTTTTCCCTACTTTCTTCAATTTAAGCCTAAATTTTATAATAAGGAGCTCATGATCTAAGCCACAGTCAGCTCCAGGTCTTGTTTTTACTGATGCTATAGAGTTTCTCCATCTTTGGCTACAAAGAACATAATCAGTCTGATTTTGGTATTGATCATTTGGTGATATCCATGTATAGACTTGTCCCTTGTGTTGTTGGGAAAGGGTGTTTGCTATGACCAGTGTGTTCTTGTGACTAAACTCTGTTAGCCTTTCTCCTGCTTCATTTTGTACTCTAAGGCCAAGCTTGCCTGTTGTTCTGGGTATCCCTTGACTTCCTGCTTTTGAATTCCAATTCTTTAAGATGAAAACTATGTCTTTTCTTGGGGTTAGTCTAGAAGGTGTTGTAGGTCTTCATAGAACTGTTAAAACTTCAGCTTCTTCGATATCAGTGGTTGGGGCATAGACTTGGAGTACTGTATTGTTGAATGGTTTGTCTTGGAAATAAATCGAGATCATTCTGCCTGTTTTGAGATTGCACCCAAGACTGCATTTTGGACTCTTCTGCTGACTCTGAGGGCTAGTCCATTTCTTCTAAGTGACTCTTGCCCACAGTAGTACATATAATGCTCATCTAAATTAAATTTGCTAATTCCCATCCATTTCAGTTCACTTACTCCTAAGATGTTTAATCTTGCCATCTCCTGCTTGACCACATCCAATTTACTTTGATTTAAGAACCTGTATTCCAGGTTCCTAGGCAATCTTGTTCTTTACAGCATTGGACTTTACTTTCACCACCAGACACACCCACAACTGAGTGTTGTTTCTACTTTGGGCCAGTCACTTTATTCTTTCTAAAGCTATTTATTAGTAATTGCCCTCCTCTCTTCCCCAGTAGCATGCTGCTACTGCTAAGTCACTTCAGTCGTGTCCGACTCTGTGCGACCCCATAGACGGCAGCCCACCAGGCTCCCCCATCCCTGGGATTCTCCAGGCAAAAACATTGGACTGGGTTGCCATTTCCTTCTCCAATGTATGAAAGCGAAAAGTGAAAGTGAAGTCACTCAGTCATGTCCGACTCTTAGCGACCCCATGGACTGCAGCCCACCAGGCTCCTCGGTCCATGGGATTTTACAGGCAAGAGTAGCATACTAGATACTTTATGATCTGGAGGGGGCTCATCTTTCTGTGTCATATCTTTTCGACTTTCATACTGTCCATGGGGTTCTCTAGGCAAAAATATTGGAGTGGGCTGCCATTTCCTCCTCCAGTGGATCAAGTTTTTCACAAGTCTTCACTATGACCCATCCATCTTGGGTGGCCCTGCATGACATGGCTCATAGTGTCATTAAGTTACACAACCCCTTTCACCGTAACAAGGCTATGACCTATGAAGGGGAAGATAAATAGTTACTAGGGATGTAATGTTCAATATGATAAATATAATTAACACTGCTGCATGTTATATATAAAAGTTGTTAAAAGAGTAAACCTTAAGAGTCTCATCACAAATGAAAAACATTTCTATTTCTTTAACTTTGTATCTATAGGTATGGATGACAAATATTCACTAAACTTAATGTGGTAACCATTTCATGCTATATGTAAGTCAAATCATTATTTTTTATACCTTAAACTTATATAGTGCTAGATGTCAATTATATCTCAATAAAACTGGGAAAAATAAGGAAATGAGTAAGTATAAATAAAACCATACAAAAAAAGAGGAAAAACCTGCAAGAGCTCAGGAAACACTTTCACTATGAGAACACTACCAATTAACTTCCTGAAGTAAACTAAATTTTTTCAAAATGTAAAAAATTCTTAACTTTAAATGCATGATATGCAGAAAAACCATTTTTTAAAAAATCTATGGATACCAAAGTAAACAAAATGTTGGGTATGTTAGACAAGTTTAGAAACCTTAGTAACAGAATCTTGGATAGAAAGAACTCCCAGAATGTTAACATTTAACAATTAGGTGCAAGAAGTGAAAAGGGACTGAGACTGAGTAGAAAGCAAAATAGGAAGAAACATGGTAGACAGTGATCATGAAAACACACAGACGGGTGTTTTTAAATAAGGTAGGAGTGGTCAAATGTGTCAGAGGCTCCTGAGAGATGACTTGACAAGACTGGCTTTAGTAAAAGATTACAACAGACGGATTGAAAATGAGTAAAAAATGAAGAAATATGAATAATCTTTCAAATATGGCTATGAAATAAAGAAGACAGGATCACAGTTGTACTAAGATTCATTGTCTTATTAATACTCTAAATTACTATTATCCTTATTTTACAGATAAGGAAGCAGGTTTGGAAAAGTCAAGTAACTTGAAAAGGTCAACCCAGTTTTCTCATCTCATTTAGGTTATCCCTGAAATTCTTTCCACATACAAGAAAATATTTTTAAATATACCTCTGTTTCTGTTCCACAGTCATAATAAATTTTGCATCTTTCACAAGAACAGAAGCAGCTTGTTGCACACCTTTCCTTGTTGCACAAAACTAAAAACAAATGAATAATTTTTATATTAATCATATTAAAAATTAAACATTACTTTAAAAAATAATCAACCAACAATCCATACCACAAGTGTGGGTTTCTGATCAGAATACGTTTGTATAATACTGGCAACTTTGTAGTTGAGGGTTAAATCAAACTTGAATTCAGTTTGGTTATCACTGCAGGGAAACCCAAGAACCACTTTCCGAAGTTTCACTGGTCTATGTCTCTCATCCATTTTCAGACATACAGCAGATCTTTCACCATCTGAAAGCCATTCTGCAATCTTTAAATGACAGAAAAACACACAATGAATTTTTTTCTAGTAAAGTTTTAAGACTAACATGCCCAATTACAGATCACTTTAAAGTCAAGGTATATAAATATTTAGTCAAGTGGTCTTTTCAACATTACATATTTTAAAGACACTATTCAATTGATATATTGGTAAACATTTTCAATTAGCAGTGTTTCAAGATTACACCCACTTTTTAACATGATAAACTTTCAATTATTATTACTTTGTTTTATTTTCCTCCTATAGAGTCCAAATTAAAATTAATTTCAACAAAGAAATTTAATTTCTCAGTAGCACTGTAACTTCTTTGCTATTTTTCAGAACTATGCTCAGATATAGCTGACACTTCTTTTGTGTTATGTTGAATACTAGCTGAATAGTAGCAAAGTAATGACTGGCATAGGCTGGTGAAGGTTGACAACTTTTCTAAACAAAGAACAAATAAACACTTGTGAGATGGAAATCCCAAAAGCATATTTCAGACTCAACTCTAGAATCCTTAGTTAATTTCTGGAATTAATTAATTAATTAATTAGTTAATTGCTCTGTGGAGAGCAATCCTTAACTTTATATAGACTGGTTAGGCTTCATGCTCTGCTCTGAAACTTTCTTTGACAGGAAGATTAATGACTTTCTAATTGCATAGGAAGGAATTATTAAAATATCTTCAATGCTCTCATAGGTAGGGATGAGAACAAGAATTTACAATTTGAGAAGGCCAAGGATAAAGGCAAAAACTGAGGAACAGGACTTATAGAAAGAGACAGATGGTGTTCACAGAAGTAATGATTATCACAAGGGCGAAAACAGTTTCAAGAATTAGAGTACTGATATTTAGTAATTGCTTACAAATCAATAAAAAAGTTTAGCAGCCCAATGTGAAAAAGGACAAAGTCTATGACCTGGCAAATTGTGGAAAAAAAAAAAAAAAGAACTTAAAATGATTGACTAAAATATTAAAAATATTTACTTCAGTAGTAATCAAAGCAGTACAAAGTTTTAAAGTAAGGTACCATTTTAAATAACAAATGAGAACTATTTATAAGTAATAGTAACAATAATTTCATTACATTATCCAGCATTAGACTACAGATAAATAGCTGATGGTAGAAGTATAAATGAATGTAACATTTATTGGCATGGAAACACTTAAAGGTAGCATGTAAATCATAAATGAGTATGCATATTATGATTCGTCAATACATCTAGAAGGACAAATGTTGGGTTTTTGTTGTTTATACATACTTTAAAATTTTCTCTATTAGTTTTGAATATAAGCAAAACAAGTTGTCATTTTAAAAATAAAAATGATTATGTTAAAGTAAAGGCAAAATTTTATACTGGATTAGAGAATACTGTATAGCAGATTTTATGAAAACAATTTCTAAGAATTAGCTGAGGGAACAAGTCACCTTACAAGTAGGCTGTTAAGTAAATAGGAGTAAGAAAGCAGAGTGAGACTGTCCTGTTTTTCAAGCCTGCCAAAAAACTGAAGAAAATAGTAGGACATGTATTTGTTATAGAAAGTATAATATTGCACAATTATTTCTTTACCTGTTCATGTACCCTATTAACTGTGAGATCCTCCTGAAGAGCAGGGTTTATATGTTTTCATTTTTGCATCTATCATGAGTGCTTACGACAATTCCAGGCAAACAGAAATGGGGGAGGTGAGTGGCAATCATTCAACTAATTATTTTTATTCTCTATCATATTTGCTAGATAACTAGAGTCAGCTGGTACAACAATCATATTAATCAACTTATTATAAAATGTCTAAAACCCATGAAATTATATGACTTTAAGATACTAATAAACAATGGACTTGCACAAAACATACTTTATTAAATCCACTCAACCAAATTTCATGGCCTTAATACTGTCATATCTATGAGATCTAACCATAACTTTCCACAACATACCTTCCAATTAAATTGGTTAGGTGATTTACAGAGAAAAAACTCCTCACTTTTCTCTAAAGATTAAATATTTCACTAAGCCATAAAAACAAAACAGATAGATTAAAATTCTAGCTTACGTCCTCAGCATTTGGAATTGTTGCAGATACAGCCACAAATCTCATTGGAATAATACTGTTGGTATTTTCTACAGCATGAGATAAAAACTGCACAGTTTTCATTCTACTGACTACAACTTCAAGAGTTGGTCCACGATTTTCATCTTTTACAACATGTACCTGAGAAAAAAATTAAGACTCAGTAGCTAAAAATAAAAATCTGTCAACTAAAATGTAAAACAATATTAAAAACACTTTCCTAAGAAAATAAGCATTTTCCCCTTGAAGGGATAAAGCACGTATAGAGTTTTTCCATTCAAATCATTTCTTCATGGGAGAAGGCAATGGCAACCCACTCCAGTACTCTTGCCTGGAAAATCCCATGGGCAGAGGAACCTGGTAGATTGTAGTCCATGGGGTCGCTTAAGAGTCGGACACGACTGAGCGACTTCACTTTCACTTTTCACTTTCATGCCTTGGAGAAGGAAATGGCAAATCACTCCAGTGTTCTTGCCTGGAGAATCCCAGGGACGGGGAAGCCTGGTGAGCTGCTGTCTATGGGTTCACACAGAGCTGGACATGACTGAGCTTTTTAGCAGCAACAGCATCTCTTCATGTTTATATCTGAAAGTGAATAATGTGTTCACTACCTCATCAATGAGAAACAATCGAACCAGCTGGACCAAAGAGTTGTCTCTCCATTTTCTAGTCATGCTATCCCATTTTTCCTAGGAAAAAAATGCAAGTGGTTTAATATGATAGGGAATTATGATAAGTATTAAGATATTGATAAAATTTTAATATGACATTATAAATGATGGGCAATATTTTAGTTATTAATATTTCAGTTAATATTGATGTCTTAAAAGTATCCAAAGAGACTTAAGGAATTTTGATAATATGTGTTTAAAAAACTGAATCCCCATTTATTTTTAACTTTAATTCAAAATTATAGTCTAATTACCCTTTTAAAGGTCTGTCAAGGTCCTCCCTCTATAATACATAATATTTGGATAAAAGAATACAGCAACAAGTATGATTATAAATTGTCCACAATAACAAACTATCTATCCATATCTTTTGCCAATTTACTCCCTTTAGTTGTTTATCTTTTACTTAATTGACTTGTTAGTGTTCCTTATATACCCTGAACAGTAGTACTTTTTGTTTATTTGCTTCACATTGCAAATACATTCTTCTACTTTGTATTTTCTTTTAGTTTTTATTCATGATAAAAAGAAAGAGATATTTTCTTAAAAAAAAAATATATATATATATAAAACACCTACTGGAGTTGTCATAATAATATGGGCATGCTGAATCTCAAATAGGTCATCCATTACTGTATCTCCAGTGAGTTCTTTACAATTCAATCCTATTGGTCCAAATTTTTTTTTCCAATCATCAAAACGCTGACTGCACAGGGCTTTTATTGGTGCCACTGCAATAGAAGATATCCATTTTGAATGTCAGTGCAATTTAAAAATTATCTTCACAAATGTTAATAAAGTTAGCACACATCTAGATGCTACCTAATATTTATAAATTAAAAGTTAATAACATAAACATATTCAGATATATAAAGTTAATCACTGAGCAGAACTAACAAGAGAAAATTGTAACTAATAGTGAAGAAAGGTAAGGCAGGAAATTATCACCCTTTATGATCACTGCCTTTTTTTAACCATGTGTATAAATTTGGGGGGGCTTCCCTCATGGCTCAGATGGTAAAGAATCCACCTGCAATGTGGGAGACCTGGGCTCAATCCCTGGGTTGGGAAGATCCCTTGGAGGAGGGCATGGCAACCCACTCCAGTATTCTTGCCTGAAGAATCCCCATTGACAGAGGAGCCTGGCAGACTACAGTCGACAGGGTTGCAAAGAGTCGTGACATGACAGAGTGACTAAGCACATACATTTNCCTGGGTTGGGAAGATCCCTTGGAGGAGGGCATGGCAACCCACTCCAGTATTCTTGCCTGAAGAATCCCCATTGACAGAGGAGCCTGGCAGACTACAGTCGACAGGGTTGCAAAGAGTCGTGACATGACAGAGTGACTAAGCACATACATTTTTTGATGAGAAAAATTTTAATATATATCTTAAAAAGGAGAGTAGAGGGAAACCTGGGAAAATATGTTTTGAAATCTGGGAAAATGTGTTTTGAATTCAATGTTAATAGGATCAAATGTGATATGTCTTTATTTTAAAAGTTATGAGAACTAAATAATAATTTTATGTCTTGAATTTGAACTTATTTCTTACTTTTACCTCAATGGTTTTTCATTATTATGATTAATTATTAGTTTTACAATATACAGATACTTACTGTAAACAATTTTAATGTTTGACCATGGCAATGGTACTTCCATTAACAGTCTTGTTATAGCTAGTTCAAACACTACAGTTTTCCCAGAACCAGTTGGAGCACAAATCACAAAATTTCTATCTGTATAAAGAAGCTAAAAAAATAAAATTTAATCAATCATAAGATAGAATTTTTGAATTCTCAATNTAGTTCAAACACTACAGTTTTCCCAGAACCAGTTGGAGCACAAATCACAAAATTTCTATCTGTATAAAGAAGCTAAAAAAATAAAATTTAATCAATCATAAGATAGAATTTTTGAATTCTCAATTTGTTAGAAAATATGCCTTAGGAAGAGTCTATGGAATAAAAGTTCAAACATCTTAACTTCTAAACTTACCAAAATAAGCTTGCTTTAGATATGCCACTCTCAAAAATTAATACTATTAATAATTTTCATCAAGTTTTGTCAAAGTAATATGCTAGATCAAAAAGTAAATAATTTACTTAGCTTTCAGAGACAATTTTATAAATCTAAACCACCCACCTATGAAAATTACATGCGTTCATTTAACAAACATTTTTTGAGCTCCTATAATGTACCAATCACTGATAGCACTAAGGACATAAAAATGAATATGATCTGGTCCTTGTCCTTAGAGAGCACTCAATCCAGTAAGAAAAGGTGGACAGGTAAATAATTAAACAAAATACTTACATCATCAAAGGCTTTGGACTGTATATAATTGAAATATGGGAATTCTTTGAAAATACTTCTAAATTTAGTAGCTGAGAATGACATTAAGGAGTCAATATTTCAAAACTTTAAAAATTGGTTACTCAACTGAAAAATTAAACCAATAGTGAGTGACTATTTAATTTTGAGGCTTTAATACTTGTATTTTAGCATCATAAGAAAGGAACAGACAGCTACAGAGGGAAGGATGGAGATGGCATCACAAGAGGCTCAACTAAAAGATCAATGAACTTAAAAGACAGGACAGTGGGGTTAATGCAATCAGGGGAGCAAAACCAGAAAGACTGAGAAAGAGTGAAATTAGCTTAAGGGACTTATGGAACAACATCATGTGGACCAATACACACATTATAAGGGTCCCAGAAGAAAAAAGACATAAAGGGGAAGAAAGCTTATTTAAAGAAATAATGTCTGAAAACTATCCTAGATGGGGAAACAGACAACCAGATCCAAAAAATCCCAGAAATTACCAGAGAAGTTAAATCTCAAGAGACCCATACTGAAACACACAGTAATTAAATTGTCAAAAGTTAAAGAAAAAGGGCTTCCCTGACAGCTCAGTTGGTAAAGAATCCGTCTACAATGCAGGAGATCCCAGTTCAATTCCTAGGCTGGGAAGAGCCACTGGAGAAGGAATAGGCTAACCACTCCAGTACTCTTGGGTTTCCCTTGTAAACAATCTGCCTGCAAGGCAGGAGCCCTAGGTTTGATCCCTGAGTTGGTTAAGATCCCCTGGAGAAGGGAAAGGCTACCCACTCCAGTATTCTGGCCTGGATAATTCCATGGAATACACAGTCAATGGGGTCACAAAGAGTTGGACACAAGTGAGCAACTTTCACTTTCACTTGCTGAACAAAAGACAAAGAGAGAACCTTAAAAGCAGCAAGGGAAAAGCAACTCATTACAAAGGAATTCCCATAAGACTATGAATATTTCAGCAAAACCCTGGTGGAGCAGATTGTAGAATGATAATTTTTGGGTGTGGAAAGAAAAAACTGCCAACCAAGAATGTTTTACTTAGCAAAGTTTTCCTTTAATTCTGAAGTTTTTGCTAGAAAAAAACTGACGGTGTAGCAGCACTTGCTTCCGCTGCGCCGTGCTGCACGGGCCGAGGGCTCCTGCAGATGCTCGCGGGGAGCCGGAGGCGGAAAAGAACGGCGAGGAGGAGGCTGACGCTTCTGCTCCCCGCCGCCAGCCACTTACGCAGGGCACCCCCAACTCAGCCTCAGAGCTGCGCGTTACCAAAAAAAAAAGAGAAAAGGCAGCTACCTATATTGCAAGATAGGGGAAAAGCAGACCACGGTGAATTCGGACAGCACCTCCCAGCCGTCCCTGGTGACGGCCGGCTCCCTTTCCTGGAAGCGGTGGGCAACCTGCNAAAAAAAAAAAAAAAGAAAGAAAAGGCAGCTACCTATATTGCAAGATAGGGGAAAAGCAGACCACGGTGAATTCGGACAGCACCTCCCAGCCGTCCCTGGTGACGGCGGCTCCCTTTCCTGGAAGCGGTGGGCAACCTGCGGGGGCAAGATTGCGGACCGCTTTCTGCTCTGTGCCATGGACAGCTACTGGCATAGCCGGTGCCTCAAGTGCTCCTGCTGCCAGGCGCAGCTGGGCGGCATCAGCACGTCCTGTTACACCAAGAGCGGCATGATCCTTTGCAGAAATGACTGCTGCTGCTGCTGCTAAGTCGCTTCAGTCGTGTCCGACTCTGTGCGACCCCACAGACGGCAGCCCACCAGGCTCCCCAGTCCATATGATTCTCCAGGCAAGAGTACTAGAATGGGGTGCCATTGCCTTCTCCAGCAGAATGACATTAGGTTACTTGGGAAGGTGATGCTTGCAGTACTTGTGGACTGTCTATTTCCTGTGAGTAAACTCGTCATGAGGGCCCAATGCAATGTGTATCATCTGAAGTGATTTACATGCTCTACTTGCCGGAATCGCCTGGTCCCGGGAGACCGGTTTCACTACATCAATGGCAGTTTATTTTGTGAACATGACAGATCTACAGCTCTCATCAATGGCCATTTGAATTCACTTCAGACCAACCCACTACTGCCAAATCAGAAGGTCTGCTAAAAGGTCAGAGTAATGCAGAATGCGTGCCTTCATCTCAGATCTCCTTCATCACAGGTGGATCCCATGTGTCTTCAGTAGACAAGTCACCTTTGTAGCTAGCACCAGTGCCAGCTCCATGCCATTGCACCTTCTTTGGTCTTGATTGCTCTTCCCGCATTTATGGGTGTATTAAAATGACTGAATATGAACACTAAGGACTCCGTGAATCTGGGCTAATAGGAGACTGTAGAGAAAATGAAAAAAGATCCACCAGAGGACATCTTTTGGGAGGTGGGGAGCTTGGGAGGAGGGAAATGACTACTGAAGCTAATTAAAAGAAGCATTCAAATCTGCTTTCCACTCTCATTAACAATTAGCAGGGCACTGGCCAGAGTTTGTACCCTGTGTTTTACCTTAACAACATTCTGTTTGTTCTTTGTATATTTAAGTGTTGTAAGGAAACGTGTTTCAATCAAAACTGAACATGAGATAAAGGAAAGAGATGTGGCTTTTGTGATATTCTATCACAAACACTTTTATTGTAGCTCTGTAAAATATATTGTATGTATGCATGTAAGTGTTTTTATCCTAATGTTGCTACTCCCATGGCAAAGACAAAAAAAAAAAAAAAAATCAGGCTTACAACAGCTACTATGTAGAAATTCCCCCCTACTTCTAATTTGCTGAATGAAGAAAAAATCTTTTATTTGTGATATTTTCAGAGACATTTGCTCTAGTATGGTGTATTTAAATAATAAAAGCTTAAAAAGGAAAAAACCTGAAGGTGTTGGTTACCACTAGACCAGTTTTACAAGAAACGCTAAAGGAAGTTCTTCAAGCTGAAATGAAAAGATAATAATAAAAGTAGTTAATCACTTATAACTCCAGTATAATGGTTAGAAGATAAAAGTAATGTATTTATAATAATTTATTATTGGATACACAATATTAAAAGATATAAATTGTGGCATCAGAAACAAAATGTGAGGAAGTGAGTATAAAATTGTAGAGCTTTTGTATGTGTTCAAATTTTTTATCAGTTTAAAAGAGACTGTTAAAACTGTAAGACTTTTTAATGCAAGTCTAAAGGTAACTACAAAACAAAACTCTACAGTTGATACAAAAGATAAATAGAAAAGAGCAAAAACATACCATTATAGAAAATCATCAAATCACAAAGGAAATGAACAAAAGAAGAAAGAAGCAACAGAACTACAAAATGCCAAAATACATTAAAATGGCAATAGTAAGTCCATCTCTATCAATAAATACTTTAAAGGTAAATGGAATAAAATTTGTAATTAAAAGACATAAAAGTGGCTGAATGGACCTAAAAAAACAGGACTAACTTATTTGCTGCCTTCAAGAGATTCATTTCAGCTTTAAGGATACACATAGATTGAAAGCAAAGGGATGAAAAAAGATATTCTATACAAATGGAAATCAGCACATAGTAGAGTAGCTCTACTTATATCAGCAAAATAAAGACAAAAACTGTCATAAGAGACAAAGAGGTCATTACATAATGATAAAGCAGTTAATTCATCAGGAAGATACAGCAATTGTAAATACTTATACACCAAACATTGGAACACCTAAATATATAAAACAAATATTAACAGATTTGAAGAGAGAAATAGACAGCAATACAATAATAGTAGGGACCTTCAAGATGCCACTTTCAACAATGGATAGATTATCAAAAAAGAAAATCAGTAAACACTGGACTTAAACTATGCCTTACACCAGATGGATCAAACAACTATATACAGAGCCTTCCTTCCAGCAGAAACAGGATATTCATTCTTCTCATATGCCCATAGAACATTCTCCAAGATAGTTCCTAAGTTAGGGCACAAAACAAGTTTTAATAAAGTTTTAAAAGAACACTGAAATCATATGATGCACCTTGTCCAATCACAATAACACAAAACTAAAAATCAACAAATATATGGAGATTAAACAACAAGCTCCTGAACAACCATTAGGGTTAAAGAAAAAATCAAAAGGGAACATACCTTGAGACAAATGAAATGAAAACACAACATACCAAAATTTATAGGATCCAATAAAAGCTGTTCTAAGAGGGAAGTTTATAGTGATAAGTACCAAAAAAATAAAAAAAACCCACCCACAAATAAACAATCTAACTTCACACCTCAAGAAACTAAAAAACGAGGACTGAAATAAATCCACAGTTAGCAGAAGGAGGAAATAATAAAGATTTGAGGAGAAATAAATAAAAAGAGACAACAGAAAAGGTCAATAAAGAATAAATTTACTCTGAAGAATAAATTTAAGTAAGTAAAAGATCTATATGTTGAAAATTTAAGACATTGATGAAAGAAATTGAAGACAAAAATAAATGGAAAGATATTTCATGTTCATGGATTCAAAGAATCAATATTGCTGAAAGTCCACACTGCTCTAAGTGATCTACAGATGCAATGCAATCTCTATCCAAATTCCAACTGCATTCTTCACAGAAATAGAACAAATAAAAACTCACAGAAAACCACTAAAAAAAACCCGAAACCCATCTAAAGCAATAAATACTAAGAAAGAAGAACAAAGCTCTCCAGCCTTGTTTCCATAATATGCCCTGATTTCAAACTATACTACAAAGCTATGGTAATCAAAACAGTATGATATTGACATTAAAAAACAGACATATAGATCAATGGAACAAAATATCCAGCCCAGAAATAAACCTATGCCTATATGGTCAATTAACTTTCATCAAAGGAGCCACAAACTAGGAATGGATAATCTTCAATAAATGGTGATGGGAAAATTGGATATCCACATGCAAAAGAATGAAACTGGATCCCTATCTTACATCATATGCAAATATAAGGTCAAAATGGATTAAAGACTTTTAACAGAAGACTTGAAATCATAAAACTCCTAAACAAAAACAAAGGGGAAATGCTTCTTAACACTGGTTTTGGCAATGATTTTTTGGATTTCATACCAAAAGTGAAAGCAACAGATGCAAAAATAAACAAGTTTAATTAAATCAAACTAAAAAGCTTTTGCACTGTAGAAGAAACCATCAACAAAATGAAAAGGCAACCAAAGGAATGGGAGAAAATATTTACACACCACACATCCACCAAGGGTTAATATCCAAAATATACAAGGAACTCAAAAAACAAATAATCCAGTTTAAAAAGAGGCAAAGGATCTGAAAAGACATTTTCCCAAAGAAGGCATACAATTGGCTAACAGCCCATGAAAAGGCACTCATCATCCCTGTTCACTAGGGAAATGCCAATCAAAATCATGAGACAGCACCTAACACCTACAAATCAAAAAGTTAAGAGATAAATGCTGGCAAGGATATGGATGAAAGGGAACCCTTGTACACTGCTGCTGCTAAGTCACTTCAGTCGTCTCTGACACTATGTGACCCCATAGACGGCAACCCACCAGGCTCCCCCGCCCCTGGGATTCTCCAGGCAAGAACACTGGAGTGGGTTGCCATTTCCTTCTCCAATGCATGAAAGTGAAAAGTGAAAGTGAAGTTGCTCAGTCGTGTCCAACTCCTAGCGACCCCATGGACTGCGGCCCACCAAGCTCCTCCGTCCACGGGACTTTCCAGGCAAGAGTGCTGGAATGGGGCGCCATTGCCTTCTCCACTACTGGTAGGGATATAAATCGAAACAGTCATTATGGAAAAGAGTATGGAGTTTCCTCAAAAAATTCAAAACAGAAGTACCATATGATCCAGCAATCCCTGGGTTATATCCAAAGGAAACAAAATCAGTATCTCAAAGAAATGTCTGTACACCTGATTTCATTACATTTATTATTTACGGTAGCTAAACCATGGAAACAACCTAACCATTAAGAAATGAATGAATAAAGAAAATATATATACAACAGACTATTATTTAGCTTTTAAAAAGAAGGAAATTCTGCCTTTTGTGACAACATGGATGAAACATCATACAAAGTGAATTAAGTCAGACAGAGAAAGACAAATCCTGCATGGTATCACTTACAAGTGGAATCCTAAATAAAAAGGTCAAACTCATAAAAATGAGTTGCCAGGGGCTGGGGATATAGGAGAAACAGAGGCTAGTAAAAGAATACAAACTTTTAGCTATAAGATTAAGATATGAGGATCTAATGTATAAAACAGTGAGTAGAGTTGAAAATAACTGTTGAGAGAGTTGAACTTGTGTTCTTACCCCCCCAAAATTTAAAAAGGTAAATATGTGAAGCAACAGATGTGTTAACTAACTTGATGGTGGGAAACTTTTGTAATGTATTTGTTTATCAAACTACCATACTGAACACTTTAAATATAGTATAATTTTATTAGTCAATTATACCTTAATAAAGCTGGGGTGGAGGAGGAATTAAATTATTCCAGTCCCCAGCCACATTCCATATTCTGAAAAGAACTTATAAAGTCCTTGTAGAGAAATAAGACTATCAAAGGGTTATACTTTGACAATAAGATCTGACAGAAGAGATGCAAATATATATGTGAAAATAATCAGAACTAAGCACGAAGTTTATCTTTTCCAGAGTGATATTTTTTCTTATTCATCTTGATTAGGCCACCTGCTTTTTATCTCTTTTTTAAAATCCCAAATTTCATTTTTTTAAACTGTTGATTATGTTTCATTAGCTGATATATGTTGTTGCTGGTCACTTAACCCCTTAATTCCTTTGTTTTTGGTAATTTAGTTGTGCTAAGTGGTGGATTTAATTGCAATTATCAGCATATTGGCTCAACAGGAACTTAAATCAGCCTTCCTCTAAGAAAGCTCAAAAATATTAGTAGATATAAAGAATAAACCATCTCCTTTCCAAGTTAAGAGTCTATTGCCAGTTGGGGAGATATTAGTACTTACATGGTATTCTTATTAGTCTTGAGTCACATTTGTCAACTACACTTAGTAAACACTATGCAGAATACATTACTAGATTTAGAAAGCTGAGGAAGTTGTAAATAAAGAAGAAAGTGAGTTCTAGAAACTGTTACAATCTATTAGGAGATGTAAAACAGATAATACATTTTAGAACACAAGTATGTAGTTATTTAAGCAATTATATTTTTATAAAGATATAAAAAATTTGACAGGTTGTGGTAGTGATCCTGTTAAAAGTTAAACCAAAGCACATAACAGCTCTGCTCAAATTCCCCCATTTCTCTCAAAGTAAATGGCCACAAGGCCCTACATAATCTTGCCTCCCCACTTCACCTTTGTGTTTCTGACCTCATGTCTACTACTCTTACTTCTCATTCATTTCCTCCAGCTTTTTCTAAAGACCTAGCCTGATTCCTGGGCTTCCTTGATAGCTCAGTTGGTAAAGAATCTGCCTGCAATGCAGGAGATCCTGGTTCAATTCCTAGGTCGGGAAGATCCACTGGAGAAGGGATAGGCTACCCACTCTAGTATTCTTGGACTTCCCTTGTGGCTCAGCTGGTAAAGAATCCGCCTGCAATGCGGGAGACCTGGGTTGGGAAGATCCTCTGGAGAAGGGAAAGGCTACCCACTCCAGTATTCTGGCCTGGAGAATTCCATGGACTATATAGTCCACTGGGTCGCAAAGAGTCAGATACAACTTCACTTTCACTTTTTTTTTCTTTACCCTAATTCTTCTATTTAATTCTAATTCTAAACGTCTATTCCAGCATTCCCAATTTAATCTCCTTTACTCTGACCCATATTTTTCTTTTCTCAAATTATTTATCATCTTCTAAAATACTATAGAACTTATTTATATACTGTTACAATTGTTCCCCACCTTCATCTCAAAAATGTTAACTTCTCAAGGGTAAGAATTCACTGTCTGTTTTCTTAACTGGCATATCCCAAACCTGGCACATAGTAAGAACTCAATTTATGCAGGTCTGTATATATTAAATCAAGCAGATAACTCACAAATCTTCAGTTTACTTTCAGTTGTATACTGTGTCAGAATACTCATTCCAAAACAAAAACATAATACTAAGTTTGTCAATCCATCAGCTTTTGAATGAATCTCATTTTTTCCTTCAAAATATATCTCTTCCTTTAAAATATTTATTTTTAACAAGCCCACAAGTTGGTCATCATGCTGGTTTTTCTCTCATTAGGTAGTTCCATGTCAATTTACACTTGCAAAAATGAATCTATGATTCCGAGTAGATGTAAAATCAGTTTTCTAGCTTACGAGAAAACTCAACTACTAAGTACATCATTTATCATCACTATCAACACTTGATATTGAATTTTTCCTTTTGTCCAACAAATTCTCAGCAGTCTCCCAGTAATTATGTGTTATAATAGCTGTCTCTTATACACATCTCTACAAATCAAAAAGTTAAGAGATAAATGCTGGCAAGGATATGGATGAAAGGGAACCCTTGTACACTGCTGCTGCTAAGTCACTTCAGTCGTCTCTGACACTATGTGACCCCATAGACGGCAACCCACCAGGCTCCCCCGCCCCTGGGATTCTCCAGGCAAGAACACTGGAGTGGGTTGCCATTTCCTTCTCCAATGCATGAAAGTGAAAAGTGAAAGTGAAGTTGCTCAGTCGTGTCCAACTCCTAGCGACCCCATGGACTGCGGCCCACCAAGCTCCTCCGTCCACGGGACTTTCCAGGCAAGAGTGCTGGAATGGGGCGCCATTGCCTTCTCCACTACTGGTAGGGATATAAATCGAAACAGTCATTATGGAAAAGAGTATGGAGTTTCCTCAAAAAATTCAAAACAGAAGTACCATATGATCCAGCAATCCCTGGGTTATATCCAAAGGAAACAAAATCAGTATCTCAAAGAAATGTCTGTACACCTGATTTCATTACATTTATTATTTACGGTAGCTAAACCATGGAAACAACCTAACCATTAAGAAATGAATGAATAAAGAAAATATATATACAACAGACTATTATTTAGCTTTTAAAAAGAAGGAAATTCTGCCTTTTGTGACAACATGGATGAAACATCATACAAAGTGAATTAAGTCAGACAGAGAAAGACAAATCCTGCATGGTATCACTTACAAGTGGAATCCTAAATAAAAAGGTCAAACTCATAAAAATGAGTTGCCAGGGGCTGGGGATATAGGAGAAACAGAGGCTAGTAAAAGAATACAAACTTTTAGCTATAAGATTAAGATATGAGGATCTAATGTATAAAACAGTGAGTAGAGTTGAAAATAACTGTTGAGAGAGTTGAACTTGTGTTCTTACCCCCCCAAAATTTAAAAAGGTAAATATGTGAAGCAACAGATGTGTTAACTAACTTGATGGTGGGAAACTTTTGTAATGTATTTGTTTATCAAACTACCATACTGAACACTTTAAATATAGTATAATTTTATTAGTCAATTATACCTTAATAAAGCTGGGGTGGAGGAGGAATTAAATTATTCCAGTCCCCAGCCACATTCCATATTCTGAAAAGAACTTA
>SJYV01011337.1:1737739-1854947 GCA_006410875.1 Neotragus pygmaeus
TTCCAGCTTGTGCTTCATCCAACCCAGCATTTCTCATGATGTACTCTGCTGCTGCTGCTGCCACTAAGTCTCTTCAGTTGTGTCCGACTCTGTGCGACCCCATAGACGGCAGCCCACCAGGCTCCCCCATCCCTGGGATTCTCCAGGCAAGAATACTGGAGTGGGTTGCCATTTCCTTCTCCAATGTATGAAAGTGAAAGTGAAGTCGCTTAGTCGTGTCTAACTCTTCGAGACCCCATGGACTGGAGACTACCAACTTCTGCCGTCCATGGGATTTTCCAGGCAAGAGTACTGGAGTAGGGTGCCATTGCCTTCTCCAGATGTACTCTGCATATAAGTTAAATAAGCAAGGTGACAATATACGTATTGTCACCTTGACGTATTCCTTGACGTATTCTTTTTCCTGTTTGGAACCAGTCTTTTGTCCCATGTCCAGTTTTAACTATTGCTTCCTGACCTGCATATAGATTTCTCAAGAGGTAGGTCCCATCACTTCATGGCAAATAGATGGAGAAAAAATGGAAATGGTGACAGACTTTACTTTCTTTGGCTCCAAAACTCCTGCAGTGACTGCAGCCATGAAATTAAGACACTTGCTCCTTGGAAGAAAAGCTATGACAAACCTAGACAGTGTGTTAAAAAGCAGACACATTACTTTGCTGACAAAAGTCTATATGGTCAAAGCTATGGTTTTTGCAGCAGTTGTGTATGGGATGTGAGAGTTGGACCATAAAGAAGGCTGAGCGCCAAAGAATTGATCCTTTCAAATTGTGGAGCTACAGAAGACTCTTTGAGAGTCCCTGGGACAGCAAGGAGATCAAGCCAGTCAATCCTAAAGGAAATCAGTCGTGAATATTCATTGGAAGGACAGATGTTGAAGCTTCAATACTTTGGCCAGCTGATGTGAAGAGCCAACTCATTGGAAAAGATCCTGATTCTAGGAAAGACTAAAGGCAGGAAGAGAAAGGGATGACAGAGGACGAGATGGTTCATCGACTCAATGAACATGAGTTTGAACAAACTCCAGGCAGAGAAGCCTGGTGTGCTGCAGTCCATAGAGTCACAAAGAGTTGGACATGACTGAGCAACTGAACAACATTCAGTTACAAACTCTTAAACTTAATATGCTACCTTTCTGTGATGACCTCAATTTATCCTTATAGAGCAGCGTATAGCATATCCTTATACGTTCTCAATCTTTTTTCCTTGTGTGTCATGGGATTAATGACACTGCTCTGAGGTATGCTACCTAAATAATGGCTATAACTCCATTTTATTTTCTCCAATTCAAATGTTGTGCCAGGGATCTTAAATCTGCTCCAATATAAAAAAAGAAAGTAATAAATCATTCCAAAACTTTAGCATCTTAACCAATACAAGTTAACAAATTACTGATGATACACTGGACAACTAATCATGGGTCATAAGTGTGTAAATGACACCAAAACATTATTAAAAATTAATGTCTTAACTCAAATATTCCTGGTCCAAAACCATCTATGACAACAGAAAAGCCAAGAAACCAGCTGAAATTGACAATCAGTTTGAAAACCTGTAGTAACTGATGAGATTTTTGTCACCCTATTGGCATCTGCCTATTGCCTTATTGTTCAGCTGTGATCCTATTAACATGTAATGTTTTAATATTTCCTTTCCAACCTAAGTTGGCTTGTCCTTCATTAGAACAAAGATAAGCATTCGGAAACAGAAAATAAAGTTGAAGAACACATAAACTGTCTAAGCCAAGATCTGAGGATTTGATGATCTTTTTCCTTATTGCTTGGTTTAGGGTTTTATCTCCCAGAAGAGGCCTAGTCTTTCACTTTTCTATATCTCATAGCACCTCAAACATAGCTATTGCAGCTCTATTTTCCAAATTAAAAATCTGCAACACATTACCTGACAATATCTAACACACTGTCTGACAATACACCAGAAGAACTGAAATTTAGGACTATGTCACAGAGTTCTAAGATCATCACCAGGATCAATAATTCCCTAGGGTGACTCATAGGACTCAGCAATATAGTCCTACTCATGACTGTTAGGTGAAGTCTGAAGTAACTAACAATACTTTGTATTGTTAGAAGAACAATCATATGTTCCAAATTTGCTGATGCTGGTCCTGATTAACAACTGTCATTCCATTAGGATGCATTCTTTCACTCTTAAAAATGTCCCAGTCTGAATTACATGGTCACATTAGTTATGAATGATTCTTCCATATATGTGTTGAACTTCAAGCTGACTCTAAGTTTTTTAAAGTAAAAGTCTTTAAAGTCTTTAAAAGTCTTATTCAGTCAATATTTGAATAAATGAAAGAATAAGTGAGCAATAAATAATTTACTCAATGTTTCACTAAAAAAGAATACATAGAAAACTTAGAATAAAATGATTAACATGCAAAAATCCTTAAAAGCCAGTATTTAACAGACTCCCTATTCCCCAATTCATATTTCCTTTGGTGTCACATTTTTATTTCCACCCCTGATTGCACTGAACCTGCCTATCACACTTGGCCTTTGGCACACTGCCCTTTTTGTTTCCAAAAGCTGCCATCATCACTCCTTGTCCTGAGCTACTCTTTAACCATTACTTTCAGTCTTTACTTTAGCCAAAAGTAACTTGAACAAAACAGAAATGTAAATAAATGAAAGTCAAATAGGCAAGAATCTATTTTTAAAATTATAACATGTTAAACTTCAGTTATTCCCTTATACCTGAATTCCATGTATACCAAGTATATACCTGAAATATCATTCTGTTGATCCCTTATTTTGTATTTACCAAAGATAAAACTACAATGCCATAAAAATAAAAAACCGAAAACAATAGACTGCTATTTTTAAAGCAGACTTACTTTTCAGCTTCATCTGTTTTTTCAAAAAACAAATTATCCAAGGAAAACACGGAGTCATTTGATTCCAACATTGTTAAAAGCTGGACTTTGTCATAAATCTAAAAAATACCAAAATCCAGTTTATAGCCTATTTACAAAGATGTAGAAAAAATTTTTCTAGATCCATAAACTATAATTATTAATTTCCTAAAATAATCACATAGTCTTTCTTCTGCAACTTCCTCCTAAGTGCTTAAATATTCAAATACATTACTCTGTTATCCACTCATCCACACATATCCACATATTCACACATATCCACTCATTCACACCTCTCTTCATGCTGCACAAATGCTTAAAATGCGTTTTCTTCCATTCTCCACCTGACATATTCCTACCCATACTTCGTGGTACAGGTCAATGTCATTTCTTCTTCAAAGGCTTCTCTGAATTTGTCCTCTTATGGAAAACAGAATTAGTGACTCCTTTTGAGCTCTTAAAATACTTTGTTCATACCATTATTTTTGAGTATAGTGCATTTTATTGTGATATTGTATAGGATAATACATTTCATTGTGAGTGTGTGTGTTTCTAAAAATACACTGTGTACATATGCAGGGATTTCCTTCAAAATCAAGGGACAGAGTAGACTTACTTCAAAATAAATAGGAAAATGTTAAGGAATACTGATGAAAAACATTTTCAATGAGTTAATAATTGCTAATGCTACGTAACAGGTATGTGGAGTTTCTTATAATGTCTTTTTATATATGTTTACATTTTTTTAAATAAAAAATGAAGTTTAACACATATGCGTTTATATTCATATAACACACACATATATATGCTTAAAAAGATAATTTTTACATTCAGAAGTGTTATCTAAATGTAAAGGATAAAAACATTCAGTACTGGCTACCTGAAAAAAATAACAAAAATCTGGGCTTCCCACGTGGCGCAATGATAAAAAATCCACCTGCCAATGAAGGAGACACAAGAGACTAAGGTTCAATCGGAGGGTAGAGAAGATCCACTGGAGGAGAATGGACAGAGGAGCCTGGCGAGCTCCAGTTCATGGAGCTGCAAAAAGTTGGACACGACTGAACACACTAGGGCACACACACAATAGAAACATGTCTATGGATACATACAATTCTTCCCCCTGCACATCAACACTACATCTCAATTTTTTTTCTAATTTCTGAAACATAAAACTCTACACGACAAAACACGAAATCAGATGCACATATCATAAAATATAAGCCACATTTCTATTCTGTGATAGTTAATATACTGCAAATTTTTCCTTAGGATGGAAACTAAAATCAAAGACACTATATGAGCGCCATCTCGTGGAGAAATCCACATTACCAAGTCAGAGCTACTGCCGCTAAGTCGCTTCAGGCGTGTCCGACTCTGTGCGACCCCACAGAGGGCAGCCCATAGGCCCCCCATCCCTGGGATTCTCCAGGCAAGAATACTGAAGTGGGTTGTCATTTCCTTCTCCAATGCATGACAGTGAAAAGTGAAAGTGAAGTCGCTCAGTCGTGTCCAATTCTTAGTGACCCCATGGACTGCAGCGCACCAGGCTCCTCCCTCCATGGGATTTTCCAGGCAACAGTACTGGAGTGGGGTGCCACTGCCTTCTCCAACCAAGTCAGAGCAAGTCCCTTCAATTTTGAGCCCTCCCTGATGTGATGAAGAGACACATTATTACATCAGGAAGTATATGGGGAAAAGAGAAATGTTTCCACATGTACCCCTTTATAAAATGCTACTAACAAAGGGCTAAATTTGATTACATTAGGACTGTTCTTACTTTATCAGGATATTGTGGGGTTTTTCATTTGTTTAGTTATTGGGCTTTTCTCCTTTCCATCTGTTTAGCATAGTTGCCCTCTTCATTTTTCTCAATTTATTAATCATTTAGTCACCAAAAAAAAAAAAGCAAAGTTCAAACAAATTACCATGGTTCTATAAATGTTTTAAACAATTTAATTATGTGAAAAATAAAAGCCTAGGATAACAGGGCAGAGAGGCAGAAGGGAGTTACTCAGAAATTCCAACTGGAGTCTTTAATATCTTTAAAGTAAAGAATTTCAAAAGTTGAAAACAATTACTTGATAAAAATGCCAGTCATGTTTCTATAGTATTCAAAAGTAACGAATAAAGTGTTCCTTTTCTAGTCTTAAGAGAATTATGTAATCTTAAACAACAGAAAGCATTTTCCAAATTAAAACTCACCTTTTATATGGCTATGCTTCCTCAGAATATAAGTAGAAACTCTTAAGGTTTGAACTCTTAGTGTTTGAACTCTTTGTTCTAAAAGAAGCTGCAAGCAAAACAATAAAACTGCAAATTAAAAATATTTGGTTTCTGAAAAAATATTTCATAAACTAATCTAAAAACCTCCTATATAAACAGCAAATATTTCCAAGAGAACTTTTGGTTTGATGTCTAGTTCTGACATAAAAGAGAATATAACTTGTTTGGGTCCATAATAAAAACATTGTGTATATATTTTCATACTGATGCAGCCCTATGAAAGAAAAATCCTTTCTGTCTAAAATACTGCATCCCCATATTGTGCATTATTTTTCTTCACAGCACTAATTTATAACTGTTCAGTTGTTCATCTTTCTCCCTGTAGAGAAAGCCAGTTCTTTTTATTTACTAATGTATTCCTTTAGCTCATAGTTGATGATCCATAAGAATTCTCTGTGGAATAAATGCATTAGCAATGTTCAGTTTACAAAAATAATTTTAAATAAAAATAACTTTCCATCAATTCTGAGTCTTAAAATTTTACCCACCAGATCTTTAATGCTGTTTTAAAATGTAATTTTTTTTCTAGTTCAAGATATATGTAATCAAATCATGAAAGTTTTAAAAGACCATAAATTCGACACTTGAATTATGTAAATAAAATTTTTTTTAAACATAGGCCTGACAAGGACCTTGCCATACTTCAATATGAGTTTGTTATTGAAGAAATGATAGATTTTGGATTTTCAGGTTTAGAGTTAGATTTTCTGAGTACGTTTCTGTGTTAGATTACTTTTTACAAAGTTCTAGTTTCAGCGTGTATAAAATTGTTAAGTGTTTGCTTTTGCTCTAACCACTCTTAAAACACTTAAACTGTTTTTGTAACTACATAATTTGATGAGTGTTGAAATGATCTACACCTTACCTAACTATTTTAGTGACGATTTAGCATTTTACCTTCTACAATCCTTATTGTATAAAATGTTAAGATCCGTTAGTTATCTCTTAAAACTTTTACTCTCAGAAATACACATTTCAAAAGTGCAGAAACCTAGATAAGAAATACTGATTTGCCAGAAATCGGTAGTCAGTGAAGACTCAGACCAACATTCACTGAACCAACCGTCACAAATGACTGCAGGGAAGTAACTTGACAAAGAGAATGAACGTGGGAACAAATTACCACCCAGAGTCTCAGCCAGGGAGAGGTCTTTACAGTCGGAGGCCTGATCTCCACCACCTGCCCGGTGAGACGCAGGGGGCCGAAAAGCTACAGCAGGAATCGAATTGGGGTCTGAGGCAAAAACATCCCCCTGATGTACCCTAAATCCGAGCAAGCCCACCCCAGACTCCCAGGCGCGCGGCGGAAGTCTTCAGGCCGGGCGAGTGACCACGACGCGGGCGCGAGCGCCGCCACTGGGCCCGGGAATCTAGGGTCGCGTCCCTGCGGACTCACGGCTACATGCGCGCCGCACCCCCGCTCCGCCCCGGGCGAGAAACACACTTTGGAATCAACACGCGAGACTCCGGTAACCGCCAAAGCAACGCAGGATTCCGCTTGCGTTGTGGGCGGGCGGCCTGCCAACCCGTCCCTCACAAGCCGGAGCCGCCTCAGGCCTCGCCTCGCACCTTCTGACTGGGAGGCGGCTGAGGAGCCACGCGGGCTTGGGCGTGGACGGGGTCCCGCCGTCAGTACTACATACACCTCCCCGCGCGCGTTTCCTGCCGCCCGATACTCGCCTCGGAAAACCGACCACTTCCCGGCAGCCACCCTAGCCTCCCTCCCCGCTGGGTCCCTGTTCTCCCATCCTTTCCTTCCGGTGAGAGCCCCGGGTCCCAGTCCCCACCTTCCCCAGCGGGCGTCCGGGCTTCCCCGAACTCACCTCCTCGCCGGCCCTGGGAGCCGAGCGCCTATTCACCGGCCCGGAGGACCCCCAGCCTGGCTAAGCCGAGCTCCAAGCAATGGATCGCCGGAGCCCCCAACCTCTCCCTTCCCGCCTCTCCTTGTTTTCTCCAGAAGTTTACAATCCCTTTTAAATTATGGCTCTCCGGATATGGTTGCCTATTTTCGTTGAATAGAATGCTTAATCTTTCCCTCAGCTCTTGGTAATTTTAGTTTCCCTCCTTAAGAATTGGTCTATCTGAGGTACCTCATATAAGTGGATTTATGGATTTAGATGGTGTTTGTCTTATGTCTGGCCTATATGATTTACCATGATGTTTTCAGAGTTTATCCATGTTGTAGCAAGTATCAGAGTTTTATTCCTTTTAAGGTGAGCTTCCCTGATAGCTCGGTTGGTAAAGAATCTGCCTGCATGCAGGAGAACCCTGGTTCAATTCCTGGATAGGGAAGATCCGCTGGAGGAGGGATAGGCTACCCACTTCAGTATTCTTGGGCTTCCCTTGTGGCTCAACTGGTGAAGAATTCGCCTGCTACGTGGGACATCTGGGTTCGATCTCTGGGTGGGGAAGATGCCCTTGAGAAGGGAAAAGCTACCCACTCCAGAATTCCATGGACTATTGCAAAGAGTCAGACAGGACTGAGCGGCTTTCACTTTCATTCAATTTGTGGTCTTGGAGAAGACCCTTTAGAGTCTCTTGGACTGCAAGGAGATCAAACCAGTCAATTCTAAAGAAAATCAGCCCTAAATATTCATTGGAAGGGCTGACGCTGAAGCACCAATACTTTGGCCACCTGATGTGAAAAACTGACTCATTGGAAAAGACCCTGATGCTGGGAGAGATTGTAGGCAGGAGGAGAAGGGGAGGACAGATTATAAGATGGTCGAATGGCGTCACCTACTGGATGGATATGAGTTTGAGCAAGCTCCGGGAGTTGGTGATGGACAGGGAAGCCTGGCGTACTGCAGGCAGTGTCCATGGGATCACAAAGAGTCAGACAAGACTGAGTCCATGAAACTGAATTCCATTTGTAGGTATATACCACATTTTGTTTACCCATTCATTCATGGATGGTCATTTGTGTTGCTTCCAACCTTTTGGCTATTGTGAATAATGCAGCTATGAAGAAATGGTATATAAAACTCCATTCTGGAATTTATGGTTGGGCGGGGGATAGTTAGGGAGTTCGATTGACATGCACACACTGCTATGTTTAAAATGGATAACCAACAAGCACCTACTGTGCAGCAGGGAACTTTGCTCAATATTATATAACAAACTAAATGGGAAAAGAATTTGAAAAATATGTATAACTGAATCACTTTGCTGAACCCCTAAAACCAATGCAATATTGTTTATCAATTATACTATACTTCAATATAAAATGAAAAGCACATGAGGCAGAAAAAAATAATCTTGTTCTCAGTCCCTGTTTTCAATTATTTATATATATACCTAGAAGTGGAAACATCTACTTTTGTCTTATTGACTACGCCAAAGCCTTTGACTGTGTGGATCACAACAAACTGTGGAAAACTCTTAAAGAGATGGGAATACCAGACCACCTGAACTGCCTCCTAAGAAATCTGTATGCAGGTCAGGAAGCAGCAGTTAGAACTGGACATGGAACAACAGACTGATTCCAAATCGGGAAAGGAGTACATCAAGGCTGTATATTGTCACCCTGCTTATTTAACTTATATGCAGAATACATCATGAGAAACACTGGGCTGGAGGAAGCACAAGATGGAATCAAGATTGCCAGGAGAAATATCAATAACCTCAGATATGCAGATAACATCACTTTTATGGCAGAAAGTGAAGAAGAACTAAAGAGCCTCTTGATGAAAATGAAAGAGGAGAGTGAAAAAGCTGGCTTAAAGCTCAACATTCAGAAAACAAAGATCATGGCATCCTGTCCCATCCCTTCATGGCAAATAGATGNGTTTATGAGACAGGAACAAATAGATTTCTGCTAATACAATTGATGCCTTAGGTTGTGGCTCATAAAGTCAACATAATGAAAATTTTCTCTACTTTGTAGCTTTCATTCTTTTTAAACTCTGATCAAGAGGAGCTGATAATTGAAAAATTAGTGCTGATGGCAGTAGAGAAGGAAGCACCAAGAAATGTAACTTCAAGACTATTTTTCTCTGTATGACAGAAATATATTGTGCTATTGTCAGACTTGGAAAAGAAAAGGTAAGCCCATTTGGGAGACTCTGAAAAGTGGACAGTTAATATCTGAGGAAAGAAAAAGAAAGAAAGAAGTCTAGTATGATGGGATTCATGGGAGGAAAGAGAAATTCAGAGGTTATGCACAATCATGTAGAAGAATCCAATGCTATCTATACATTTAATAGATGCTTAAATAGAAGAAGTATGAAGGGTTGATAGTCAAAAGTTAATTGTTCTTTAGGGAAAGATTTAGTAAGTCTCTATGTAACCAAGAAAATAAACGAAAAACATTAATTAGAAGCAATTCCTTGAGTTCCAGCTTCCAAGGAGTATGTTTAATGATGCAGAAGAAACTAGTACTCATATTTTAGGAGATCCATTTGCTCCATTTGCTTGTTTTAGGCAGAAATTGAGTCTTCAGCCAAAATAAATTTTAAATGTCTGTTTTCTGGTTTTCAGTTCTCCAAAGCCAAGCATGTTGATTTTAATGAGACCTCTGTATAGGTTGCTCCAATTAGACCCAGGGCCAAAGCTTTTCCCAGCCACAGCTAGCCAGAGTGTATTAATACAAAGAATATAAGCCTTCCATAGAAATCAGTTGATAAAGACTCGGTATTCAATGGCTGTTTTGTTTTCTTTTCTCTTGTAATTACATAAGTAGAGTCTAAAATGTAACACAAATCTTGAAGTAAGAAGCAAACGTGCCAGAACAGAGGCTTTCGGACAGTATTCCACACTGAAATAGAATTATTTCCTGGTTAAAATTTTATACCCATTTCTTCAGAATGAGTAAATGGAGAGGGATAACCAGTGCACATTCTCTATGGGTAGTTGTATTTAGATTTGTGTAACAAGTTGTACACACTTCTCCTTACAGAGTATACTGTGTTTAGTCATTCTTAGTAAATTCTTCTGCCATTATTATGAAGTCCCTGGGTAAATAGGAATAAACGCATTACTTCAGGAGGTAGGCTTTACCTGGATGGCATCCAGAATCTTATATAAGACTGTCTTGATAAAACATGGGATATATCTACAAGGATTCTTTGAGGGGACTTTAAAAAGCCACTGACAGATATTTTTTAAAAGATTTCTAAATATCAGGGATCAGAGTATAAAACAGATTTTAAGAACAGTCATTCTTTGTTTTGTTTTTATCTAAAGATAACAGTAATTGGCAAGGTCTTGCAGTAATATGATCACATTGTTATGATTAATATGTAAATTAATATGATTAATTTAAATTGTTTATATACTGTTTAGAATTAAGATCATTTCTAGAGGTGATTGTATCACCATTGTATCATTGGGGTTCCCAAGTGGTGCAGTGGTAGAGAATCGACCTGTCAATGCAGAAGATCCAAGAGAGGCCAGTTCAATCCCTCGATCTGGAAGATCCCCTGGAGGAGGAAATGGCAATCCACTACAGTATTCTTCCCTGGGAAATCCCATGACTGGAGGAACCTGGAGGGCTACAGTCCATGGGGTCGCAAAAGAGTCAGACACAACTAAGCATGCATGCACATTATATCATAATTGCAAATAAAGAGATTTGCAATGTTGCAAGTAACCTGTTCAGCTTCCCAGGTGGTGGTAGTGGTAAAAAAAACGTGCCTACCAGTGCAAGAGACCTCAGAGATTCTGAGGTGGGGATGATCCCTGGATGGGGATGATCCCTAGGTGGGGATGATCCCCTGGAGGAGGTTGGCAAACCACTCCAGTACTCTTGTCTGGAAATCCCCATGGACAGAAGAGCCTGGCAGGCTGCAGTCCCTAGAGTTGCACAGAGTTGGATGTGACTGAAGCAACTTAGCATGTACGCAAGTAACCAGTTAAGATACTGGACAGATTGGAGTTCAAACAGAATAACAGAAATAAGAAACACCATGAGGAAACAAGAATAATGTATCTGCCTAGAATCCTTTCCAGGAAGCAAGAGGGAATGGTGAGAGATACTACTAAAACTAGCAGATAATTATTCATTTGTGATATATATTGAGTTAAGATGTATTTAAGCATGGGTTATCTCATGTTTAAATATCCCAAAGCACTGAGAAAGCACAGTGCATGTAATAGCATGCACTTTGTTCCAGGGAACAAAGCTGGGAGTGCTGTAACCATGTCTGCCTGGAGTCTGAAGCCACCACAAAGAAAAATAGACACGTCTGTTTTATCACAAGAGTTCTCACTATGAATAATCACCAGAAAAGTGAAAGTGAAGTTGTTCAGTCGTGTCTGACTCTTTGTGACCCCATGGGCTGTACCCTACCAGGTTCCTCCAACCATGGGATTTTCCAGGCAAGAGTACTGGAGTGGATTACCATTTCCTTCTCCAAGGATTTTCCTGGCCCAGGGATCGAACCCAGGTCTCCTACATTGTAGGCAGACACTTTACCATCTGAGCCACTGTTGTTTCTCATAACAGTTATCACTATGAATAGTCACCAGAGACGAGAAGGGGCTAAATCTGAAAACGTTCTGTGGTAATTCTAGCTGTTCATCCCCCCTGTCCTGATCCCCCCAACCCTGTTGCCCTGCCCTCAGGCCTGGGAACATGAGATAACTTTCTGGAGGAAGAGTGGGTATAATGAAGTGCATAAGGAATAAAACTGTTGCTGAGGTTAAGGCCCCACACCAGGAGGAAGACATTTGCATTCAGGGAGCAGCAGATTCATCAAGCAGCAGCAAAAGGACCAGGCTGTGGAGGAGAGGCTACTAACCTATGCTCACAGACCACTCCCAGGGCCTGGCCCTGCTAAGCCTTCCAGAGTGGAAGGTCCCGCCTTGATAGAGCTCTCCTGGCCTCGGAACAGTGCAAAGCCTTGAGCACAGGCAACAGTATGAAGCAACAGAACTGTTACCATGGCTGCCATGGCAGCTGTAAGTAGGAGGTGTGAATCAGCCGGGAAAGTGTGCCTGTCTTATGAAAAGTATATGCTATTTGTGATAGTTGATAGGATTGATTGCTAAAGCCAGGAGAGTTTATGAAGCCCTTCCTCCAGTTGCCACCTGGGAAACAGGAGGGACATTTGGGTGGGGAGTGTCAGAGGAGCTGGGATTCTGACAATTAGGAGGTATGGTTTCAAAGTAATAACTTGCTTTGTTGTCTTTGGTGGAGAAAAAGTCACTTGCAATGTTCCCTTGCTTTATCTAACTCAGATTAGTGACCTATGAAACACCAGTGTCACACAAAAAAATATATAGCACTCTACAGCTTAAAGCATTTGTTCATTCAATGTATGGGGAAAATGTCTAAGAATTCACACAGATAGTGAGAGAGGGGCTGAGACAGTAGATGCATTGTCTGTGTGCGTGGAAAGAGTGGATTTAGCGTGAATGGAGAATATATGTATTTAAGTAGAAGGAATGTTGTCCTTCCACTAGGAAATAGAGTGGGGTGGGTTAAAGCAAGTCCAGGTGAGACCATTCTGGCCAATAACACATTCCAAATGGAATGGTGAAAACTGTTGACTTAAGAAAATACATGGAGATTGGGAGGGAAATAAAAACCCTATATGCCTAGGAAACAACAAGATAAAACTGATTAATGTGAAAGTGAAGCAAGTTAATATGTATTGTTAGAATTTTTTCAGATAACTGTGGAATAAAAAGCTGTCAAACTTTCAGGTGTTATTGAACATTAGGAATTGTACTTGCCTGTTTTATGTGTCCCTTAATTAACAGAACACTTAAACAATTCTCTTAGGAAAACAATTACACCATTAACTCCAAAAAAGAACTCCTGCCAAATCCCACAGCCTGTGTTCACACTTTCTCTCCCATCCACACTTGTAGACATGGACAAGTAACCAACCAGTAGGAAACTTTTTTATAGGATGTTTTGTATCAGAAATCATTTGGGGAAGCTTTGTTTTGTTTTGTTTTTCTAGATGATTTCATTGTATTTTATATTTCTGTAATTTTATGTTAAAACAGTAAATGGACCTGTGATGTCACATAATGANATAGAAGCTGTCTCTTATACACATCTTCTAGATGATTTCATTGTATTTTATATTTCTGTAATTTTATGTTAAAACAGTAAATGGACCTGTGATGTCACATAATGAACAAATATTTCCACAACTGTTCAAAACAGTTTCCCTTAAAAAACTTATCTTTGAAAAATAACAAAAATGTTCTACTAAACAATGTTGAAATATAACAATTTGAGTTTTGAAGTCATTCATTTTGCTGAAAATATGTTCCTGTTTTAAACAAACAAAAAACCCTAAGATTTTAACTTGTCCTTATAAAGAGTTTAAGCAATATACTAACTCATATTTAGAAGCAAAAAAAAAAAAAAGGCAACTTAGATTATTAGACCTAAAAGTTCAGATAAAACTGGGAATCTGTGTTTGTCTTCTATAACAAGGTATCTCCTTAATTCAAGAGAAAAAGAAAAAGAATCCAGCATCTTTTTTANAAAAAAAAAAAAAAGGCAACTTAGATTATTAGACCTAAAAGTTCAGATAAAACTGGGAATCTGTGTTTGTCTTCTATAACAAGGTATCTCCTTAATTCAAGAGAAAAAGAAAAAGAATCCAGCATCTTTTTTAAGTATGTGAAAGTGTCAGTCCTGTCAGATTCTTGGTGACCCCATGGACTATAGCCTGCCAGACTCCTCTGCCCACGGAATTCTCCAAGCAAGAATACTGGAGTGTTTGGGGGAAGTTTTAAAGAAATAAATGATATGGTAGGCTATTATCTATAATACTGGATAATGAGAATGTTTTTTCCTGGATTGAAAAAATTACCATTCACACAACTTATTTGAAAATGTATTCAAATGAAGAAATATTCCAGAAATTAGAATTTGATTTTTAATATAGTAATTTTGGCTGAATTTCTCTATGCCTGGCTCTTTCTACATACCATATTATTTCCTTGGAACAGCAGTTGTCACTGATTTGGTTGCAGTTGTTATTTAAATATTCAATTAGAAAAAGTTTATTTATTTCATTTGAAACATATGCTATTACCTAGAGTGGACTTAAAGTATAAAGAAGATATATTTTTCCTTAGACTTCATTCCCAAGTGGCATTTTCTCAACATATTCATATATACAAATGACATAAAAAATATATACAGCAAAGCATCTTTTAAACAACTCTGAAATTTTTTAATTTTTAATTTCACCCAACTTAACATCTGAGCTGCCATATGTTTTGAATTTTTCTAATCCATAGAGATTACATAGCAAGTCACAAACTACATGACTGGAAAATCTCCCAGCAACCAAAGTTAGGGATCATTAGTCTCCATACAAATGGAAAAATGAACATCCCTTCAAACACACATCTGAGATAAAACTAAAAAATTATTTTCAAGTCACAAAATGTTGGTGTTTCTTTTTGCTTACATCATTTTTAAGCAGAATGTATCCGTTGATTTACATTTCCTAATTGAGAAAGTTCTTCAGAGGTTTCTTACCTGTGCTTTCATTTTCAGATGCTAAGAATGAATAAAATCTTGGGTCAAATAAATAATTCCAGTTCCTTTTTTATACTGAGGGATTGATTTGCTTAAGATCAAAAAGCCAGTCACACACTGGCAGAACCAGAGAACTCAAATTTCCCTATATCTGTCCCCTGCTCTTTCTAAAAGTATGCTATCTCCCTTGAACAAATCTAAATAGATAATGTATAGCATATTGCATTTAGTTTTGGATGATTCTTTTTATCAGTAATGTTGACAAACTAAAGTATATTCAAAGGTGGGAAACAGGAAAGTTAAGTAGCTTAGGACTTAAATAATTTTTTTTAGAGTCAGAGAGTGGGGAATTGGGGAGAGGTGGTGTCTCATATGGAGAAGAAAAGACTAAGAGAAGTATGGTGCCTCTTTTCAAATATTTGAAAGATACTTACAGTGAAATAAATAATTTGATCATACTTTTGTAGGTACAGTTTCAAAGGGCAGAACCAGGACAGAATTAGTTAAGGGCTGTTACTGACTGAGAAATAGATTTCAGCTATGGAGAATGATATGAAAAAGGCTTTCTCACTTTTTTCTTATCAAATATATCGATAAATAATTTATATTCAAAACTGCATCCATTTAAAACATACAATTGAATGAGTTATGACAGTTGTATATATCTGTGAAATCATCATCTTAATAAAAATTATTGAACATTTCCAGCATCCCCAAGACCCCTCCTCCTTCTGTAAAGATATCAGATGATGCTTAATGGAGAATCAGGACTTTTTCACCACTGCCCAACAATAATGAGACCACGTACCCTTCACACTGTTGGTGGAGACCACAGGGTGAGTTTAACATGGACCTCTGAACAAAACATTTAAAAAGTGGGGATGTTTATTCCAGTTATAAAATTAGCAAGTTCTGGAGATCTAATGTACGGCATAGAGATTATAGCCAACAATAGTGTATTGTATACTTATTGCAAACAGAATAGATCTTAAATGTCCTCACCACATAAAAAGAAAGGCGATTATATGGCAGGATGGAGATGTTAGCTAATGCTATGGTGGTAAACATTTGTAATATATAAATGTATCAAACCAACATATTGTAACCTTAAATTATACAATGCTGTATGTCAATTAAGGCTGGGAATAAATTTTTTTTTTCTAATCACATAGTCCACATTTTACCTTCCAAATTTGTCTAAAAAAACCTCTCTCTCTCTCTGTTCAGTTTCCAGAATCCTCAGGTAGTTGTGTTTTTCTGCATTCTGTCCAGAGTTATAACACTGCTATTTGTGGGAGGATTGGTTTATAAGATATTCAACTTCTCCATACCCAAAACAAGACTTATCATTTTAAACCTTGTATATTACTAAAGGTTGGGCTGAAATATGTGATTTCCTTGCACATGCCAAGATTTGTATAAAACTTTCTTAAGATATAGTTAGTGACAACCTGAAACCAGAAAGCAAGATTATTTTTCAGTATTTCTATACTAACACTCCTACACTTTCAATATGATAATATAAACTTTCAAAGCAAAAATTTTAGGATGACTGCATTAGTTACTTTAAAAAGAAATTTCTACCTTCATGTTTTAAATAGTAACTATATTTGGCCCTCCCTATCCACGGTTCAATGTCCTCAGATTTAACCAACTCAAACAATAGTAGATCAAAAATATTTGTTTTAATTCCAGAAATTTCCAAAGAGCAAAACTTGAATTTGCTATGCACTGAGGAACATCTCCTAACATTTAAAGTGCTTGCTTCTTTACCTTCAATGATTTGACTTTGAAAAAAGGAGGAAACAGGAAATCCTAAAGACATAGATTTAGGAATCTTGTAATTTAAAAAAGTCAGAATTGGGACTAAAACGTCACTGAAATTTTAGCACATATTTGGTAGTTTAAAAAACTATAATTTTCTGAATTTGAGAAAATTTCATGACAAATGGTATACATTTGTTCCTATAACTCTGATAGGAACATAGTTCACCTATATGCNAAGTTCACTCAGACTCATGTCCATCGAGTCCGTGATGCCATCCACCCATCTCATCCTCATCGTCCCCTTCTCCTCCTGCCCCCAATCCCGCCCAGCATCAGCGTCTTTTCCAATGAGTCAACTCTTCACATGAGGTGGCCAAAGTACTGGACTTTCAGCTTGAGCATCATTCCTTCCAAAGAAATCCCAGGGCTGATCTCCTTCAGAATGGACTGGTTGGATCTCCTTGCAGTCCAAGGGACTCTCAAGAGTCTTCTCCAACACCACAGTTCAAAAGCATCAATTCAGTCATTCTGTACATATTTGGGGTCTGTTACAAGTAGTGTTGCTACAACATTTATACACATGTCTCTTTGTGCACTTAAGAATGTATTTCTGTTTGACATATTGATATAACAAGAAGTAGACTCTCTGGGACATACAATATGCACACATTAAGTTTTAACAGACACTACCAATATAATTGTATCAGTATACATCCCTCTCTAATTGTTCCACATTCTAGCTAGTTCTTGATATTGTTAAAGTTTTTACATGTCAACCATTCTGGTAGGTATGCAATACAATCTTATTATGGTTTTAATTTGTATTTCTCTTCTTACTAAAAAGTCCAAGCGTTTTTTCTTATGCTTATTGTCCTTTTATATAATCTTTTATTTTTTATTTTTTGGTGTGTGTGAAATACCAGTGCCAGTCCCCCCTCCCACCCCCCCCACCTTTAAAAAAGAAAAAAAACTGATTTGTAGGCATGATTTACATAATCCAGGCATGTCTTTTGTCAGCTCCATATGTTGCAAATGGACTTCCCGGTGGCTCAGACAGTAAAGCGTCCCTCTACAATGTGGGAGACCTGGGTTCAATCCCTGGGTCAGGAAGATTCCCTGGAGAAGAAAATGGCAACCCACTCTAGTACTCTTGCCTAGAAAATCCCATGGACAGAGGAGCCTAGTGTCCTTGGGGTTGCAAAGAGCCAGACATGACTGAGCAACTTCACTTTCAGGGTATCTTTCTTTTCTTTCTTTTATCTTGCAAATATTCTCCCACTCCATAACTTGTCTTTTCACCCTCTTAACAGTGTCTCTTGATAACAAAAGTTCTTAATTTTAGTGATGTTCAATTTATCAATATTTCCTTCTTTGGTTAGTGACTAGTTTAAGAACTTTTGGACAACTCCAAGTTCATAAAGATATTTTCCTATGTTATCTTGTAGGAGTATTATTCCTCTGCTTTACACAAGAACTGATTTTTGAGAGTTGATTTTCTACATGGATATTCAATTGCCCTGGCACTACATGTTGAAAAGAATATCCTTTTCCCCACGACATCAGCAAAGATGCAGTGACATCTTGGCTATATATATTAAGTGTGAATTTATCTCTGAGCTCTATCCTGTTCCATTGGTCTATTTGTCTACCCTTGTGACAACACTACACTGTACTAATTGTTGCTTTAGGTCTTGGTATTTGGTAATAAAATTTTTACAACTTTATATTTTAAAACTTTCTCTTTATATGTGTTTCCATATAAATTTTATAATCAGTTTGTCAAGTTATAAAAAAATAAAAATCATGCTGGCATTTTGGTTAGCGTTGCATTATCAATAGGTTTATCAGAGAGAACTGAAAATCTTGTACTATTATTATCAGATGGTTTCCTGTTTATTTTTCATTTTCTTTGTCTCACAAATTGGGATATAAGTTCCATGAGAGCAGAAACTTTATTATTTTTTTATTGCCCTTTCCAGAGCCTAGAATAATACCTGGCACATTGTATGTTTTCCATAGTTTTGAAGTAATTAATTAATAGTCTAACTAAGGTACCTTTTTTATTCTCCTCTCTGCCTTTTCTTGGTCAACCCACCTCATCCTTCAGATCTGAAATCATCTGCCAGTTCTTCAGGGGAACTTTGCCTGATCTCCAGAGTGAGACAGGCTCCTCTGTTACCTATCACTTGTTATGACATCCTGTACTTTTTTTTTTTAGCACTTACCTACATACAATTATGTAATAATAGTCAACATTAGTCTCCCATGCAGAAAGTAAGGTCTATGAGTATAAAGACCAAGTCTGTATTCATTTATTACTCACTGCTATACTCCTGGCATTTGACCTGGTACCATGCACAAGGCAGATTAAAAAAAAAAAATTAAATTATTCTCTAAAAGAGGCCTAAACTCCTTCTACTGTTTCTTAAAAACAGAAGTTATTACCAATATTTTTCTATCCTAAACTCACAAATCTCTCTAGATGTTTCTGCTGCTTTTATCTCCTGGATTATTTGGTGGACGTTCTCTACCAGATTTCCTGGGGTGGGAAGGGGACCCTTTAGGACCCCTACCCAGAGTGGTTAAATCAGGAGACTCCTGAACTGGAACATGGAATGGTATGTTGCTAACAAACTCTGCAGTAACTGTTGCAGTGGTGAGTTTGGCACTCACTTCCTTGGATTACATTCATGACACTGCTGCTTTATCTTTTGCATGCCATAATTTTTGTAACACAGCTCCGGGCCCAGTTTCTCTCATCCTCCTTGCTCATGTCATATTCTGCTTTTGCTCTCAAGGCTGCATTTTTTTCTTCAGCCATCTGCCCTTCAAGGACAGCTGGAAGACCACCCTGACTGCCTAGTTAAGAACCTCATTAATCTCATCTTTATCCTTCTGGTCATGCTGACCACCCGGCTAGAGGGGTCACACACTGTCACAGCTCTCTGATCCAGCTTCAGAGACACTGAAAAGGAACTAGCCTAAGAGTTAGGGAATTTTGAGCCAGGAAACCAGAATTTGCTGTCTGTGTGATCTTGAAAATGTCAGTTAACTGCTCTTCACTCCAGGTGTAATAATAATACCTGCTTTCCCTACCTTAGAAATATGAGGATCAAGAGATATGATGCATCATGTAAGAATTTTGTAAACTATGAACAGATGTATAAATAATAATTATAATTAATAATCTCAACCATCCAACTCTTTGCATGATGAGACGGACTGTTTACACACTGTATGTTTAATGGGAAAGGATATCCTTCTTAGCATTGCTTTATTCCTTGTAAGAAATAAACCAACTGGCTAACTGTTGTCTTCTCTGACTTCAAAACCTCCCATATACTGTAGTTCTGGCTACAGAGTAAAATCTGTTAATACTGTTGATCCTTTCTATGTTTCACTACTTATCTGTATGGGTTACACAAAATTGCCTTTAAGAGTCTTTGGATTCAGTCAATATAGGGTAAAAGCAATGTTTTTCAAGTAATAAAAGTAGAAAAGTCTCAAGTTGTTCTTTTGAAAAGCCAGAAGGGGACTTCCCTGGTGGTCCAGGGGTTAAGGCTCTGTGCTTCCACTGGAGAAGGCATGGGATCAATCCCTGGTCAGGGAACTAAGGATCCCTCATTATTCATGGCAATGGCCAAAAACAAACAAAAAAAGAAAGCCAAAGTATTAACCAGTAATGAACTTTAATGATCCTACCCTATAGTCTTATCACCCAATCCTATTGATTCTAATTACTAGTTAATTTCCTCTCCCCTTAACCTCTACTTACATTGTCTTATTTCAACCTTTCTCATCCTTAATGCCAACCATTAGAATTCCCTCCTGACTTAATTAACTGCCTTTGTTTGTTGCCTTTCAGTTCTTTTGCACTGCCATCAGGGGCCAGCAAACTATGGCTTATGGACCAGACAATGACAGTCTGTAATATTTTATTGGGACACAGCCACATTCATTTGTGTACATATTGTCTATGGCTGCTTTGGTGTCACAGCTGCAGAAATGAATAGTTTCAAAAGAGACCAGGTAGCCATGCAGTGGGTTGAATGATGGCCCTCCAAAAGATGTGCATGTGAGCATGTTCAGTCGCTTCGGTCATATCCGACTCTTTGTGACCCCTTGGACTGTAGCCCTCCAGGCTCCTCTGCCCATGGGCTTATCCTGGCAAGAATACTGGAATGAGCTCTCATTTATAGGAGATCTTCCCAACCCAGGGATTGAACCTGATGTGTTCACTTCCACATCTCTGAACCTGTGAATATTACCTTTTTGGGAGAAAGTATCTTTGTAGATGTAACTAAAGAAAGGATCACAACATCATAGATTATCCAAGTGGGCAGTAAAGTCACTGATAAGCATCCTTGTTAGAGACACACCTCGAAAACACACATAAAGTAGTAGATGATGTGAGGATGAGATTGAATGATGTGGCCAAGGAAGGCAAGAATGTCTAGAGTCACCAGGAACCAGTAGACACAAGGAACAGAATCTCCCCGCCCCCAAGAGTCACTGGAAAGAGTGCAGTCCTGCTGACACCTTTATTTTGGACTTCAGGTCTCCAAAACTGTTTTGTTTTGTTTTGTTTTTTTAAAAAGATTTCTTGATATTTTAAGCCACCAGGTTGCGGTAATTTTTTTTTTACAATAGCCCTAGGAAATTCACCTACCTCACAATTCTAACATTGACTACCCAGTACTTTAAGATAAGGTTTGTCAATTCTTGCATTTAGAGTTATCTTTTCTAAAATACAAATCGAACTTATTAGCACAATTTATGAGAAGCTTCTTAACTAAACCCTACCTACTTTCCCAGCTTTGTATTGCCCACTTTTCCTCTTTATTTTATCCTCCTTTCTTTTATTAAATTAATAAAATCTTAATTTAGAATATATATAGATTTAGGGACTTCCCTGGTGATCCAGAGGTTGAGACTATGCCTTTCAATACAGAGGGTGTGGGCTCAATCCCTGGTGGAGGAGCTGAGATCACAAATGCCTCATGGCCAAAAAAACAAAACATGTAACAGAAGAAATATTGTAACAAATTCAATAGACTTTAAAAATGGTCCACATCAAAAACATACAGAATACATGTAGATTTATAGAATAATTGCCAAGATAGTATAGAGGATTCTCATATACTCTGAACCCGGTTTTCCCTTATCAACATTTTACATGAGTGTCAACTACAAATTGGCACTTACCAAGAGCATTGCCGATGACTGAACAACAAAGGCATTTGCCACCTGCCTCTACAGAGACTAAACCCCACGATGCTATAGCTGTTGACCTTAACAATCCCTGAGAGAGTTCAGGGTGGAGTGAGGCACTCTGTGCACCAGGGAATCTGGTGGGACAGGTCTTTAGATAGTTGGATATTTTTAGAACAGATTTTAAGATCTCAATCCTTGCATCTCCTCATATCTAGAGACACACTAAATTCCTTCATGGTGACATCAGACCCTCATGACTAACAAAAAAACTGTTTGTAAATTGAGTGCTTCATGGTATTGAAATCCCCCTTCACCAAAACCTTATGTATTGACTTTCCCCCACTGCCTCAGAGTTATCTGAGATGCTTTCTCTCGGGCTACAGTCCTCATTTTGCCCCAAATAAAACTTTATCACAACTCTCAGGTTGTACATCTTTTTTTAGTTGACATGAGTATGGTACACTTGTCACAGTTAATAAAGCAATATTAGTACATTATTAACTAAAGTCCATTCTTAATTCAGATCTCCCTAGTTAACCTGTTTTCCATCCCAGAACCTCATTCACATTACATTTAGTCATCCTATATCTTTCTTTTTCTCTCTTTCCTTTTCTTTGCCTTTCCTTTCCATCTTTCCTTGTTTGTTTTTTCGACTCTGTGCCAAACAGTAGGCATATAAATAAGCATGGCTTCTCCTTAGAAAGTCCAGTGAAGCTAACTGAAAATGAAAAGTGAACAAATTAATTAATTAATAGAGTCAAGATAAATGCAAAGAAGAATGTGAACAGGAGACAGAAACCACATTTAACAGAGTCATATTAGGGAATAACTCCATCTGATTATTATTATTATTATTATTATTTGGCTGCATGAATGCAGGATTTTATTTTCCTGACCAGTAAATCAAACCCATGCTCTCTGCATTGAGAACATAAAGTCTTAACCACTGGACCCCCAGGCAAGTCCCCTGATTATTTTTTAAAAATTATTCTTAGTGAGAGTAAAAGTTGCAGAAGAAGCACTCATTAAGGAAGCTACTGCCATCATTCGGATTAAAGATGACAGCGGCTTGACTTGAATTTTGCAATAGAGATGGAATTAGAGATTTCAGCCACATTTCAGAGTTATTTTTGAGGTAGAAACAAAGGGTCTTGATAAGTGTAGCTGTGGATAAGGATGTTCTATCCCCCAGCCATACTAATCACTTGTTCCTCCTCATACTTCCCCTGATAGGAAGGGTTCCAAGCTCTCATAATTATTGAATCCTCTCTGGGTAAATGCCCTTTACACCCCTGGTTGTTTTACTGGTAAATAATTTCTCTTCAGTATTCTGTTCTCTTTAATATTTTTCACCACTTCTGCAAAGCCTTCCTCTACTTTGCCTCTGTATTCCTCCCTCCACCCCACCTCTCTGAGTCAGGGATCTTTCCCCATTCTGTGCTTGTAGCAGTCTATACTAGTTTATGGCACCCTGCATTGTACTGTTATTTGCTTACATATCTGTCTTTTGAAGGCATTGTGTCATATTCCTAGTACAGTCCCTGGCACAGAGAGGAATAAATGAATATTTAATTGATCAAATCTTTACTACAATTTTGGGCTTCCCTTGTGACTCAGCTGGTAAAGAATCCACCTACAAGGCAGGAGACCTGGATTTGATCCCTGGGTTGGGAAGATCCCCTGGAGAAGGAAAAGGCTACCCACCCCAGTACTCTGGCCTGGAGAATTCCACGGACTGTATAGTCCATGGGGTTACAAATAGTCAAACACGACTGAGCAAATTTCACTTCGCTTCACTTACTGTAATTTCACAGAAATGGAAAAAGAATGTTACTGATAAATTTCATATTAGAAATCTTAACCAAAACCATCACTAGCAAATCTAAAATATAACTAATGTCATCCACAGTGCACTTATGACTTCTAATCTTTTGCAATCACATTTCTTGTTAAAACTTGTAATTTATACAAGTGTCTTTTATTCTAAAATATATAGAACTCTCTATTTAAAGAAACATCTGTACAGGAGTCATATTATTTGCAAAGTTTCAGTCTTCATTTTTTAATTCCACCACTCTTTTGGTTTCAAGTAAGAACAGAGTCTCCATGTCTAAAAGTTAAGAATCATTCAGGTAAATCAAAGAACTAAAGACCAAACTTTGATTAATCAAAAGTTTATGGAGATGTTCTTAAATGTGTGTGTTTTAATTCCTTTTCTTTCAGAATACTTAGCCTTCTGTTTGATCTCATGAAATTAGGTTATGATTATGTCACTTACTTAATCAGCTTGATTTATAAATTTAATTAGTCCATGTTGATTATAAGGGTGTTTTTCTTCTTTTTTAAATTATTATTTTATATTTGAGTATAGTTGATTTACAATATTGTGTTAGTTTCATGTGTATAGCAAGTGATTCATTTATACATATACATGTATCCATTCTTTTTCAGATTCTTTTCCCATATAGGCTATCACAGAATATTGTCATCTTATTTATCAGACTTAACTTTAGCCCAGAATCCCTTCAAAAGATATTTGCTTTGTATTTATTTTCATATTAGAAACATGGCTCACAAGTTGGTCATATTTTTATAAATAGTAGATACTACATTTCCTAAAATCAACAGCAACGTCCAACAAGTATGCCTTATTCAAAGTTTTATAAATTCCTTTCAAGATTTTCTCAGAAAAAAAGAAACGATATTCTGCTGGGTTCGTCAACATTTTGTAGTATACAATACTTTAAAAGCCTGGAATTGAGGTTGCACAAATGTAGCTAATTTTCAAATCTTTTAAGACACTATAGTCTTAAAAATGTTAGCTAATTCTTGCAAAGAAGTACTCTAAATATCTCAACTCCAGACTGGGAGTCAGAAAATTATGGCTTATTTTCAGACAACAAAGATTCAGAGTTATTCATTAAATGAATATAAATAACTTGCTATTTGTTTCTATTATGTGTAGAATTTGCTGGTTTCTATTTACGTGTTAGCTTCAGTCAATAATACCAATTTAGATATTTGAATTGCTGGAAAGCAGTATCTCATTATGTTGAACATACTCTATTTTGTATTTTGGATACCAATGTGCATGTATAGAAATGTTTTTAAACATTTGGGAAAACACATCCTCCCCACCAACAACATTATCAGATAAGATAGTCAGATGGGCCATATTCAATCGAAAGTTCTCTTGTAAATAATCTTTCACTGTTAAAGAATTCTGACCTCTGACCCTGCTTGTTTTTAAGGAGAAAAACTGACGCTTATCTATGAGAGAAGCCTATCTTTCTAAAAAAGAATATCTTGCTCCCATTAGCTAAACAAATAGCTGTCGTCTGGACTCCTCTTTGGATAAGTTTCCCCTGCCACCACCATCTCCAAAGTTTAGATGGGAAGCCTTTTGTTTGCATTCCAAAATGGCTCTGTTAATATTTAGACTAAATCGACTATGTCTAAGTCAACTCAATCAATGTGCTGTTAAAGATCTTCAGGGCAGAGTAACTTACAACATCTTTAGTGGCAACTGCAAGAACAGGAATAAGAAGGACAGAGAGAAGGAAGAAAAATAAAAAAGAGAGAAGAAAGAGAAGGGCAGGGGGAGGGAAATCCTTAGGGAGCTTTGAAAACAATGGCCCCTCTTATTAAAACATTTTTCCAATCTCATCAAGATTTGAGCAGATGGAAACCACAGAATGTCTGGTTATGTTCCAATGGCCCTTAAGTTTCTTTTGTACCACCACCAAGCCCAGATTTAATGCCCCTTTAGAAACTTGGCTCTGACTGAAACACGGACAATAACCAAATTCTTTTCCTCTTTTCTCTAAACATAAATGAGAGCTCCCATATGGTGCATGTATATTCACCAATGAAATTGCTTAGGAAGTATCCAGGGCAGTCTCATTAATAGGAAGTAGAAATATTCTGGTTACCAATTTCTAGAAACACAAAATCAAGTCTGTAGGATCAAGGCTGCTAGTTGTTATCCAGTATCCATTCTCTCTATTTTTTTAATGAAGCCACTGAGTTTTAGCTACTCGGAATAAAAGCTACACTTACCAATCTGCCTTGTAGCTAAGTACAGTCACATTACTGATTCTGGTCTGTGGAATCTGAACAGAAGTGATGTATGCACTTCTTGATCTACCCTTNCTATTTTTTTAATGAAGCCACTGAGTTTTAGCTACTCAGAATAAAAGCTACACTTACCAATCTGCCTTGCAGCTAAGTACAGTCACATTACTGATTCTGGTCTGTGGAATCTGAACAGAAGTGATGTATGCACTTCTTGATCTACCCTTAAAAGGGAAAGGATCTATCCTCCATGTTTTTTTCCCCTTTTTGTACTAACTGAAATGTAGAAGTGATGCTGAATAGTTTTAAGCAGCGTGTACATGGGAAATACCTTGTGGCAACAAGGAAGAAGCAGCCTAGATTCCTGGATACTCACCAGGTCTCCTGAAGCCAAAAGCAAACTTTTAGCCCTGGACTGCCAACCACCAGACTGTTACACAAGATGAAATAAAGAAATAAGTGTCTACCACGTTTAAGTCATTAATTTGGATCTCAATTTAGGTACTGTTCTTATATTCTGAAACAGACCACTATGCCAATGAATTAGAAGAATAACAAAAATAGCCTAACATTGAAAATTATGTTCAAAAAGATGCAAAGAAACTCAGATGTAGTCAAAATATTAGCATCTCAGATAAAAAGTTGAAATTTAACTATACATTTTAAAAATTATTTACTTATTTTTGGCTGTACTGAGTCTTTATTGCTGTGTGGTGGCTGCACATCACAGGGGCTTCTTCTGTTGTGGTGCGTAGGCTCCAGGCACGCAAGCTTCAGTAGTTGTGGTGCATGGGCTTAGTTGCTCTGCAGCACGTGGTATCTTCCTGGACCAGGGACTGGGTCCATGTCTCCTGCATTGGCAAATGGACTCTTGGCACACCAGGGATGTTCCTTATATTTAAACGTTTTTAAAAGGCTGACGTGCCATTTGAGGATTGATAACAGAAAACTGAAATTGGTAAAATTGGTTAAAAATAATATCAAGTAATGTTCAAAAGTTTAGCAAAAATATCAGACAAAATTAAAAAATCTTATCACAAATGAGATGTTAAATTTTTCCCTAAACAAAGGACATTGATATTTTGAGTTGATAACAGTTTGCAGAAAAGATTTTAAATCCTTCTATTCCAACTAGTGAAAAGTGAGGATTTCTGGAAAAGATGACTAATTTCATCTGTGCATTTAACGTCTTAAATAATATTTATACTTTGTTTCATCAGTAAGGTAGTATAAGGAAGGATCAAAAAATAAATTGACTAAACAATCTTAAAATGCTATAAAATGAGTAAAGTGAAAAATGACAGAGTCAACCACACCACATAATAAATTTGTTTATATTTAGAAATAAATAAAGTTCAAAAGTTCTATTTGAGAAATTGGGAGAGAATCCTAAAGACTCAAAACATTGGAAAGACAGAAATGTCATTGAAAAGTCTGAAAAGAAATTAATGTATACTGAAATTTAAAAAAATATGTATTATTGATATGACAGAAAAAGGATGAAAGTGGATGCAGATAGAGATAAGAATGGGGGTTACTGAACGTGAGTAATGGTATGAGCTATGAATTCAACTTCAAACTCCCTGATTGGGAGTGAGGGCAAAGGTGACCAGGTTTCTTAAATTTTATTCTTGTTCAGCACATAGTGAAAGGTTCTTATTTTTTAAAAATATTTAATTCATTTATTTATTTGGCTGTATCAGGCCTCAGTGGCAGCATGTGGGACCTTTTGTTGCAGCTCATGGACTCTCTAGTTGAGGTGCTGGTCTCAGTGGCTGCACTGCATGGGCTTAATTGCTCTGTGGCATGTGGGACCTTGGTCCTCCTCAGGGATGGAACTCGCATCCCCCACATTGCAAACTGGATTCTCAACTGCTGGACTACAAGGGAAGTCCCTGAAAGGTTTTTAAGATAGAGAGTTTCCCAGAATTGAAATAGATACATGTACCCCAGTGTTCTCAAGAGGCAGGTCAGGTGGTCTGGTATTCCCATCTCTTTCAGAATTTTCCACAGTTTATTGTGATCCACACAATCAAAGGCTTTGGCATAGTCAATAGAGCAGAAATAGATGTTTTTCTGGAACTCTCTTGCTTTTTCCTTGATCCAGCAGATGTTGGCAATTTGATCTCTGGTTCCTCTGCCTTTTCTAAAACCAGCTTGAACATCTGGAAATTCGTGGTTCATGTATTACTGAAGCCTGGCTTGGAGAATTTTGAGCATTACTTTACTAGCATGTGAGATGAGTGCAATTGTGTGGTAGTTTNGTTGGTCATAACTTTTCTTCCAAGGAGTAAGTGTCTTTTAATTTCATGGCTGCAATCACCATCTGCAGCCCAAGTCCTGCATATCTTGCAACCAATGTGACACCATAAATGCTCTATCATTAATATTGAGGTGGAAGCATATAAGGCAGTTCTGGATAGTAAAAAAAAGAACCAAAGCAGCACTTTTAGTGGGATTTTTAGCTCAAGATGGCGTCCTTTAGTTGCAGTAGCCTCCAAAGAGGGTACAGCTTGACTTCTCATTGCCTTGCCAGAGCATCTTGGGCAGTAACTTACTGGTGAACATTAGACTGAAATATAAAGTGATAGCCTGTCAAATATATGCATTAGGTATATAAACTTCTCATTATTAAATAATGATCTCTAAGATTCTTAATTTAAGCTTTAAAGCCCTTTAATTTGTTCTGTGATTAATTTTGATGTGGTAATCTAACTAGTTTGTATGTGTTAGCATTGTAAGGATGTAAAACATGAAAACATATTTGCCAAGATCCCCTCTTTTTTCCATGCTTCATTTTGAAAATACCTTCTCGGGAGGTATTTTTCAGGCAAGATGCTTTCATCATAAGTGATAGCTAAAGACTATACAATATCATTGTGAAATGCAAGGCTAAGAGCCAGAAATTCTGTAATAAAGGTGATCAGACCCTTTTGTAAAAAATGGTTTCTCATTCTTGGTACCATTGACATTTGGGCCAAATAACTCTTACTGTAGGGGGACTGTCCAATTCATTGTAGGATGTTTAGCAGCATCCCGGGCCTCTACCTACTAGATGCCAGCAGTACCTCCCTGGTATGACAACCGAAATGTCTCCAGATGTTGCCAGATGTCCTCTAGGGGGCAAAATCTCCCCTGATTGAGCACTAGTCTAGAGAATGTGGTAGCCTTCACATTACAAAACACTATGAGAGTCTGGAGAAAATATAATAAAAAGCCCTTTGAAATACTTATTGCTGAGAGTACAAGGAAATAAAGGCATCCCAGAGATGAAAAGAAAGAGGAAATTGAAAACCCAAGAATTAAGAGGAATGCTAATGCTGACCTGGAAGGATAGGGACCATTTTCATGTCAATATACTTGAGTTTTGTTTTTAATTGATATATGATTTACTTACAATAAAATATGCAGATCGTAAGTGCTCAATGAACTTTGGAATTAATAAACTTGTATCTACCACCCAAATCAAGATACATTAGGGACTTCTATTTTAATTGCCATTCAAGTGCTGGAAAGAAAGCCTTGGGTCCATAAAAGGTGAAAAGTTGGAAATGAGATCCCTTTGTAAAGCCAGGGACTCTGGAAAGGCTATACTCTCAGTGAGAAGGAAGTCTAGAAAAAAAATCTGTAAAAATCTAGAACCCTGGGCCTGCACTCACAAACACTTGAAGTTTCAGTTTGTACCACCATTTTGATCTAGGAAATGTAAGCGAAGTGTAGATCCAGTCTAGTTTGGATCCTGCTTCAAACTAATACTTTTCCCTCTCACTCTCTCACTTTAAACAGATTAGAGTGAGTGAAAATCAGGGTTATTTGACCACAAACTGAATATTATTGATAGTAAGCAATTAGTTCAGTCACTCAGAGCTTTCTCAAACTCATGTCCAAGTTGTCAGTGATGCCATCTATTCATCTCATCCNCATGAAGTGATGGGACCAGATGCCATGATCTTAGTTTTCTGAATGTTGAGTTTTAAGCCAACTTTTTCCCCTCTCCTCTTTCACTTTCATAAGGAGGCTCTTTAGTTCTTTGCTTTCTGCCATAAGGGTGGTATCTGCATATCTGAGATTATTGATATTCCTCCCAGCAAACTTGATTCCAGCCTGTGCTTCCTCCAGCCCAGCATTTCACATGATGTATTCTGCATACAAGTTAAATAAGCAGTGAGACAACATACAGCTCTGACATACTCCTTTCCTGATTTGGAACCAGTCTGTTGTTCCAAGTCCAATTCTAACTGATGCTTCTTGACCAGGATACAGATTTCTCAGGAAGCAGGTCAGATGGTCTGGTATTCCCTTCTCTTGAAGAATTTCCCACAGTTTTTGTGATCCACATAGTCAACGGCTTTGGTGTAGTCAATAAAGCAGAAGTGGATGTTTTTCTGGAACTCTCTTGCTTTTTCTATGATGTTGGCAATTTGATCTCTGGTTCCTCTGCCTTTTCTAAATCCAGCTTGAACATCTGGAAGTTCACGGCTCACATTCTGTTGAAGCTTGACTTGGAGAATTTTGAGCATTACTTTGCTAGCGTGTGAGATGAGTGCAATTGTGTGGTAGTCTGAGCATTCTTTGGCATTGCCTTTCTTTGGGACTGAAATGAAAACTGACCTTTTCCAGTCCTGTGGCCACTGCTGAGTTTTCCAAATTTGTTGACATATTGAGTGAAGCTCTTTCACAACATCATCTTTTAGGATTTGAAATAGCTCAATTGGAATTCCATCGCCTCCACTAGCTTTGTTCACAGTGATGCTTCCTAAGCCCACTTGACTTCACATTCCAGGATGTCTGGCTCTAGGTGAGTGATCACACCATCGTGATTATCCGGGTCGTGAAGATCTTTTTTGTACAGTTTTTCTGTGTATTCTTGCCACCTCTTCTTAATATCTTCTGCTTCCGTTAGGTCCATACCATTTCTGTCCTTTATTGTGCCCATCTTTGCATGAAATGTTCCCTTGGTATCTCTAATTTTCTTGAAGAGATCTCTAGTCTTTCTCATTCTACTGTTTTCCTCTATTTCTTTGCATTGATCACTGAGGAAGGCTTTCTTACCTCTCCTTGATATTCTTTAGAACTCTGCATTCAAATGGGTGTATCTTTCTTTTTCTCATTTGCCTTTAGTGTCTCTTCTTTCCCCAGCTATTTGTAAGGTCTCCTCAGACAAGCATTTTGCCTTCTGCATTTCTTTTTCTTGGGGATGGTCTTAATCACTGCCTCCTGTACAATGTCACAAACCTCCATCCATAGTTCTTTAGGCACTCTATCAGATCTAATCCCTTGAATCTATTTGTCACTTCCACTGTATAATCGTAAGGGATTTGATTTAGGTCATACTTGAATGATCTTTGGCATTGCCTTTCTTTGGGATTGGAATGAAAACTGACATTTTTCAGTTCTGTGGCCACCACTGAGTATTTCAAATTTACTGGCATATTGAGTGCAGCACTTTCACAGCATCATCTTTCAGGATTTGAAATAGCTCAACTGGAATCCCATCACCTCCACTAGCTTTGTTCGTAGTGATGCTTTCTAAGGCCCACTTAACTTCACATTCCAGGATGTCTGGCTCTAGTTGAGTGATCACACCACTGTGATTATCTTGGTCGTGAAGCTCTTTTTTGTACAGTTCTTCTGTGTATTCTTGCCACCTCTTCTTAATATCTTCTGCTTCTGTTAGGTCCATACCATTTCTGTCCTTTATCGAGCCCATCTTTGCATGAAATGTTCCCTTGATATCTCTAATTTTCTTGAAGAGATCTTTAGCCTTACCCNAGTTCTTCTGTGTATTCTTGCCACCTCTTCTTAATATCTTCTGCTTCTGTTAGGTCCATCCCATTTCTGTCCTTTATCGAGCCCATCTTTGCATGAAATGTTCCCTTGGTATCTCTAATTTTCTTGAAGAGATCTCTAGTCTTTCCCATTCTGTTCTTTTCCTCTATTTCTTTGCGTTGATCACTGAGGAAGGTTTTCTTATCTCTTCTTGCTATTTTTTGGAACTCTGCATTCAGATGCTTATATCTTTCCTTTTCTCCTTTGCTTTTTGCTTCTCTTCTTTTCACAGCTATTTATGAGGGCTCCTCTGACAGAGGATGAGATGGCTGGATGGCATCACGGACTCAATGGATTTGATTCTGAGTGAACTATGGGAGTTGGTGATGGACAGGGAGGCCTAGCATGCTGCGATTCATGGGGTCACAAAGAGCAGACATGACTGAGCGACTGAACTGACTGACTGATTGACTCCAGGGTTCACTGCAGCACTGTTTCCAATAGCTAGGGTATGGAAGCAACCTAGATGTCCATCAGCAGACGAATGGATAAGAAAGCTGTGGTACATATACAGAATGGAATCTTAGCTATAAAAAAGAATGCGTTTGAGTCAGTTCTAATGAGGTGGATGAAACTGGAGCCTATTATACACAGTGAAGTAAGTCAGAAAGAAAAACACCAATACAGTATATTAATGCATATATACAGAATTTAGAAAGATGGTAAAGACAACCCTTTATGCAAGACAGCAAAAAAGACACTGATGTAAAGAACAGACTCCTGAACTGTGTGGGAGAAGGCGAGGGTGGGATGATTTGAGAGAATAGCATTCAAACATGTATATTACCATATGTGAAATAGATGGTCAGTCCAAGTTTGATGCATGAAGCAGGGCACTCAAAGCTGGTGCATTGGGACAACCCAGAGGGATGGGATGGGGAGGGAAGTGGGAAGGGTGTTCAGGATTAGGGGACACATGTACACCCGTGGCTGATTCATGTCAATGTATGGCAAAAACCACCACAATATTGTAAATTAGATTCCAATTAAAATAAATAAAAATTTTTAAAGAGCGCTTACAAGATTTTTATCTTAATTATGTTAATCTGTTTTCAAAAATAATCTTGTGTAAAAGTACAAAGTAAGAAGCAAGCAGGAAGCAGAATATTCTTCCTAAGGCTGAAGCAGTTGCCCTGATCCAGGATTTCAGCTGCCCAAATTCTTTGGCTTTCTGAACATCCCTTCTCATGCTCCAGAGAGTTATTCATAGGAAGGGGTTCCTTGGTGTCTTAGAGGTTCCATAAGGGCTCATTTAAATGCCATATTTGTGCTGTTAACAGTTTGCTGTACTCATCAGTGATAGCATTCATATCTATTTGCCTTGATAGCAAATATTTATTTCTTAGTAGAAGGAAATGGTAATCCCTTTTAACCAATATTTAGTACCATTCATTTTGGTAAACATCAGTTTAAATGAAGTGCTGTTTTTCCCATGGTAAGTGTATTAACAGCAAGCATTAATTTCTTTTCCTGAATGTAGATATAGAGTTTCCTCCCTTCGATCTCTCCATTTGAAAAGTATTATTTAATAGTGACATTGAATATTTGGTTAGGTTCTGAATAAGAAGTTGTTCAAGCCTTTTATTTTTGGTTATAAAAGGAGGACAAAAAAATACTTTACATCTTCATAACTTTTAGCATGTTTTCCAAAGATGTCTCTCTCTTTCTCGTCCACTTTTAAAACATGATTGGCTATCTACAGGGTGCTAAGTTCTGAGTCATTCTCTATATTCAACCACTTATTCAGAGCACTACTGTTGCCTTGGGTTTTGTTGTCTGCATTTTTGAGATGAATCTGAACACTGAGTTCTGAACAATCTTCTGGCCAGACCCAGAGCCACAGTGTATATTATAATGTAAGACTTGTTAGTAATGGAAAAAAGAATAGAATACCTTTCTACAAATGTGTTTATATTTCCTGGTAGAAGACAATAACTTCTTTAATATGAAAAGTATGTACTCCTTCTTTATAACCCACAATTAATATGAAATCTTACCCAGGTAGTGCTAGTGGTAAAGAATCCTCCTGCCAAAGCAGGAGACATAAGAGAAGGGAGTTTGATCCCTGGGTCGGGAAGACCCCCTGGAGAAGGGCATGACAACTCACTCCAGTCATTCTTGCCTGGAGAATCCCATGGACAGAGGAGCCTGGCAGGCTACAGTCCATAGGGTTGCAAAGAGTTGGACACAACTGAAGGAACTTAGCAAACACGCAGGCATTTACCATCATTAGGAAGAAAGCGTAAGCATAATTTCCATGCCACAAAATAGAAAAGAAAAACATGCTAGATCATATGACTCAGCTAAATGTTTCACAACAATTTGTGTTGATAAATTATTATTATTTGGTAAAGTTAAGAATTTTATGATACCACTTTCTAGTTTATTCAGTGCAAAATTTAAAATCACCTAAATTGGCATCATTAATGTTGCAAAAGTTCCTCTTTTTTTTTCAAATTTGTCTGGCCTTGGTATACTGTAATGCTCCCTGGAAATAAAACTTCAAGAGTGAGGAGAAAAAAACGGGGTCCAAATTTTTCTGAGTCTGTAGCACTTTTATCATAGTGTTCCTGGAACAGGAGGAGAGTGGGGATAGACAAAAACAGCTTCAAGGAACTAGCTACTTTGGAACACTAAACCATAGTCCCTGAGCACATTCTATTTTAACAATAGCCACAGAGCCCTTTCTAAAGAATTACCTCATCTTTAATATTTTAAACCCAATGCCTTAAGTGATATACTGGTTATTTTCCTCTCTCTGGATGATTCCTACTTTGATGAGTTGCTTTATGTCTCTGAGTTTCAGTAGATGGTCTGCAGGGTATGGCAAAACATTTCATGTTTGGTTGCTCAGATTTCTATACACTTCTGGCAAGCTGTTGGATTTATGGGCCAAGCAAGATTTTCTCTGAATGTGCTTCTTTGTTCTACCTTGGGGTTTAAAATAATTTTCCTATAAATCCTTAACCTTTTTTTTTTTTCTTATTGGAAGTGAATAAAAAGCAAACTGAATCCTCATTATAGCTTACTTTTCACCTAAGCAGTACAAAAGAAGATCTTTCAAAATCCATAATCTTTGTGACTGAAAGTTTATGGCTTTCAGTTTCTTACAAATTAAAGTTTGTATTATAGAAAAACTAACTTGAGAGAGTGTTTTCCAATGTTGGCACGTAGTAGATGCTTAACAAATTCACATTAATTACTTTCTTTTGAGACCATCATGAGGTTCTTCCTTCTTCTATCCACAGAATTATTATTATGCTAAAGTTATCCTTAACACTCTACAGACTTGGAATAATTATACTTGATAAATATCTGCATGTGTGCGTGCTCCAGTCACATTCGACTCTTTGTGATCCCATGGACTATAGCCCACCAGATTCCTCTGCCCATGGGATTTTCCAGGCAAAACTACTGGAATGGGTTGCCATTTCCTCCTCCAGGGGGTCCTCCTGACCCAGGGATTGAAACTCTGTCTCTTGCATTGGCAGGCATATTCTTTACCACTGCACCACCTGCGAAGCCCCAGTGAGCATCTGACTACTACTATATTCTGAAATTGAAATTTCAAAGCCATCATGGTGTTTATTATTGGAAAGAGGTAGGGGGGAGCAGCATAGGGTGTGGGTGGTAGCATGGGCTTTGGCATTGCCAAGACCTGTTTTGGAGGTTAGATAGATAAGTCACTGAACTTCCCTGTACATCCATTTCCTCACCTATACAATGGAAGAAAAAACACCCACCTCAAAAGGTGATGGTACAAGGATTTACTGTATAGCACAGAGAAGTATACTCAATATTGAGGATATCTCTACTATATCTGTACTATAATGGTAGAGAAAATGAAAAGAATATATATATATATGAATAACTTTATACCATAAACTAACTATATTATAAATCAACTAAATTTTAATAAAAATTAGGAAACAGAAGCCTCCCCAAAAAAGAGTTGTTGGTAAAAACATAAGATTATGCATGTAGAGCCTAGCCAAGTAACTTACATTGTGAGCATTGTTATTATTATTGTCATTACTATCAAAACCTGAAGTATCAGAGAATAAAAATAGCCTATTTTAATATTTATAAAGGTATGTCTCCTATATATATATTTATACTAAATTAGCACTTTCTACATGTGCTATGAAGAACGTGAGGAAAATTATTTTCTAGAGAATATACTGATGCATTAGATCCTACCAACTAAATTATCAAAAATTATTTTTTATATATTTACATGTATATGGAACCAGGATAAACACTGAGGGGAAAATGCAAAAACAAAAAATCCTGAGTCTTCATGTAATATCCACTCAATCCTTCTAAGGTTCTGAGTTGAATAACAATAGTTTAATTTTTCATCTGGCTTTTAAATTTATGCTGTAATGCATTTTTATTGTTCACCAGAAATGATTTGTTATCCCTTGGAAAGAGCTAATTGAAGGCCATGTTACATTTCCTATTACTCTTTGTTTTAATTATATTCTATAAACTTAACAATTAAATGAAATTAATTAGTCTACAAGATTATAAAAACCAGAGTAAACCAAAAAACAAATTAAAAAAAAGTCTTCCTAAGACATGCATATCAAAACCATTATCCCCATTTAATCTTATAATATCATCTAGAGATTTTAATATACTGGCTCTTGACTCTGTCTTTATTCCTTGTAGTTAAAGTTATCCCATCCCAAATAATCTTTTTNAAAACAAATTAAAAAAAAGTCTTCCTAAGACATGCATATCAAAACCATTATCCCCATTTAATCTTATAATATCATCTAGAGATTTTAATATACTGGCTCTTGACTCTGTCTTTATTCCTTGTAGTTAAAGTTATCCCATCCCAAATAATCTTTTTTAGGCAGAACTTAACCCTTACTTCTTCCCTTTCTTCTGATACTTTCTGCTGCTGCCTTACTGCTAACTTTTGCCGTGTTTTCTCTGGAGCATGTTGTTTAACATCAACCCAGCACATCGTTGCCCTAAAATTTCCTCTAGTTTTTTCCTCACCTAGATAGGCTGGCTTAATTCAATCCTTCCTTCTTTTTTCCTCACAAAATATATAGCATATACAAGCACACTTCATTCTATTGCACTTCGCTTTATTGTGCTTCACAGATACTGCATTTTTAAAAACAAATTGAAGGTTTGTAGCAATCCTGCATTAAGCAAGTCTATCTTTCCAATAGCTTTTGCTCATTTCATGTCTCTGTGTCACACTCTAGTAATTCTCACAATGTTTCAAAGTTTTTATTATTATATTTGTTATGGTGATCTGTAATCAGTGAACTTTGTGTTACTATTGTACTTGTCTTGGGACATCACAAACCACGCCCATATAAGACAGTGAACTTAACTGATGAATGTTGTATGTGTTCTAACTGCTCCACCAACCAGCTGTTCTCCCATCTCTGTCCTTCTCCTCAGACCTCACTATTCCCCAAGATACAACAGTATTGAAATTATCAATATTGAATTATCAATTGATAAGCTACAGTGACCTCTAAGTATTCAAGTGAAAGGAAGTGTTGCATATCTCTCACTTTAAAGCAAAGGCTAGAAATGATTGCGCTTAGTGAGGAAGGCATGTCGAAAAGCTGGACCTTTTGTGCCAAACACCTGGCCAAGTTGTGAATGCAAAGGGAAAGAAGAAAATTAAAAGTGCTACTCCAGTGAAGACACGATGCTCATTTTCCATTCTGAAAATTCTAGGCCCCTAAAAATCAGGCTAAATTTATTCTGCCTGTACTTTATAAAAATAAAACCTGAATGAAAGCACATCTATTTATAACATGGTTTACTGAATATTTTAGCCCACTGTTGAGATCTATTATTCAGGAAAAAAAAAATTCCTCTCTAAATATTACTGCTCGGGACTTCCCTGGTGGTTCAGTGGTAGAGAATCTGCCTTGCAATGCAGGGGATACAAGTTAGATCCCTGGTGGGGAAACTAAAACCCCACATACCGCAGAGCAACTAAGCCCACACCACAACTAGAGAGTGCATTCGCCACAACGAAAGATCTTGTGTGATGTAAGGAAGATCCTGCATGCCACAGCCAAATAAACAAGTGAAAATATTACTGCTCACTAACAGTGCACATGGTCACCCAAGAGGTCTAAAGGAAATGTACATGCCTGCTGAGTTGCTTCAGTCAAGTCTGACTCTTTGTGACCCTAGAATTCTTCAGGCAAGAATACTAGAGTGGGTTGCCATTTTCTACTTCCAGTGATCTTTCCATCCCAGGGATTGAACCCCATGGTTCTCACATCTTGCCTTGTTGGCAGGTGGGTTCTTTACCACTAGTGCCACCTGGGAAACCCCATAAGGAGATGTATAATGAGATAAATATTTTTTCATGTCTGCTCACACTACATCCATTCTGTAGCCCATGAATCAAAGAGTAATTTTGACTCTCAAGTCTTATTATTAAAGAAATACATTTAATAATGCTATAGCTGCAACAGAGAGTGATTCCTATGATAGATCTGGACAAAAGAAATTTAAATCCTTCTGGAAAAGATTTCTCATTTCAGATGCCATTAAGAACACTCATGATTCATGGAAAAAGGTCAAAATATCAACATTAACAGGAGTTTAAAAGAGCTTGATTCCAACCTTCATGAGTGACTTCATGAGTGACTTTAAGACTTCAGTGAAGGAAGTAATTGCAGATGTGGCAGAAATAGCAAAAGGACTAGAATTAGAATTGGAGCCTAAAGAGGTCACTGAATTGCTGCAATCTCATAATAAAATTAGAATGAATAAAGACTTGCTTTGTATGGAGGAGAAAAGAAAGCAATTTCTTGACATAGAAACTACTCCTGGTAAAGATACTGTGAAGACTGTTGAAATGACAATAAAAGATTTAGAATATTACAGCAGTGGGGTTTGAGAGGACTGACTCCAATTTTGAAAGAAGTTCTATCGTAGGTAAAATGCTACCAAACAGTATCACACTCTACAGAGAAATCATTCATGAAAGGGAGGATCTATTGATATGCAAACTTCATGGTTGTATTATTTTAAGGAATTGCCACAACCACCTTAACCTGTAGCAACCACCATCCTGTTCAGTCTCAGATGGTAAAGCCACCCCGGTGGCTGAGATGGTAAAGAATCCACCTGCAGTGCAGGNGATCTATTGATATGCAAACTTCATGGTTGTATTATTTTAAGGAATTGCCACAACCACCTTAACCTGTAGCAACCACCATCCTGTTCAGTCTCAGATGGTAAAGCCACCCCGGTGGCTGAGATGGTAAAGAATCCACCTGCAGTGCAGGAGACCAGGGTTCAATCTCTGGTTTGGTAAGATCCCCTGAAGAAGGAAATGGCAACCTACTCCAGTATTTTTGCCTGGAGAATTTCATGGACAGAGGAGCCTGGCGGGCTACAGTCCATGAGGTCACAAAGAGTCAAACATGACTGAGTGGCTAACACACACACCCTGATCAGTCAGCAGCCATCAACATTGAGGCAAGACTCTTCATGAGCAAAAATATTATGAGCCACTGAAGGCTCAGATAATGGTTAGCACTTTTAGCAGTGAAGTGTTTTTAATTTAAATATATACACTGTTATTTTAGACACACTGCTATTGCACAGTTAATATGTTCTGCTGCTGCTGCTGCTGTTGCTAAGTTGCTTCAATCGTGTCCGACTCTGTGCAGTCCCATGGACTGTAGCCTACCAGGCTCCTCCGTCCATGGGATTTTCCAGGCAAGAGTACTGGAGTGAGTTGCCATTGCCTTCTCCTTAATATGCTCTAATATAGTATAAACATAACTTTTATACTTACTGGGAAACCAAAAAAATTCATGTGACTAGCTTTATTATGTTTTTGCTTTATTGTGATGATATAGAACTGAACCTACAATATCTCTGAGGCATGCCTGTATTTTCCTGTGTGGATACCATTTCTGCTGGTGCAGACCATATTTCCCATCTGGTGTCATTTTCATTCTGCCTGAAGGACTTCCTTTGGCATTTCTTGCAGTGAAAATCTGCTGCTGATGAATTCTCTCATCTTTTGTATGTCTGAGAAAGTATTTATTTTGCCTTTGAAAGATATTTTCACTGCTTATAGAATTCTGTTTGACAGTTTTATCCCTTCAGACTTTAACGATGTTGCTCCACCATCTTCTCACTTGCATTATTCCCAGTGAGAAATCTGCTGTCATCTTTATCTTTGTTCTTGTACATCATAACATGTCCTTTCTACTCCCAAACCCCCATCTTTTGGCCACTTTTGTGATTTTTCTCTTCATCATTGTGGTTGAGCAGTTTGAATATGATTTTTTTTGTGTAATTTCTTTTTGTTTGTTTGTTTTTCCTTTGGCTTCAGTGAGCTTCTTGCTCTGTGGGTTGATGGTGTGTTTTTTTTACTAGATTTGGAAAAGTTTTGGCTGTAATTTCTTCAAGTTTTTTTTTTTTTCCTTATTCCTCTCCCTCTCTCCTCTCCTCTCCTTCAGCAACTCCATACAGGTATATTAAATTGTTTGACTGTTTAATTTTAAAATTCTCTTTTAATCTTTGTTTTGTTTTAGATTATTTCTGTTAATATCTGTGAGGTCACTAATTTTTTTCTTCTGCATATCTAATCTGTTGTTAATTCTATCTAGTATATCTTTACCTCACATATTGTTTCATCTCTAGAAGTTAGATTTAGGTCTCTTTACATTGTCAATATCTCTATTTCATTTATGATGATAGAAACACAATTATACCCATCATTTTAATGTCCTTGTCTACTAATTCTAACTCTGTGTCATTTTTAGTTAATTAATTTTCTTTCCATTACAGGATATATTTTCCTGTTTTTCTGTATATCTGGTAATTTTAAATTGGATCCATTGTAAATTTTAACTTGTTGTATCCTACATATTTTTGTATGTCTATAAACATTGTTGGATTTTGTTAAGTTACATGGAAACAACTTGGTCCTTTTGTGTTTTGCTTTTTGTTAGAAGCAGAGTAGTCTCCAGTCTAGAGATAATTGTTCTCCTCTGTTGATGCAAGTAGCATTTATAATCTCTGCTTACTGCCCCATAAACTTCGAGGTTTTCCTCTCTGACTGGTACGGAATGAGCATTATTTCTAGCACAGTTACTTCTGATCCATTAGGTGGTTCTTTCCCAGCCAAAGGCACATGTTCCCTGGCCAAAGGTAAGACTTTCTCCTTTCATGGTTGTGCTTATCAGTACTCAGCTCAATATTTGAGAGGATCCTCTACCTATCTCTGGAGTTCTTTCTCTGATATCTCTTCTCTGTAATTCTCTTTTCTGTAAACTCTAGCTGTACTGATCTCCCTACACTTTCAGTCCTGTCTCCTGAACTCAGGGATTCTTTCAGACTCCATCTGGATTCCCGCTTCCTATGCTGGAACCTAGAAGCTCTCATTGAGCACACCTTACTCCTCAACTCANACTCTAGCTGTACTGATCTCCCTACACTTTCAGTCCTGTCTCCTGAACTCAGGGATTCTTTCAGACTCCATCTGGATTCCCGCTTCCTATGCTGGAACCTAGAAGCTCTCATTGAGCACACCTTACTCCTCAACTCATGATTGGAACACAAAACATATATAGAGTTATTAACTTACTAGCTCTGAAACCTATAGAGACTGGGGTGCTCACGATACAAGGAGACCAGAATCTCATTCTCTAAGTGGGCAGATTCCTAGGCAGTGTTCTTTTTGATTGTCCTGTATCTACAGAAGCAGGGGGAAACAACTGGAGTGGCATAGAGAAAAGGTTTTAGAGAGTAGGCAGAGTAAGAATTCATGAATTCCTCCTAGGTCAAGTACTGGGATAGTAGCAGTGTTTTAGCCATCTTGCTGGTACTCCAACTAGATGGGAAGTCTGCTAGCTGACATAACTCGAGCAGCAAGAGGCAATCCATGGGGTTCGCCATCCTTGAGGGTGTCAATGAAGTGGGTCCTCTGAAGAATCCCACAAATGTCCCCACCAGAAATAACAATCAGACAGCTGTCGCAGAGGGTACAAATGTCTGGTCAGCATTAGCCAGAGAAGCAGTGATGCACATCAGTTTCAGTAATGGGGCTCAACTAAAAGACTCATGCACTCTTCCTTTCAACTTTCTCCCCTGCCCTCAAGCCCCAGAGAGCTTGAAGAGGGAGAAGAGGACATGAAAAAGCAGCTCTTGTGTCCCTGTCCTTGTCCCTTGATCCACAATCAAGTCAGGGCTGGGGAGGAAAGAAGATAACAGGATTTTAAATTGACCAGATTGACTGTTTAATAACTGAAAGTGACTGGAAATTTATGTATTTGCCTAAGATTCTATTCAGAGAGCAATGTTTGGAGAAAAATAAAATCACTTAACATTTATTCACCAATAAATTAAAACTGCTAGATAAATTGGTTACATTTCTACCCTCAACACAGAGCCCCCAGTGCATAATAACTATTTGCTAAATTAATCAATTAATAGCCCCTGATTATTTGGAATTGTAATTCTTAGATGATATAAGCACATAAAGCAAATTAAAATCTGTAAGGACTAAATGTTAGCCATTAGGCAGCTGCCTGGATTTTCCAAAATTTAGTTTGATCAAAGAAACTCAATTATATGAAATTGATTTTCAAATGAATTCACCTGCAATACAGGAGACTTGGGTTGATCCCTGGGTCAGGAAGATTGCCTAGAGAAGGGAATGGCTACCCACACTATTATTATTGCCTGGAGAATTCTATGGACAGAAGAGCCTGGCAAGCTCCAAGTCCATGGGGTTGCAAAGAGGCAGACATGACTGAGCAACTAACACTTACCGCTCTATCACTTACCTCAACTATCACTCGCTCAAATGTAAAAGTAATTATTTAAAATTTTTATTTCTATTATAAGGTCAGGTATTTTTGTGTTATTTTTCATTATTTTTGATGGATTTCTCCCTTTTCCTACATTAGGGGAAACAATATGCTTTTATGAAATACTCTCTGGGGCTAAGGTGATATATATGTGACAGTTATTTGTCATAAAAAGATAAGTGACCCATTAAAAATTACGCCACCCCAATTTAGCAAAAAGTAAACCATATTGATCATGGTGATGTGATCACTCACCTAGAGCCAGACATCCTGGAATACGAAGTCAAGTGGGCCTTAGAAAGCATCACTATGAACAAAGCTAGTGGAGGTGATGGAATTCCAGTTGAGCTATTTCAAATCCTGAAAGATGATGCTGTGAAAGTGTTGCACTCAATATGCCAGCCAATTTGGAAAACTCAGCAGTGGCCACAGGACTGGAAAAGGTCAGTTTTCATTCCAATCCCAAAGAAAGGCAATGCCAAAGAATGCTCAAACTACCGCACAATTGCACTCATCTCACATGCTAGTAAAGTAATGCTCAAAATTCTCCAAGCCAGGCTTCAGCAATACGTGAACCGTGAACTTCCTGATGTTCAAGCTGGTTTTAGAAAAGGCAGAGGAACCAGAGATCAAATTGCCAACATCCGCTGGATCATGGAAAAAGCAAGAGAGTTCCAGAAAAACATCTATTTCTGCTTTATTGACTATGCCAAAGCCTTTGACTGTGTGGATCACAATAAACTGTGGAAAATTCTGAAAGAGATGGGAATACCAGACCACCTGATCTGCCTCTTGAGAAATCTGTATGCAGGTCAGGAAGCAACAGTTAGAACTGGACATGGAACAACAGACTGGTTCCAAATAGGAAAAGGAGTACGTCAAGGCTGTATATTGTCACCCTGCTTATTTAACTTATATGCAGAGTACATCATGAGAAACGCTGGGCTGGAAGAAGCACAAGCTGGAATCAAGATTGCTGGGAGAAATATCAATAACCTCAGATATGCAGATGACACCACCCTTATGGCAGAAAGTGAAGAGGAACTAAAAAGCCTCTTGATGAAAGTGAAAGAGGAGAGTGAAACAGTTGGCTTAAAGCTCAACATTCAGAAAACAAAGATCATGGCATTTGGTCCCATTACTTCATGGCAAATAGATGGGAAAACAGTGGAAACTATGTCAGACTTTATTTTTTGGGGCTCCAAAATCACTGCAGATGGTGATTGCAGCCATGAAATTAAAAGACACTTACTCCTTGGAAGGAAAGTTATGATCAACCTAGATAGCATATTGGAAAGCAGAGACATTACTTTGCCAACAAAAGTCCGTCTAACCAAGGCTATGGTTTTTCTGGTGGTCATGGATGTGATAGTTGGACTGTGAAGAAAGTTGAGCGCCAAAGAATTGATGTTTTTGAACTGTGATGTTGGATTAGACTCTTGAGAGTCCCTTGGACTGCAAAGAGATCCAATCAGTCCACCTTAAAGGAGATCAGTCCTGGGTGTTGAAGGCCTAATGCTAAAGCTGAAACTCCAATACTTTGGCCACCTCGTGCAAAGAGTTGACTCATTGGAAAGACTCTGATGCTAGGCGGGATGGGGGCAGGAGGAGAAGGGGATGACAGAGGGTGAGATGCCTGGGTGGCCTCACTGACTCGATGGACATGAGTCTGAGTGAACTCCAGGAGTTGATGATGGACAGGGAGGCCTGGTGTCCTGCAATTCATGGGATCGCAGAGTTGGACATGACTGAGCGACTGAACTGAACTGATGTGATGGGCTTCCTAGGTGGTGATAGTGGTAAAGAACCAATCTGCCAATGCAGGAGACTTAAGAGGTGCAGATTCGATCTCTGGGTCCTGAAGATCCCCTGGAGGAGGAAATGGCAACCCACTCTAGTATTCTTACCTGGAGAATCCCATGGACACAGGAGCCTGGCAGGCTACAGACCATAGAATTGCAAAGAATCAGACACAACTGAAGTGACTTAGCATACATGTGATAGATAAGTCTCCTTACCACTAAATGGGTTCAGGAGGATCTAGTGGTAATGAACCTGCCTGCCAATTCAGGAGATATAAAGATTCAGGTTCGATCACTGGGTCAGAAAGAGCCTCTGGAGAAGGAAAATGGCAATGTACTCCAGTATTCTTGCTTGGTGAATCCCATGGACAGAGGAACCTGGTGGGCTACAGTCCATGGGGTTGCAAAGAGTCAGACACAAATGAAGAATTAGCACACAGCACACACCACTAGATGGCCTGATCCTCTCAGAAAAGAATAAGAGCAGTCTAATATTGGACACTGATATTAATTGTTTGTAATAATGAGAACTATGTTCAAGTAAGGATATTGGACTGAAATATTTTTGGTGTAATGAATGAGCTTGAATTAACACTTCCTGATTTTTTTTGAAAGATTATTCCTACTTCTACTATTATATGTTATCATTTCCCACATGGTATATGATATTTGCCTTTTAAAATTCTTAGAATATGCTGCTCTGGAAATGATTAGGAATAAACTGTCTAATTCCCATTATCACACATCTTTTCAAACCACATACTTATAGTTTCATCATTGGAAAGAAACTCATTATCTGTAAAGCATTTCATTAAAGAAAAAAAATGAGAAGGCTTCATTTAAAAAAAGATCACATGCCTTTCATAAAATCGTTTGGTATTCATAAAGTATTAAAATTCTGTAATAAATAGCTTAGATATAATTTTTTCTCCCTATACATTCATAGGACTTGCAATTATTTGAGGCTTGAGCATTAATTCTGTAAGCTAATTTAGAGACCTCAAATCCCTAGTCCTCTCTTAAGTGCAGCTTGCCTTTGGGTTATTTCCCTGCTCATTAGTACCTTGAGCACAGGATGGACACGGAAAACAAAAGCTCTGTTCTTTTCTAAATGCACTCCTGGAATATAAATGACTGATGCTGGAATACCTCATGTTCTTTATTTAGAAAGGAAGAAGATGGAAAAGAATTAAAGATGAGCTATGTCTGGCACAACTCTATGTACCAGGCCCCACAGGCATAGCAACACTGGGGCAAATCCTTTAAAAAGCAGAAATATAAGATCTCTTGGAATTTCCCTCCATTCGTATTTTTGAGCATGACCTTTGGTGCTTTCCATGATTGTTCCATTTTGTGAGCCCAGAAAAATAGCACACAGGTAGCACATGTTGCTGTAAAGACTCCATTTTATTGTGTATTCTTATGCTCGCATTATTTCACAAAAAGTGCCTGGAAAGTTAAGGCTACTCTGGCAGCATTCATAAAACTTCAGACTTACTGAAATATTCCCAATTAATCTACCAACCACAAATATATGAGGTGAATATAATACCAATTGCCTTGCAGAGTTATTAGAGGACATTAGTATTCTTAGATAATATTATTAAAGGACTACAAGTATGGATAATGTATGTAACACAATGCCTTGCACATTAATAGATGCTCAGTAAATGATTATCACTGTCATGAAATTGAACTATAATAAAATATATTCAACAATGACAATCATCTTAATTATTTATTGGTGGTGGTGGTGGTTTAGTCGCTAAGCCGTGTCTGACTCTTGCGACCCCATAGACTGTAGCCCACCAGGCTCCTCTGTCCATGAGATTTCCCAGGCAAGAATATTTTAGTGGGCTGACATTTTCTTCTCCAGGGGAATTATTTACAGTACTTTTAGCAAATTTATATCATTTTAGATAATTCAGTAGGTACCTCAGAACATAGAGGTATCTCAAGGTTTTTGTGCTCTAAATTTTCCTTTCATATCTTGATTTCCTCCTCTTCTGCCACCCCTATGGACTAGTAACATTGATTTTAGTTATTTGCCCTAGATATAATCGTGGCCTTCCCTCCAGTCACAATTTCTGGAATCTCATCAAAGGTAAGTTCTCAACACACCACCGTCACCCTCGCTAGAACCTTGTCTTACGGTAGGGGAAGTTTGGGCACCAGACTCTAGCGATTCTAATACAAGGAACAAACATGTTGTAAATTAGCTTCAGCAAAAAGAATTTATAGGTAATGATTCTGACTCCAATTCCAATGCATATGTGTTTGTGGGTGTAGTTTCCTGCACCATCAAGCAATTCTCCTATACCAGCTGACTGTACAATTCAGCCTACAATTCAACTCAATTCTGAGACCATCTACCTGGGCATAGTATCAGATCCTGCAGGTTAGGAGCTCAACCCCACAGCATTGCCCACCCCTGCCTTCAGATACCAGTTAAAAGCCCCGGTAATCACTCATGCTTCTGACTGAACTGCTATATATCAGAGGTTCCTATAACCCCTTTCTTTCAATTAATTTGCTAGAGTAGCTCAAAGAACTCAGAGAAACATTTTACTTACTAGATTACTGCTTGACTATAAAGGAATATAACTCAAGAACAGCCAGGTGGAAGAGATATACAGAGCAAGGTACAATGGCATGGAGCTTCTGTGCCCTCTCCAAGCATGCCGCGTTCCCCAAAACTCCACTTATTCCCCAACCTGGAAGCTCTCCAAAATCCATTCTTAGGGACTTTTATGGAGCCATCATTACATAGGAAGCATGATTAATCAAATCATTGGCCATGGGAGATTAATTTAGTCCCTCAAAAGTAGGGGATGGGGGTGAGGAATAAAAGTCCCAACCCTCTAATCACAAGATTAGTTCTCTCTGGCAACCAGCCCTTATCCTCAGGTGGAGTCCAAAATGACTTCATTAACATAACAAAACTTTATAGCTCACATCACTTGGCAAATTCCAAGAATTTTAGGAGCTCTGTGCCACAAGTGAGGATAAAGACCAAATACATACATCTTGCTATAAATCACAATATCACAATTAGAAATTGTGATTATTTTACAGATTCAAAGGGCAAGAACTGAAACAGAGCCTCAAGGAAGAAATAGAACCAGGGGCCAGAAAATCAAGAAACTCAGCCTCACCTCCCTCCTTCCCACTCCCACCCCCATCTATGTCATTTTTGTTTCAAATCTGTCCTCAGTTTTTATTTTCATGTGGCCAACACAGCTTCCAAATTTATACCATCTTTGCTTATGGGAAATTTCAAACTTACTAGATGACTCAATCTGAATTTCAAATTCTCAAGAAAGGATATGATTGGCTCTGTTTAGGTCAGATGTAATCCACTTTGGTCCAATCAGCTATGGACAAAGGGCAGATTCAGGTAATATCAATATGGCAACAAGGATCCATTTTCATGTTTTCAGAGAAGAGATATTCAGACCTGAATGGTATCACCTACATGGTGTCTCTTATTCTTTCCCTCTTTCCCATTCCCACTGCCCCCATTCCTGGCCCTTCAATGGGAAGGGAAGCCTTCCTATTCACATACCCCAAAGCTGCCCTCCTCCTTTCTCTTCTACTTCTGACTTTTTTCATTTACTTTCACCTATTTTTGTCATTGTTGTTTTTAACTTTTTTAAATTGATATATAATTGACATATAACATTATATTAGCTTCAGGTTCCAATATGATGAATTGATATTTATATAAACTGCAAAATAGTCTCTATAATATGTCTAGTTATCATTTGTCACTATACACAGTCATAAAAATCTTTTTCTTCTTGAAATGAGAATTTTCACAATTTACTCTCTTAAGAACTTTCAAATATGCAATACCTTATTATTTACTGTAGTCACCATGCTATGCCTTACAACCCCATAACTTATCTGTAACTGGAAATTTGCACCTTTTGACCCCCTGCATTCATTTTACACACCTCCTACCCACCTCCCCTCTGGCAACTACCAATCTGTTCTTTTTATCTGTAAGATTCGGTGTTTTCATTTGCTTATTTTTTTAGATTCCATATATAAGTGAAAACATACAGTATTTGTCTTTCTCTTTGTGATTTATTTCACTTGGCATAATGTCCTCAAAATCCATCATTTAGTCACAAATGCCAAGATTCCATTCTTTTTTATGGCTAAGTAGTGTTCCATTGTGTATATATGTACATATATATGTGTGTATGTGTATATATATATATATATATCACATTTTCTTTATCCACTTATCCATCAATGGATACTTCGGTTGTTTCCATGTCTTGGCTATTGTAAATAATGCTGCAATGAACTTGGAGTGCATCTGTCTTTCTGAATTAGTGGGTTTTTTTTTTTCCATTTTCTTTAGATAAATTCCCAGAAATGGAATTGCTGTATCATATGGTAGCTCTATTTTTAGTTTTTTGAGAAGTCTCCATACTCTTTCTGCAGTGGCTGCACCAATTATATTTTCACAATACACAAGGGCTCCGTTTTTCCCACATCCTCAGGAGCATTGCTATTTCTTGTCTTTTGAGAATATCCATCCTGACAGGTATAAGGTAATATCTCATTGTGGCGATTAGTGATGCTGAGAATCATTTTCACCTCTTTAGTTTTAAACTCTTGGCTCATACCCCAGCTTTTATTTCTTCTCTTGGTCTCTCTGATTTTGCACCTCTTGACCACTCACTTGGCACATTAAACTTCAACTTTCCCTTATAATTTGTGACTCAGCTTACTTCTCTTAGTCTATCAAATCCTCTGGCCGTCTCAGATGAAGGGTCTTGTTATAGTCCTAACTTCTTAGAACCCCATGCCCAGCTTCTCTGTCCATTTCAGCAGTGGTCCCATGAGAAGGAGGAGAGAAAGCATGAGCCTGCAAATAGCTTAAAGATGAGCAAAATATTCCTAAAACATATCTTTGATCATGTCATTCTTTGTCTCAAAAATTCTTCTGATTCTTTAGCCTGATATTCAAAGATCTTTCAGAGTCAGACTACAAGCTATTTTCCCAACCTTTTCTCTATTTTCTTCATGAAGTTTCTAACCCACACACATTCCCTGAATGCTTTGCACAGAATTGTATTTCAGGTCTATTGTATACCTGGCACCTGGGGAGCAATATATACTTGTTTCCCATATGAATAAATGCACAGTAAATGTTGGTCTGGTATAATTGGATTTATTCGACTCTAAATAGTTTTCCCAATATAGCTATGTGGAAAATGTGAAAAAATACACTAAACCTATACTGACCCCATGGCATGTTCAGGTTATGGTTTTGAAATCAAAATTCTGACAGCAGCATATTTCCTACTTGTCTTTTTTCATAAAAATAGAGTGCAGAATATGACAGGAAAACATCTTAGCTATTTGTGTATGCTGGTTGTTTGAATTCCAAGATAAACAAAAGTTTACTATATTCCTAAATTCATCCTTTTCTAGAAGCCAGTAACTTGGACTGTATTGTGAAGCCATCTGTAATTTTTTGCCCCTAGGATCTTTTGGCCTCTGGACAATACTGTTGCTTATCCTTTTTATCACGCTTAGCCAAGTAAAATGAGACAAAGCCTGTTTTGTATAAGAGCCATCACTTCAAGTCAAATTCTTTTGAGTCCATTCTCACATTATTTTGTGCCACAGATACAAAATACTTTGACCCTCAGTCTCTAAAATCTGCCTTTTTGGAAGGTCACAATGAATCAAAATACTAAGAAATGATTTAACCATAAACATTTTTTGCAGATGTATGGAAGATACTCTTGTCAAAGCGATGTTTTACTATTAAACAGACTATGTCTGTTTTAGCTCACCACATAAACCAAGTTTTAGTGTAGGTATCAATAAATACTTGTTAAATAAATGAATGAATGATATGGAAAGACAGAATTATGCATTTCTAGTTAATGATAGCTACGTTAAATGGAGTTATGTATAGGTCTATTAATTTTAAAAGTAATTAAAAATAAAATATCTAGTAGAGTTAATTAAATGTATTTTATTTTAGTCATTCCATAACTTTCTCCCCCTTCCTTCTCTAAAAAGAAATTGTATTTTTAAAAATTTGGTATCAAGATTTTTCAGCATTTACATTAATGTATACTTATTACTGCTTCTGTACTGAATTTTAAAATGTATTTTATCTTGGCATAGTGACTTTTAGATTACTTTACTCAACATTTTGTCATGTATGCAAGATGGGGTTGAGGGGAGGCATGATGTCTCAGTCTGAATTCCTAAAATTGATGCTGTGATAATATTTAGATGAAGCTTTCAAAGGTCTACTTTTGCAGTGGTAAAGGGCTGTCTTATTAAAGGGTCTTTCAATCCTTGCCTTTAAAAAAAAATCATGATCAAAATCTTTCAAAATTTTCTTTAAATTTTAGAAAAAGATTTTTATTATACAACATGAGGCTCGCTCATGAAACTATGATTCCAATAACTTTCCACTTATTGCCAATTACATTAAATGTGTAACAGGATTTTCAAGGTTTTAAAATATATCTAATAGTACTAACAATAGTTAACTTCTGTTCAGAGTCCTTACTCCATGTCGGATACCATGTTGGAGATTTTACATGAATTATCTTACTTTAGACTCACAATATGGAGAAGGAAATAGCAACCCACTCAAGTATTCTTGCCTGGAGAATTCCATGGACAGAGAAGCCTGGCAGGCCACAGTCCATGAGGTCACAAAGAGTCGGACACTATTGAGCAACTAACACACACACACAGACTAACAATAACCCTATTTGTGCCCATTATACAAATAAGAAATCAGGAATTGAAAAGCAAAGCAGTGTGCTCAAGCTCATACAGCTGGCAAATGGAAGGACCAGGATTTGAAAAACCAATTCTTTCTGATGCCAAAGCCTACAGTTTTCAACTCTGCAACATTTTGGCAAGGTCTCCTAGTAACATAGTTGTGAGGAAGGTCATTCTAGAAAGGTAAAGCCTGGAAGGAGGCTGATTGCTTCGGCATATCTTCCAGGCCTTCAGTACAGATTAGTATTTGCCTGCTTGCCAGAGGGAAATGGGAATTGTACAGCAGGAGAGAGAGTCAGAACCCATTGCATTTCCAGAGTTAGTGCACTGCAATAGCTGCTACATCATGGATTACCAGACTCTCATCATTTGGAAAGTGGGTTAAAAACAATTACACTTAATTATGAGGTTTAGATGAAAGAGCAGGAAGAAAAAAAGAAACCCTCTCTCTGACCTTCTCTATCTTAAAAGGAGAAAACACCCACAGCTCCTGCTCATGGCTGCGTCTAGATTTTCCTCTTTACCTGGGACTGCAGGAATCAGACATCGCTGGGAATTTTTCAAAGTTAATTTGTTCCCAGAGGGAGTGCAAAGGAATGGCATGCTTTCAGATCCCTGTTTGCTGATTTAAGCCAAGAATGATGCTTCTAGACAGCAGTGGGAGTTGAGTATGTGGCTGAGTGCAGCATGTGCCCCTTCATTTTATGAGAGTTCCATCCTGCAGACTGAAGTTGTTAGATGTCATCTTAAGCGTGTGTTTTTCTCAGTTTTGAACTTTGACCTTAATTTAATCTGGGCAGGCATATGCAGCTACTTGCTTTTAAACAGGGACACCAGCATTTGTCTTGTGTCAGTACTTAAAGTCATACTCCTTGAGCATCAAATACTCCCAGAAAAAGTTTAGCATTTCCAGACTTAATTTCTTAAAACGGACAGTGATGGCTCTTGAAAAGAAAGACCCAGCTAGCATGCTAAAGTGAAATTTCTAATGCTAAGTATACACTAATTGCTTAAATGGTATTTTGCAAAAACTCTGATCCAGTTCTTTCCCTCATGCTAAGTAACATACATGTGCCTTACGCACACTCACACACACTCTCTCTCTCTCTTCNAGTGAACTCCAGGAGATGGTGATGAACAGGGAGGCCTGGCATGCTGCAATTCATGGGATCGCAAAGAGTTGGACATGACTGAGCGACTGAATTGAACTGAACTGAAGCTTACTTCCAAATGGGAACATTTTAATAGGCTTATATTAACGATAGCGCTTCCCCAATGGCTCAGCAGGGAAAAGAATCTGCCTGCAATGCAGGAGACACAGGAAATGCAGCTTCAGTTCCTGGGTCTGGAAGATCCCCTAGAGAAGGAAATGGCAACGCAATCCAGTATTCTTGCCTGGAGAATTCCTCGGACTGAGGAGTCTGGTGGGCTACAATCCAAAGGATGACAAGAGTTGGACATAACTGAGCAACTAAGCATGAACACCTGTGTATAAGAAATAGGATGATCGCATAATTTATTGTTCAAGTCATGACAGTTTGGGGAAAGAAAGGGGGCACTAACCAGATTGCTCATGAAGAAAGCAGGCATAAATTAGGACTGGCAAATGGGTGTGCATGTTCCTTCTAGTCCAGCTGGAGATAAATCCCTTCTCCTGTTTCAACTTTCTATAAACATTTCCCAGTTTCAGCCTTGTCCCACCCCCATGGCACTATGGTAGTGTGGAGGGAGGAGTCCATCTTTCATCCCTAACCTAAATTTCTCCATTAATTCAAAGAGGCTTCGTTTTCCCTTTGAGAGATTTCTTCATCAGCAACATTCAGCACTTGCGTATATGTTCAGCATCAATAAATCAAATGATTATCAAAATTATGTACAACATATCCATCAACTAGATAAAAGATAAAAGACTTTCAAAGACTAAAGACAAAAGAAACTGTAGGTTATCACCTGATGACTCTGTTTAAAATGTAGTGGAATAATATCTATGAAGTATTAATAGATTATTTTTCTTTGACACTTTCCCGTCTTTTAACACACCCCCTCTTTTGTTGCCTCGGGGAAGGGGTGTTATAGAAGAAAGCAGATTTTAAAAGAGCCTCTTTCTTGCTTTTAAGTTTCAGAACCTGGGCCCTGAGGGGACCTGNCTTTGACACTTTCCCGTCTTTTAACACACCCCCTCTTTTGTTGCCTCGGGGAAGGGGTGTTATAGAAGAAAGCAGATTTTAAAAGAGCCTCTTTCTTGCTTTTAAGTTTCAGAACCTGGGCCCTGAGGGGACCTGAACAGACTCAGGGCAGTTTTTAGAAAAACAGAAAAAGAAGAAAAGAAACAAACAAACAAAAAAAATAAGAACCTGGCTTCAGGCCTGGAGGGTGGAAGGAGGAGAGTCAAAGGGAAGAAATAAAATCTTAGAGGCTTGGTCCTTGAGAAAAGAGCATCTGCACTTCCTCACTCCATCTGTCAGTTGAATTGAGACCTGCAAGAACCTACAGAAACTCAGGATAGGTTTAGGAGAGCCAAAAACACAGGGAAGTCTTATAGATGGCGAGACCCTGGAGAATAGCTGGCACCTTAGACAGCCTCACTCATCTCTCAAGTTTGTGCAGAAACCATGGAATGCCTTCTGGGTACCCAAGATGGTGATGCCCCGACATCTTACAAAGTCTTCACTGCCCAGCTCGTCATGGGAGTACCTGATTGAGCAGCAGAGTGAGTGCTGTGGCCCAAGAGGAGGGGCCAAAACCCGAGGGTCTTTAGGATTGGGTCTGAGAGCCAACTCAATGACAGACTGCAAGGAGCATGGACTGAGGACCCAATGAGGTTATGGTGGCCACAGAGGATGTCAGCTTGGCCAGATGAACTTATATCCAACCCCAAACTCCTACCCTGGCATTCTCTAAACATCAGTATCACCATGGAATAAGGGAAGAGAAACCCCAATTTAAATGAAGCTGTGTTTCAGCCATCCAAGGGAAGTCTCAAAACAGAACCCAGGTTGAGTTGGAAAAAAGGAAAGACTTGTATTTCTTGTCCATCTGTTTTGTGGATGACATCTTGAGCCCAGTACATATAGATAAGGACATGCAAGACAATGAGCCATACTGTGACCTACTCAAAAGAAAAAAGAGGAAGAATATCAGCCAGAACAACACTGAATCTAGACCTCCTCCACTTACACAGTGAGTTCAGATAGGTCCTCTGCCCCTCCATTCTTTTAAAGCCATTTTCACCCACTGTTTTAATAAGTCTTTTCAATGTCATTTCCTTGCTGCAATCCCCTTTTTTCTATCTCTAATAACACTGCTTTAGCCGAAGCACTCACTGTTTCTCTTTTGCACTAATGTGGCATATTAATAATAATAAAAATAATAGCAACAACAAGCTAATGTTTATTGGGGCCTCCTTAAGGGGCAGGCATTGTGCTGTTTGCAGTATCTCTATATTAACTCTTTTCATTGTCACATCAATCCTATGAGGTAGTTACTAGATTTATCCCCATTTCACAAATGAGAAGACTGAGGCACAAAGAGGCTAAGTAAATTGTTCATGGCTATACAGCTAGAAAACAAGAAAGTCGGAAAATCCAGGCCTAGGCATTTGTCTCCAGAGCTATTTCAAATGACTACTCTATCCTTCCTCTTAGTTTCCCCAATCTCCCTGTGTCTAATAGTGTACTTCCCTCTCCCACATTATTACTGATGTAATCTTTCTAAACCATAAATCTAAAGTGAGTACATCTTTTGTAAAACCCCTTAATTGCTCCCCATTACATTTACCATAAAATTTAAACTTCTTAGAAAGCTGACATGATTCAGCTCCTGCCTGTCCAGTCCCATCCCACAGGCATAATTTCCTGGCAGCGTAGAATTTTTCTAACATATAGTACTGACAGTTATTCCCTGACCCAAATAAATAGACTGGATGTCTCACACACAGACACCCCAGTTTCCGCTTGCTCCTTTTATGAGTTAACTTTTCTGCTTCCTGGTTTTCAAAGCACATGTTTAGCACCCTAACCTAAATATATATAATGTTAAGTTCTAACCAATAACTTTCTTGTCTGATTAGTGAATTTTTGGTCTATATTCCCTTCAATACCGTGAGCATCCTAAAGTCAGGGTATATTTAATTCTGTTTGTATTGGACCAGAATGTGGCAGGCACTCAATATAATTGCCAAATGAAACAACTGATCAAAATATTTTTCACATCCTCATCCGTTCTGCTCAATTCAACAATAATGTTACAAATATAAATGTCAGGGACTTTGAAATACTTTTAAATTCAGTTCTTCCAGCAAGATTATAAGACAGTCATTAGCATTTCAGTTTTAAAGATAAAGAAAACTGAAACTGAGAAGTGCATATAGAGCAAAACAAGAATAAAATGTATTATCTTGAAGGATTTTTTGAGAATTAAAGATAACAGAAATATGTACAAGTACTAAACATAGCAGTAACTCAATAACTAGTGATCCTTACAATTATTGATCCATGGTAAGTGCCAGGACTGATTAACGTTTCCTAACTATATGTCAGGACTGGTCCAGATAAACCACATCTGTTCATAGTTTAAGATGAATGGCTCCCTTTTCTTCTGAGAAAGTGACTTCCTTTCTTTAGTGCTCATTCTGATCCTTTGATGCTAGTCCCTGGTTCCCACAAGGTCCACATTTCTAGCTTCCAGAAATCATTTCACAAAGTGAGACACAGCTCCCCTCTGGGGACCTCCTGATCCTGCTTTGCAGAATACATTCTTACATTTTTCCCAGCATTTTAAAAGAATTTCCTTCCTGACTTTAAGACACTGGACCCTGTCCGCTTCTTGTCATTTTAAGAGTTGATGAGTTACAGCCTTGTCTATGCACAGCTATGGAGGACTGTGAGAGGACCAGCTGGCTCTGCTCAGATGAACCACGCTAGGCTCCCTCAACCTTCAGTTTCACTCTCCTGCCCTTGGAAATGCTCATGCTCTCTAATGCTCATGAAAGTGAAAAGTGAAAGTGAAGTCGCTCAGTCGTGTCCGATTTTTGCGACCCTGTGGACTGTAGCCTACCAGGCTCCTCTGTCCATGGGATTTTCCAGGCAATAGTACTGGAATGGATTGCCATTTCCTTCTCCAGGGGATCTTCCCAACCCAGGGATTGAACCCAGGTCTCCCGCATTGTAGATGGACGCTTTACCATCTGAGCCACCAGGGAAGTCTCTAATGCTCATGGGGTAACACAAAATATTTGCTTCCCATTGCGGGGTGGAATTGGGTTGGTGCTACCCAACCCGAATAAGCAGTCTCTAATTTTAGGATGCCAGTCCCAACTGTGCTCCTAACCTGAAGGCATGCTCCCCTTCCTGGCACTTCTGGGCCTTCTCCCCAGGAATTTTAAGGAAAAAATAAAGGAAGAGAGGAAGAGTACAAAGAAAAGCCAAGAAGGGGTCCCAGATGAGATCTCCCAATCACTCAGAAAATAGGATCTCAATTTGAAGATCTATTAGAGTGGAAGTGAACAGTGAAGCCGACAAGTTACACTGATGAGTTGCATTTGGGCCACAGTGAAACTGTCTGCAGGTGTTGCACAGATGAATCTTAGCAATTTGCCAACATTTTTTTACTCCATGTTTCCTCCTACCTGACAACCCTTCTCGCTACATAGGTGGCAGATAGAATACGAGGAGCGTGTCAAAGAAAAGATGATAGCGAGCCATAGAAAAAAATTCTTATTTTTTGCACTTCAAATTCATAGGCTTAATATTATTTTATCAAACTAAACATTTTACATGTATTCTCTTCTTTCCATAAACATATGGTGTGGTAGACAGAAGAATGGCTCCCTCAAAGACATCCATGCCCTAAGCCCAGAAACTTGTCAATATGTTACCTCAAATGGTGAAACTTTGTGGATGTGGTTAAGGATCTTGATAAATAAGATGTGGTTCCTGCCCTCAAGGAGCTCATTGTCTGACTCTAAAGGTCTTAAACTTTGGCACAAAGAAGTGTGACTCAACTAGTTAGTTTCCTGGATGTGAAAAAATAATGAACTGCAGAAGCAAAGAACATCTTGTTGGATGTTGATGTTCTATTTTGTCCGGAAAAATTTAGAAAATAAAATTCTAGTAAACAGCAGGGGCAGGGGGGTGGGGATGTTAAGGATACTGAGAAAAGGAAATAAGCCTGGATTATCCTGGTAGATATTGCATAAGAACCTGGAATGTTAGGTCCCTGAATCAAGGCAAGCTGGAAGTGATCAAATAAGAAATGGCAAGAGTGAACATTGACATTCTAGGAATCAGCGAACTAAGATGGACTGGAATAGGTTAATTTAACTCAGATGACCATTATATCTACTACTGCAGGCAGGAATCCCTTAGAAGAAATGGAGTACATCATGATCAACAAAAGAGTCTGAAATGCAGTACTTGGATGCAATCTCAAAAATTAAAGAATGATCTCTGTTCGTTTCCAAGGCAAACCATTCAATGTCACGGTAATCCAAGTCTATCCCCTGACCAGTAACGCTGAAGAAGCTGAAGTTGAACGGTTCCAGGAAGACCTTTTAGAACTAACACCCCAAAAAGATGTCCTTTTCACTATAGGGGACTAGAATGCAAAAGTAGGAAGTCTAGAAATACCAGGAGTAACAGGCAAATTTGGCCTTGGAGTACAGAATGAAGCAGGGCAAAGGCTAATAGAGTTCTGCCAAGAGAACCCACTGGTCATAGCACATACCCTCTTCCAACAACACAACAGAAGACTCTACACATGGACATCACCAGATGGTCAACACCGAAATCAGATTGATTATATTCTTTGCAGCCAAAGATGGAGAAGCTCTATACGGTCAATAAAAACAAGACCAGGAGCTGACTGTGGTTCAGATCATGAACTCCTTATTGCCAAATTCAGACTTAAATTGAAGAAAGTAGGGAAAACAACTAGACCATTCAGATATGACCTAAATCAAATCCCTTATGACTATACAGTGGAAGTGAAAATAGATTTAAGGGACTAGATCTGATAGATAGAGTGCCTGATGAATTATGGACAGACATTCATGACATTGTACAGGAGACATGGATCAAGACCATCCCCAAGAAAAAGAAATGAAAAACAAGCAAAATGGTGTCTGAGGAAGCCTTATAAACAGCTACGAAGAGAAGAGAAGTGAAAAGCAAAGGAGAAAAGGAAAGATATAGCCATCTGAATGCAGAGTTCCAAAGGAGAGATAAAGCCTTCCTCAGTGATCAATGCAAAGAAATAGAGGAAAACAACAGAATGGGAAAGACTAGAGATCTCTTCAAGAAAATTAGAGATACCAAGGGAACATTTCATGCAAAGATGAGCACAATAAAGGTCTGAAATGGTATGGACCTAACAGAAGCAGAAGATATTAAGAAGAGGTGGCAAGAATACACAGAAGAACTGTACAAAAAAAGATCTTCACAACCCAGATAATCATGATTGTGTGATCACTCGCCCTCACCTAGAGCCAGACATCCTGGAATGTGAAGTCAGGTGGGCCTTAGGAAGCATCACTATGAACAAAGCTAGTGGAAGTGATGGAATTCCAGTTGAGCTGTTTCAAATCCTGAAAGATGATGCTGTGACAGTGCTACACTCAATATGCCAGCCAATTTGGAAAACTCAGCAGTGCCAACAGGACTGGAAAAGGTCAGTTTTCATTCCAATCCCAAAGAACAGCAATGTCGGAGGATACTCAAACTACCCACAACTGCACTCATCTCACACACTAGTAAAATAATGCTCAAAATTCTCCAAGCCAGGCTTCAGCAATACATGAACCGTGAACTCCCTGATGTTCAAGCTGGTTTTAGAAAAGGCAGAGGAACCAGAGATCAAATTGCCAACATCCGCTGGATCATGGAAAAAGCAAGAGAGTTCCAGAAAAACATCTATTTCTGCTTTATTGACTATGCCAAAGCCTTTGACTGTGTGGATCACAATAAACTGTGGAAAATTCTGAAAGAGATGGGAATACCAGACCACCTGACCTGCCTCTTGAGAAATCTGTATGCAGGTCAGGAAGCAACAGTTAGAACTGGACATGGAAAAACAGACTGGTTCCAAATAGGAAAAGGAGTACGTCAAGGCTGTATATTGTCACCCTGCTTATTTAACTTCTATGCAGAGTACATCATGAGAAACGCTGGACTGGAAGAAACACAAGCTGGAATCAAGATTGCCGGGAGAAATATCAATAACCTCAGATATGCAGATGACACCACCCTTATGGCAGAAAGTGAAGAGGAACTAAAAAGCCTCTTGATGAAAGTGAAAGAGGAGAGTGAAAAAGTTGGCTTAAAGCTCAACATTCAGAAAACTGAGATCATGGCATCCAGTCCCGTCACTTCATGGCAAATAGATGGGGAAACAGTGGCTGACTTTGTTTTTCTGGGCTCCAAAATCACTGCAGATGGTGATTGCAGCCATGAAATTAAAAGATGCTTGCTCCTTGGGAAGAAAGTTATGACCAACCTAGATAGCAGAAAGCAGAGACATTACTTTGCCAACAAAGGTCCGTCTAGTCAAGGCTATGGTTTTTCCAGTGGTCATGCATGGATGTTAGAGTTGGACTGTGAAGAAAGCTAAGAGCCAAAGAATTGATGCTTTTGAACTGTGGTGTTGGAGAAGACTCTTGAGAGTCCCTTGGACTGCAAGGAGATCCAATCAGTCCATCCTAAAGGAGATCAGTCTTGGATGTTCATTGGAAGGACTAATGTTGAATCTGAAACTCCAATACTTTGGCCACCTGATGCAAAGAGCTGACTCATTTGAAGAGACCCTGTTGCTGGGAAAGATTGAGGGCAGGAGAAGAAGGGGATGTCAGAGGATGATATGTTTGACTGGCATCACTGACTCAATGGACATGGATGGGTAGGCTCCGGGAGTTGGTGATGGACAGGGAGGCCTGGCGTGCTGCAGTTCATGGGGTCATAAAGGGTCGGATACAACTGAGCAACTGAATTGAACTGAACTGATCCTGGTAGATCCAATGTAGTCATGGGGTCCTTATCACAGGGAGGCGGCAGACTCAGAGTCAGAGAAGAAAACATGATGGTAGAGGCAGAGATGAGGTAAGGTGAAGTGAGATGAAGGGGAGAGCAGGGGAGGGGCAGGAATGAAGTTCAAGCTGTCATTCATGGGTCTAACCAGGACCAGGGAATGTTTCTGTGATATCGACAAGGTTCATGTTTTGTCCAGACATAAGAAAAGAGTGGATTTGTTTTTGTCTTGATGCATCCTGGTCACAGACTGGCCTTTCAGATGTTGCTGCTTTGTGAAATTGCTTATGTTGAACAGAAGAGAATGGCCTCACCAACAGTACAAGGCTAGCTCTTGCATGTTACGGGCTGCTTGTTTCTTCCTCATTTTTTACATAGTTTATACAATCACCCATTTGACGTTTCATTCTTTATTTAACCAAGCCTTTCTGTTGAACATACAGGCTGTTTCCAGATTTTCAGTATTATAAATAAACTTATAAATTTGGCCCTCAAACTGCCTTAAATAATAAAGAAGATTTACTGGCTCCGATAACTCATACGTCAAGAAAATGAAAAGACTAGCCACAGGTTGGGAGAAAATTTTTGCAGATCAAATACCTGATAAAAGCCTTATGTGTCTAAAATACATGACGAACTCTCAAAACTCAGTAAGAAAACAATTTAATTGTTTTTAATGAACGAAAGGTTTGAACACATTACAAAAAAGATAAACATTTGGCATACAAATATAAACATATGAAAAGATGCTCAGCATCATAAGTCATTAGGAAATTGGACAATGAGATACTATTATACACTGATTAGAATGACAAAAATGAAAAAGACTAATCATACCAAGTTCTGGCAAGGATGTAGAGGAACTGGAATTCTTGTAAACTACTGGTGGCATGTAAAATGGTACAATCACTTAGGAAAATGGTTTGGCAGTTTCTTAAAGTTCAACATATACTCACAGCATTATACAAGCCTTTCTACTTCTAGGTATTTGTCTTAAGAAAAAGAAATATATGTCCATAGAAGTGATTATAGCAATTTTATTCATCATAGCCCCAAACTAGGAACAACCCAAATGTTCATCAACAGGTGCATGGATCAACAATTGTGGTATATCCATACGATAGCACACTACTCAGCAATAAAACAGAATGAAATTTTGATATATACCACATGAACAAATTTTTAAAGTAACTATGCCAAATGAAAGAAGCCAGAAAGTACTATTTATATAAAACTCAGAAAACACAGCTAGTCTAGAGTGAAAGCATATCAGATGTTGCCTGGGGAATGAGACAGGTGGGAGTGAGTGATTACAAAGACACAAGAGAAAACTTCTGGAGGGAGAAGTTCACTGTCTTGTTTGTAATGATGGTTGTACAGGATACACATACAGTCATTAAATTATGCAATTTAAATAATTGCAGCTTATTTATATCATATACCTCAATAAAACTTTTTTAAAATGGGGGAGGGTAGGGACTTTCTGGTGGTCCTGTGGTTAAGACCTTCTAACACAGGGGGTGCAAGTTCAATTTCTGGTCAAGGACTAATCCCACATGCCTCGTGGCCAAAACACCAAAATGTGAAATGGAAACAATACTATAACAAATCCATTAAAGACCTTAAAAATGATCCACATCAAAAAAAAATCTTAAAAAGTGGGAGGAGAAGGGTAGCATGGGCTTTAATGGAACCTATGACTGTCATAACAGATCCAATTGCTTTCCCTTTCCCCACTGGGCCTCCTGTTCTGCAAGACAGAAAGCATCCCCCAGTTGACAGGGAATTTCCAAGCTAGTTGACTGAGACCTGAAATTCACCCTGACTGAATATGCTTAGGTCATGTGGCTACTCTCCATTAACTACAGCCAGGGAAAAAACTTGGGGAACTGGGCCCATCACTAGAGGTGGGGTCATGTATCTTTGCAGCTCTGAATATTTTCTTGTGAGAATCTTAGAAGAATTACTTTGGCAAAAAAAAGTTTTAAAGGGCTAATGTCCTGGAGAAGAAAGGAAAAGAAAAGCACAGTGAAAAGGGGTAATTGAGGGGAGTTTAGTGAAGGACTATTTACAAAGATGGGAGGAAAATTAAAGAGCTAATGAAACTGCTGGGGGGACCAACAGCAGCAGAAGGATGGGGTGATGGGACAGGGAAGCTGCTCCGTTTTCCTGACCTGAAGGTGAATGGAGGAGCTGTTCTTGGGACCTGGTGACAGTGAAAACTGTGGGAGAGGAGTTATGGATTATCATGGCCCAAGGTAGGGAACACGGTCAGTCAGTTTGGAACTCAGCAGGGAAGGAGCTAGAGAAAGAAAACTCCAACCTCTCTTTCCTCTTCATCCCTCCCCGATGGTTAGCCAACCTCACCCAGAGTCTAGAGGGTGAAAGATCCTGGGTCATGTGGTTGAGTCAGTAGGGATTAGTCTCTCAGGGTGCAGAGTAAAATGGATATTGAACAAAGAGAATGTCCAACACAGTACTTTTTGCTCAATTTCTTTCCAAAGAACTACCATTTATAATATTGTATTTTCCAAATTTATGGCATTTTGATTCCACTTGTTTGACTTAGTATGAATAGAATGCTAGATTTCTAAGTTATATTCATTCAAAACTTTGATATATTTCCATGTGTCTTAGCATCTAGTATTACTGCTAGAAGTCTAGAAAGTTTATTACCTTAGCAATTTTTTAAAATTTTTTGAATGAGGCTTGAAATTTCTAATCCAGTTCTGAAAATATAAAGAAATATTTTTGTAGAAAACTGTATTTTCTTTTCCCGGGACTTTCATGGAAGTTTAATGGTTAAGACTTCATGCTTCCATTGCAGTGGGGGCACAGATTCAATCTCTGATCAAGGAACTAAGTCCTGCATGCAGTGCAGTCAAAAAAGAAAATTATATAAAATTTTGTGTTTTCCTTTCTTAAAATACTGCTGCCAGATGCTTAATGAGGGACTTCTGTGACCTGCTAAGAAACAACCTTCTGTCTTGTCCCTACCACCACATCATTTGCCAAACATGTTTGATGTTGTCGTAGAAAAACTAAAGTTCTCTGAAAGGCAGGGCAGCTAGGCATCTGGTGTTACAAATGGGAAAGGGCTTTTTAAAGGAGTGTCTTGCTAGCTTCAAAGGCTTAAGTCAAAAGAAAGTTCAGATGATTACTTTCTCTAGGTTTCTACCCTCTCCCCAAATACATAAGCAGAATAATTCTCAGTTCAGTTCAATTCAGTTGCTCAGTCATGTCTGACTCTGCAACCCCATGAACTGCAGCGCGCCAGGCTTCTCTGTCCATCACCAATTCCAGGAGTTTACTCAGACTCATTGAGTAAACTGTTCATTGAGTTCATTGAGTCGGTGATGCCATCCAACCATCTCATCCTCTGTCATCCCCTCTCCTCCTGCCTTCAGTCTTTCCCAACATCAGTGTCTTTTCACATGAGGCAGTTCTTTGTATCAGGTGGCTGAAAGTATTGCAGTTTCAGCTTCAGGATCACTCCTTCCAATAAATATTCAAGGCTGATTTCCTTTACGATGGACTGATTGGACCTCATTGCAGTCCAAGGGCTTCTCAAGAGTCTTCTCCAACACCACAGTTCATAAACATCAATTTTTTGGCACTCAGCTTTCTTTGTAGTCCAGCTCTCACATCCATACATGACTACTGGAAAAACCATAGATTTGACTAAACAGACCTTTGTTGGCAAAGTAATGTCTCTGCTTTTTAACATGCTGTCTAGGTTGATCATAGCTTTTCTTCTAAGGAGCAAGTGTCTTTTATTTTCATGGCTGCAGTCACCATCTACAGTGATTTTGGAGCCCATAAAAATAAAGTATGACACTGTTTCCCATCTATTTCCCACGAAGTGATGGGTCTAGATACCATGGTCTTAGTTTTCTGAATGTTGTTTTAAGCCAACTTGTTCACTCTCCTCTTTCACTTTCATCAAGAGGCTCTTTAGTTCTTTGCTTTCTGCCATAAGGGTGGTGTCATCTGCATATCTGAGGTTATTGATATTTCTCCTGGCAATCTTTATTCCAGCTTGTGCTTCACCCAGTCCAGCATTTCTCATGATGTACTCTGCATAGCAGTTAAATAAGCAGGGTGACAATATACAGCTTTGACATACTCCTTTCCTGATTTGGAACCAGTCTGTTGTTCCATGTTGAGTTCTAACTGTTTCTTCCTGACCTGCATATAGATTTCTCAGGAGGCAGGTAAGGTGATATGGCATTCCCATCTCTTGAAGAATTTTCCAGTTTGTTGTGATCCACACAGTCAAAGGCTTTGGCATAGTCAATAAAGCAGATAATAAAGCTCTTTCAATAATCCAACTGGCAATTTGATCTCTGGTTCCTCTGCCTTTTCTAAATCCAGGTTGAACATTTGGAATTTCATGGTTCATGTACTGTTGAAGCCTGGCTTGGAGAATTTACTTTGCTAGCAAGTGAGATGAGTTCAATCAGTGGTAGTCTGAACATTCTTTGGCATTGCCTCCAGTCCTGTGGCCACTGCTGAGTTTTCCAAATTTGCTGGCATGTTGAGTGTAGCACTTTCACAGCATCATCTTTCAGGATTTGAAATAGCTCAACTGGAATTCCATTACCTCCACTAGCTTTGTTCGTAGTGATGCTTTCTAGGGCCCACTTAACTTCACATTCCAGGATGTCTGCCTCTAGGTAAGTGATCACACCATTGTGATTATCTGGGTCATGACGATCAGTTTTGTATAGTTCTTCTGTGTCTTCTTGCCACCTCTTCTTAATACCTTCTGCTTCTGCTAGATTCATACTATTTCTGTCCTGTATTGTGCCCATCTTTGCATGAAATGTTCCCTTGGTATCTCTAATTTTCTTGAAGAGCTAACCAAGCTTTCACATTCTCTTGTTTCCTAACTGGATGCAAATATAAACAGCAGTCCTCTCTATTTGTCTTTGAAAAATGTAAACACATTGTAGTTGTCACTACTAAAAGAAAAAGATGGGACATTCCACCTGAAAACAAGCCATATTAGGAAATAGGAGAGCAACCGAGGAAAGATAGCAACTTACTTTCCACTGTAAAACAGGTTCATGCCTTTACTTTTCAAGGTTTGATATCTGTTTTAAAATGATGTTTTCTTGGAGCAGCAGTGGGCACAGTCTAAACAGTGAGTCCTTCTGAAGGCCACCTTGATTGGCAAATCACTTGGGCCAAAACCTATCCAATGAGGGCTATGCTTCAGGTAGGCAGCCAAATGCTGTAAGACAGGGTTTTGCAAACTTTAATGTGCATAGAAATCATGTAATATCTTTTAAAAGTACAGATTCTATTTGAGTAGACCTGGGGTGATGCCAAGAACCTGCCTCTCTAAGCAGTTCCCAGATGATGCTGTTGGTCTTTGGAGCACATACTGAATAGCAAAGCTATAAGAGAGTGCAAACTCAGAATCCATCGTGATAGCAGATGTGTGATGCAAGAGGATAAAACTTGTCATGTTGGAAACTAGTGGGAACTGTGGTGAACTGGAGCATGCATGCTCTGCCTTCAAGCATTCAAGCAGCAACCTTGTGCTTTCCCTTAAAAAAAAAACTGTGGTTGAATTCCATGCCTACCAGTTTTCAACTGCTGCACAAAGGAAAAGGATGTCAGGCAACCTTGGCCTAGTAGCAGAACCTGAATAATAAACTAGAGGGCTAATGTTTACTTGCTCAGAATTTTCTCTCAGTTCAGCCCTCCGTGGACTCTTGCCTCAATGTTTCAGGGAACATGCACATTAACTAATAATGAAGCAAGCTGTTGCACTTAAAACTTTCTAAAAGATACTTGAGCCCAAGTAGTACATCTCTGCTTTCTCTCTCTGAAACATAAGAGGCTCAGAGCAGTATTCTCCCTAATTTACAATGGGGTGATATTTTGGCACCTCGAGGGTTCCTCTGAAGTCACAGAGTGGCAAGATCAATGGAAATAGCCACCATGGTACCAGGCACGGTGATGCTTAAAAGGAGGGGGCTGAAGCAGAAGGGGGGAAAGAATCACATGGTAACTAAGATTGATAATTCTTATGAGTTAAGATTCATAAGAGAATCTTAGGAGAGCCCCTGAGTGTACCCAGAAACATCAGGATGGGGTAGGATGGGATTTCCCAGGCTCTAGAAACCTACACAAGTAGATTGCACAAGAATCAGCCAAACACGTGGTACATTAAGATCACTAAGAATTGGTTCATTTGTCTTATGTGGTCACTTGTGTCCATATTGTTTTATATTCTATCTTCAGTTCCATGTTTTGAAACAGATTAGACCAGAACAATCTGATACAGATATAACATGAACCACACATACAATTTTAAATGTTCTACCAGCCACACTTAAAAAGTAAATAAGTGAATTTTATTTTAATAATCTATTTTAATTGAGTATATAAAAATGTATAGTTTCAACATGTACCAATATAAAATGAGATTTTTTTGCATTTTTATACCAAGTTTTTAAAATAAGTATGTAGTTTATCCTTATGGCACATCTTCAGTTCAAACTAGCCGTATTTTGAGAGAGTGAAAGTTGCTCAGTTGTGTCTGACACTTTGCGACCCTATACAGTGAATGGAATTCTCCAGGCCAGAATACTGGAGTGGGTAGCCTNTAGCACTGTTCTTGAAAGCTATATGAACTTGGCAAGACACATAACCTCTCTGAACTGAACTTTTGCAAATCTGTGTGTTTTAGCCAGGGTTCTCCAGAGAAACAAAATTGATAGGAGACAAAGAATGAGAGAGAGGGAGGATTTATTACAGGAATTGGCTCATGTAGTTATGGAAGCCAAAAGTCCCACAGTCTGCCATCTACAAGCTGGGAAAACAGGTGGTGAAATTTAGTCCAAGTTTGAAGGCTTGAGAATATGGGGGTGGGAGGTAAGGGAGGAGGGGTGATGATGGAAGTCTTGATCTGAGTCAGAAAGCCTGAGATTAGGAACACCCATGTGTAAGGACAAGAGAAAATCCTGTCCTACTCACTTTTTCTTCAATGGATTGGATCATTCCCTCCAGAATTGGTAAGGGTAATCTTTATTCACTTTACTGACTCAAATGGTAATCTGGAAACACCTTCACAGACACACATATGCCCCCAAAAAATGTTTTACCANGAGAAAGTCCTGTCCTACTCACTTTTTCTTCAATGGATTGGATCATTCCCTCCAGAATTGGTAAGGGTAATCTTTATTCACTTTACTGACTCAAATGGTAATCTGGAAACACCTTCACAGACACACATATGCCCCCAAAAAATGTTTTACCAGCTCTCTGGTCGTCCCTTAGCCCAGTCAAGTTGACATATAAGATTAAACATCACACTGTTTGAAAAAAATAAAATAAAAATCTGATTTACCACCTGCCCAACAGGATTATTGAAATATTGCACTAAAAAATTTTATGTAGAAAAAAAAAACAGAACAACACAGTGCCTGGTTCATAATAAGCAAAGCTGGGGGACTTCCCTAGTGATCCAGTGATTATAAGTCTGTCTTACAATGCAGGGAACTTGGGTTCCATTCCTGATTTGGGAGCTAGGATCCCACATGCTGCAAAATGACTAAATTTTCGTACTGCAAGTACTGAACCTGGACTCCATGGTTGGAGAGTCCATGTGCCATTACTAAAACACAGCACAGACAAATAGATATATGATTTTTTAAATAGGCATAGTTAGTTTCCTTCTTTTTCATACTACCTGCTTCCCCTCTCAATGTCACTATCCACATAAAACCTCTTTTCATCAGTCATAAGAAGTTGTTTTTAATTACTTGACTGCTTTGTTTTCTATTGTTGAGACTTCAACTCCCACTCAATCAGGTATAATTTGCTAATATCCTTTTTGACATACTCTGATTTAAGTTATGATAAACGCTGTGTACATTTAAAGAAGGAAGGGAAAATGAGAAAGTAACTATAATAGGTTGAATAGTGCCCCCGAAAGATTTGTCCAACTCCAAATCTCTCCCATCTGTGAATGTGACCTTACTGGAGAGTAAAAAGGTTTTTGTAGATGTAATTAAGCCAAAGATCTCAAGATGAGATCATTCTGGATAACCAGGGTAGGGCTTTAATCCATTTACAAGTGTCCTTATATGAGACATATAAGGAAAAACAGGGAGAGAAAACAAGGCCATGTAAAGATGGAGACAGAGATTGGAATTATGCTGCCACAAACCAAGGAATACCTGAGCCCTCAGAGGTTTCACCAGGCAAGAAAGACCCTGTCTAGAGCCTTCAGAGAGAGGGTAGCCCTGCTGACACCTCGATTTCAGATGTCTGGCCTTCAAAACTGCAAGAGAATAATTTCTGTTAATTACAGCAGCCAAAGGAACTGATACAAGAACTAGTAGCTGCTGCATGCTAGCATTCTTATAGGAGCTTCCAACACATCGTGTTGTTTAGTCCTCAGAAGAACACGCTCAGGTAGTATTACAGTCAGTGCTTATTTGTAGATCCACAGTTGCAGAGCTAGTGAATAATGAGGTGAGATTAAATCTAACTTCATCTGATCATGAAGCTCATACACTATCCATTGTACCATGCTAAACACTAAGTCGCTTCAGTCATGTCCAACTCTTTGAAACCCCATAGACTGTAGCCTGCCAGGCTCCTCTGTCCATGGCATTCTCTAGGCAAGAATACTGGAGTAGGCTGCCATGCCCTCCTCCAGGGGACCTTCCTGACCCAGGGATTGAACCTACATCTCTTATGTTTCCTGCATTGGCAGATGGGGTCTTTACCACTCGCACCACCCGGGAAGCCCATGCTACCTGTCAAATACATTATGGTTATCAAAAGAAAATGTTACACTGAAAAAAAAAAAGAAAAAAATCAAGGTTTTGGTTTTTTTTTAACCATAATGTGTGAAATAGTCTCACCATATAAGTGTCCATAAATATTTTCCACCTGCTTGATAATTGAACAGGCAAGAATGTTAAAGTAGAGATAAAATGCAATACTCTGATAAGTATGTCAAGTGGTGCTGTACTTCAATACTGGTTCTTGTACTTCTTTCCAATCTTCCATCTTTTCTTTTAGGTGACCTTAGTTTTTCATTTATCCATTTAATAATTCATATGTGCCAGATATTGTGCTAAGTGATAGTGATTTAAAAATAAATATAAATCCTCTCCAAGTTACTCTAAAAAGAAAATTGCCGCTTATAAGTTGCATAAGATAGATTGTTCAAATACTTTAACTGTCAATAATGTAACACTACTAAAATTTTCATACCTTCAGCTCTTTACTGCTACTTAAACAATGAAGATTTGCCACCTCGGTGTGAAATATAAATTTACATAAGCTCAGTTTTATACAGTATGCATGCAACAAGTTGTCAATATGACATAAGCACCTGTAGTTACTGGTCATGACAATAATGGGTGGGAATGGGTAAGGGTCAAAGGAGACCCATACAACTTCTAAGTTTTTTCATAGTTTAGCTCAACTCACTATGTGAATTTTCCCAACCCAGGAACAAGAGATTTATCAGAGATTATCTCATTTAAGCTAGGTGACCAGTCTCAGAAGACTCTCAACATTTCTGTTACTTAAGCCTGTTAAACTGCATTTGTATTGAACACCTCTCACACATGTCGGAAAATAATTTTCTATTTTCTATTCACTTTTCTGCACATCCTATGATAGAATCACTGATAGCTATTGCTGTAGAGTTTTTAAGGATATCTATCCCTGGTGGCAGATGGTCAATAATTCACCTACAATGCAGGATACCTGAGTTTGATCCCTGGTTAGGGAAGATACCCTGGAGAAGAGAATGGCTACCCACTCCAGTATTCTTGCCTGGAGAATCCCATGGACAAAGGAGCCTGGTGGGCTACAGTCTGTGAGGTCACCAAGAATCAGACATGACTGAGCAACTAACACTTTCACTTCACAAAGCAAAGCTTGGGAGGACTGAAATAGTATTTCTCTCTGGAGAAGAGGGCAGCTTTATTTGTTGACCAGTAAAATAAAGATCATGTCTTTCACCAGAGAAAAGTTTGAGCAGGTTTGCTTGTGACCACTCTGGCATATGCAACCTGCAAGGGAAGAGGGAGAACAGAACACAATGGGAAACAGAAAACAGTGGATAAATACTTGCAGCTTCTCTCAAATCTGGGTGAAAATTTCCATAGCACATTTCACAAACCCACGAATTCTGCAAGATTATCGACAGGGGTGGCCAGACCCTTAACACATCCTTGTCTTGGCTTCTCCTCCTTCCTATCTTTTCTGCCTGTTCCCTGGAATCACACAGTTTAATAAACGTTACTGGCCTTAAGGGGAACCGACACAAAGACACCATCTTATATGTCTAGGTTTTAGTGATTGTTATTTTCCCATAAATTAATGTCTGGAGTATTTGAACAGTTATTATTACCAGTCCTGGGACTAAGCTGCTTAATGCAAAAATCCTGGGTGCTAATGGAATCCAGGGCTTTTCAAGTGCCTTAAGAGGGGCGGTTAGTTCTTCTCTTAATTTTGTCATAGGACTTCCTAATTCATATTTTAAAAGAGAAAATGTAAACTGATGACCACAAAAAAGCATGGAAGAGAGAAGTGGGCATATTCCATGAATGTATTAGTTTCTATAACTGCCTACTCAAGATTAACTTTTAAAAAATAAGAAAAAAGACAGGAAAATTTGAGGTACTGGCTGTTAAACTGATTTTATAATAAAGTGTTCACTTTGTTCAAGCAAAGTGTAAAGTTACAGGAACTTATCCTTCATTTTTAATATTCATGATGACTATCCATGGGTAAACTGCAGTGGAAATGTGGTGGAAAGAATGCATTGGCCAGGGGTCTTGCTACAAGGAACTATCCTGTAAAGTTAACTTGCTTTGACAACTTCCAGATGTGCTTCATCTGACCAGAATTATTGAGATCCCGGAGCTGAGCACAGATTAAGGAGATGTGATTTCTTACGATATAGAAGATGAGTGTTTATATAATCAATGGTCTGTCTTATAGGTTCTAGAAACAGAATTTTAAAAATGTTATCATTTTTGGTAAGACTGCTATTATGCTTTATGTGTGTGTCACATGAAAGGAGGTACTGAGCACTTTCACTTCTGGGTCTCTTTTTTTCCTTTCTCCGTTATATTTTGGTTGCCACTCTCAGCCACTTTCTTAGCTACTTGATGGCTTGAGGAGATGGTGGCTATACCTTCTTAAAGTTGATAGCTCACTCCATTCAAGGATGGCTAGTAGGTAAGGGATCCTCTTTAGATCCCTCCAACATATTCTGAGATTAGAGTTACTCTTTTTTGAGGAAGTTTCAGGTTTCTAAAGAGGTGCTATAAAAATTCTCCCCCAAAAATTTATGATGTAACTTATGCTGCTGCTGCTAAGTCGTTTGTCATGTCTAACTCTTTGTGACCATACGGACTTTAGCCCACCAGGCTCCTCTGTCCATGGGATTCTCCTGGCAGGAATACTGGAGTGGGTTGTCATGCCCTCATCCAGGGGATCTTCCCAACCCAGGGTTCAAACCTGCACCTCTTACATTGGCAGGCAGGTTCTTTACCACTAGTGCCACCTGGGAAGCTGAGCATAACTTATAATTTGCTCCAAATTTTAAGATACATGCTACTCTTTCTTTTTCACATGGATAGAGAGAAAGAATGTATTAGAACATTAGTAACAACATAAGTCTGACTTAAGCTGTTAAGAAAGATTAGAATCATTGCTATTGAGAATGATGAAATAATTTTATGGCTTTACCACAATCCATCACCAGCTATACAAGTCAGGAAGGAAAGGTTCAGTGGATCTTTGCCTTCACTTCAAAGAGGCACTGAGTATTTGCTAGCTACTCTCTCCTCATATCAGAATTAAATATCAAAGTCTTTGTCCATCCAGAGTCACACTGTTAGCAAAGACTTCCAGATATGGATTTATGCAATATTTCTTCCACTCTGCCTTCTCTATTTTTTTTTTTTTAACATGGAGAGGGTGATTGGGGACACTTTTATCAAGGAAAAGAAACTACAATTAGGAAGTACTATTCACAATTCTTAACTATTTTAATCAATAGATACGAGAGTGTCTTTCCTTTCTCCATATTAAACAGTTGACTTACTGTATGGTAAAAATTTCCTCTGCATGCTTTAGTGGCATTTGTTTCATTTGTAAGTTCATGCCAAAATGCAAGCTTCTTTTGTGATGCTCCAGAAGTTGACAAACATTTTCCATAAAGAGCCAGATAGTAAATATTTTAGACTTTGTGGGCCACACATCTTTGTGGCAAATATTCAACCCTGCCACTGTACAGTAAAACCAGCCACAGACATTACATAAACCAATGAGCATGGTCATGCCCCAAAGAATTTTATGGTGCTGAAATTCGGTTTTTGTATAATTTTGCTATTTTGTCATAAAATAGTATTTAAAAACAAAATTTTTTTAAATAATTTTCAAATGTGAAATTAATTTTAGCTTGCTGTGTGTACAAAAAACAGGCAGCAAGCTAGATTTGGCCCAAGATCATTGATGTTCCAATATAACTTATGAGAGTTACAGTTTATCATTGTGCTTAAAGTTTCCGAGTGAACTGTGCCTATTCTTCCATTTAAATTGTATTTTAGTCTTTGGGGGGAGGGGCAGGAATTTACAACCTTACTGTAAAATTCTCCAAGCCAAGCTTCAACAGTATATGAACTGTGAATTTCCAGATGTTCAAGCTGGATTTAGAAAAGGCAGAAGAACCAGAGATCAAATTGCCAACACCCGCTGGATCATCAAAAAAGCAAGAGAGTTCCGGAAAAACATCTACTTCTGCTTTATTGACTATGCCAAAGCCTTTGACTGTATGGATCACAACAAACTGTGGAAAAATCTTAAAGAAATGGGAATACCAGACCACCTTACCTGCCTCCTGAGAAATCTGTATGCTGTATGCTGGTCAAGAAGCAACAGTTAGAATGGACATGGAACAACAGACTGGTTCCAAATTGGGAAAGGACTGTGTCCAGGCTGTATATTGTCACCCCGCTTACTTAACTTCTATGCAGGGTACATCATGAGTAACACTGTGTTGGATGAAGCACCAGCTGGAATCAAGATTACTAGGAGAAATATTAATGACCTCAGATATGCAGATGACACTACCCTCATGGGCAGAAAGCAAAGAAGAACTGGAGTGGATTGCCATTTCTTTCTCCAGGGGATCTTCCCAACCTAGGGATTGAACCCAGGTCTCCCGCATTGTAGGCAGACGCTTTACCATCTGAGCCACCAGGGAAGTCACATAAGAAGAACTAAACAGCCTTTTGATTAAAGTGAAAGAGGAGAGTGAAAAAGTTAGCTTAAAACTCAAAATTCAGAAAACTAGGATCATGGCATTTGATCCCATCACTTCATGGCAAATAGATGGGGAAACAATGGAAACAGTGACAGACTATTTTGGGGGGCTCCAAAATCACTGCAGATGGTGACTGCAGCCATGAAATTGAAAGACGCTTGCTCTTTGGAAGAAAAGCTATGGCCAGCCTAGACAGCATATTAAGACGCAGAGACATTACTTTGCCAACAAAGGTCTGTCTAGTCAAGGCTATGGTTTTTCCAGTAGTCATGTATGGATATGAGAGTTGGACCATAAGGAAAGCTGAGAGCCAAAGAATTGATGCTTTTGAACTGTGGTGTTGGAGAAGACTCTTGAGAGTCCCTGGGACTGCAAGGATATCCAACTAGTCCATTCTAAAGGAAATCAGTCCTGAATATTCATTGGATGGACTGATGCTGAAGCTGAAACTCCAATACTTTGGCCACCTGATGCGAAGAGTTGACTCACTGGAAAAGACCCTGATGCTGGGAAAGATTGAAGGCAGGAGGAGAAGGGGACGAGGAGGATGAGATAGTTGGATGGCATCACCAATTCGACATGAGTTTGAGTAGACCCTGGGAGTTGGTGATGGACAGGGAGGCCTGGCGTGCTGCGATTCATGGGGTCGCAAAAAGTCAGACCCGACTGAGCGACTGAACTGAACTGAATTGATAAAAGATGTACTCACTTTAGACTTATGGTTTAGAAAGATTACATCAGTAATAATGTGGAAGAGGGAAGCACAATATTAGATGCAGGGAGAGTTGGGAAACTAAGAGGAAGAAGGATAGAGTAGTCATTTGAAATAGCTCTGGAGACAAACTCCAGGAGTTGGTGATGGACAGGGAAGCCTGGCGTGCTGCAGTCCATGGGGTCACAAAGAGTCAGACATAACTAAGCAACTGAACTGAAGCACTATTGATGGGATTGTAAAATGGTATGTGCATGCTCAGTTGCTTCAGTCACATCAGACTCCTTGCAATCCTGTAGACTGTAGCCTGCCAGGCTCTTTGGTCCATGGGATTCTCCAGGTAAGAATACTGGTATGGGCTACCATGCCCCCCTTCAGGGATTATCCTGACCAAGGGATTGAACCTGAATCAGCTGCTGTGGAAAACTGTATGAAAAACTCAAATAATTAAAAATAGAATTGCCACATGAGCCAGCAATTTCTCTTCTGGGTAAATATACCAAGGAAATGAAAAGTTCTTGAAAACATATTTGTACACCCAAGTTTACAGCCGCATTATTCACAATAGCTAAAATGTGGGGGAAAACTTCAATGTCCACTGATTGATTAATAGATAATCAAAATGTAGGGTAGGGTATGCATACAATGGAATATTATTCATCCACAAAAGGAAGGAAATTCTGACGTATTCTACAACATGGATGAACATTAAGGATATTAGGCTTAGTGAAATATCAGGCACAAAAAGACTGATGCTGTATGATTCCTCTTCCATACGGTACCTGGAGTAGTCAAATTCATAGAGACAGAAAGTAGAATGATGGTTTCCAGCGGTTAAGAGAAACAAGGAATGGGAAGTTACTATTTGGTGGTTATAGCGTTTCCATTTTGCAAGATAAAAAATGAGTTCTGAAAATGGGTGGTGGTGATGCTGCACAACGATATGGACTTAATGCCACTGGATTTGTTTGTTGTTGTTTTAATTGCTAAGCTGTGTCAGACTCTTTTGTGACCCCACAGGCTACAGCCCTCCAGGCTCCTCTGTCCATGGGATTTCCCGGGCAAAAATTGCATGCTTAAAAATGGTTAAAATGGTTAAGGTTATGTGTATTTTACCACAATAAAATTTTTTGTTTTAAATATAGTTGAGGTCTAACTTAAACCAAGACCTTTGTAATCAAATAGTCCTAGATTCAAATTCCAGCTCTGCTACTTACTAACTGGTTGTTGTCAGCAATTTATTTAGTCTTTCCTAAAGCTCATTTTCCTAGGCCATAAAACAGTTTCAGGAATTAAAGAATTAATGAGATAGCATATATACAGGTCTTATAGGGCCTGATTGAGTGCTTAGTGACAGCCCCTATCCAATATAGCNCAGCTCTGCTACTTACTAACTGGTTGTTGTCAGCAATTTATTTAGTCTTTCCTAAAGCTCATTTTCCTAGGCCATAAAACAGTTTCAGGAATTAAAGAATTAATGAGATAGCATATATACAGGTCTTATAGGGCCTGATTGAGTGCTTAGTGACAGCCCCTATCCAATATAGCCTTTCTCTTAATACCAATAATTCAAACATATATCAAATGAGGTAAAAGGGGAATTCTTAGAGGTTTTCTCTTAATGAATTGCTATTAAACTTTCTTAATTTCTATTCAGGATGCCTGGATGAAAGGATAGGCCCCACATTCTGTTGCTAGAATTTATCCCTTGATGCCACTATTGTGTTCTTTTACCTATAAATACCCATTTCTCTTACCATTCAGGCTTCCCTGGTGGCTCGGATTGTAAAGAGTCTGCCTGCAGTGCGGGAGACCTGGGTTTGATCCCTGGATCAGAAAGATCCCTTGGAGAAGGGAATGGCTACCCACTCCAGTATTCTTGTCTGGAAAATCCCATGGATGGAGGAGCCTGGTCAGCTACAGTCCATGGGGTCACAAAGAGTCGGACACGACTGAGCAACTTCTCTCTCTCACCATTCCAGTTTAAGACTAAGCTTAAACATTATTCACCTACCTCAACTAGAGCTGGACCCCGAGGACAGGGGTGGGGTTGGAACCATTTATCCCAATTTTCTTTCAACTATCCACCAGGTCTTTCAAAACAAATTTTTATTTCAGCCACAGCAAGCAAAAAAAAAAAGCCACCACGTGTCAGCCTTTTTGTGATCTAGCACCTATATACAGGGAGTATCTGTTCAGCTTGTTCATGTTCCCCCACCACGAACTCCAGAGCAGCATATTCTCTTGTTTTATGTGTTTTCTCACGGGAGAGATGTGTTTGGAGGCAAGTGCCTTGTAAGTGACCTTTCCTGGACTGTTACTTTGACTGCTACTAATGCTCATCTTCAAGGAAAAGCAAAAAGAAAGAAAAAAAGAAAAAAACACAGAATCAAGTTTCAATCAGACACCCAGACAAGAACATACTTAGGAAGTTCCTCTGTGCCCAAGGTTCAGGCTGTGCCCTCTCAAACTCCTTCTCCCCATAGGGCTCCACTGCTCACTAACCACTTCCCTCCAAAATGGCTACACAAGAAGAAGGGATGTCTTCTTCACTGGCTAATTTGTTCTTACATCCACACACTAAAATCACGGACCTAGTTATTACTGCTTCAGCTCTTTTCTCCTGTGAAGGAGACCACATTTGGCAACACTAGAAATAACGTTTTTGTGGTCACATTAGCAGTGATGAAAGCAGGGCTGTTATTTTTGCTTTCTTGCAAACTTTTAGTTTATAAACAAACTAGCTGTGTATCTCCTTTCAACATCTTTCAAAGAGGAATAAGCACAAACAAAATAGAAGGGCCTTGAGTGCAGCATAAAGCATCAAGTAGGAATAAATTCATTTGGAAACTTTTCCATAAAAAGACCATTTTAGGTCGCCTATTTCAAGTTTTCACTCTCGCTCACTCATTCTCTAAACATTTACTGAAAAGGTCACATTGCTTATAGCCTTTTCCTCCTTTAGTTTATCTTCTACTCTCTCTCCTAAGTGATCTTATATAGCTCATTTATTTCTCTCCCCACCCCTGTCCATTTTCTTTACTAGCTCTCTACTGTCCTCATGAATGAAAAGAAGAAGCTGTGAAATGAAAAGAAAAGCTGTGAAAAGAAGAGAAGGGAAAGGCAAAGGAGAAAGGAAAGATATAAGCATCTGAACACAGAGTTCCAATGAATAGCAAGAAGAGATAAGAAAGCCTTCCTCAGCAATCAATGTAAAGAAATAGAGGAAAACAACAGAATGGGAAAGACTAGAGATCTCTTCAAGAAAATTAAAGATACCAAGGGAACATTTCATGCAAAGATGAGCACAATAAAGGACAGAAATGGTATGGGCCTAACNAAAAGCAGAGACATTACTTTGTCAACAAAGGTCCATCTAGTCAAGGCTATGGTTCTTCCAGTAGTCATGTATGGATGTGAGAGTTAGACTATAAAGACAGCTGAGTGTCGAAGAACTGATGCTTTTGAACTGTGGTGTTGGAGAAGACTCTTGAGAGTCCCTGGACTGCAAGAGATCCAACCTGTCCATCCTAAAAATCAGTCCTAGGTGTTCATTGGAAGGACTGATGTTGAAGCCGAAACTCTAATATTTTCACCACCTGATGCGAAGAGCTGACTCATTTGAAAAGACCCTGATTTTGGGAAAGATTGAGGGCAGGAGGAGAAGGGGACTACAGAGGATGATATATTTGGATGGCATTACCGACTCAATGGACATGGGTTTAGATGGACTCCAAGAGTTGGTGACAGGGAGGCCTGGTGTGCTACAGTCCATGGGGTTGCAAAGAGTCAGACATGACTGAGTGAGTGAATTGAACTGAACTATGCTGTCTGAACTCACTTTAAACTTATGACACAAATATAAAACCCTACTGGCAGTATCACCATCTTTCCACAGTTCATCTTCTCACTCTCAGAAGATACCTCTGACTTTCTCACTCTTCTAACCTCTAATATCCCCTTCTTGATTAAGACCTCATCTCATATTTTATTAACAAAATTGATGGTTTTCCTCCTCGTCACCTGGTCCCTGTGGCGGCAGACGGGGCACGAGGACCATGTTGGGCTGGACCCTCCGAGAAGTTTCTGTGGCACTGAAACAAGGCCAAGTCACGCCAGCTGCACTCTGTCAAAGATGTCTCTCCCTTATCAAGAAGACTAAGTTTCTAAATGCGTACATTACTGTATCAGAAGAAGTGGCCTTAAAGCAAGTTGAGGAATCAGAGAAGAGATATAAGGAAGGTCACTCACTGGGGGATTTAGATGGAATTCCTATTGCAGTAAAAGATAACTTTAATACATCCGGCATTGAGACAACCTGTGCATCAAACATGCTGAAAGGTTATGTACCATCTTATAATGCCACAGTAGTTCAGAAGTTGTTGGATCAGGGAGCTCTACTAATGGGAAAAACAAACTTAGATGAGTTTGCTATGGGATCTGGAAGCACAGATGGCATATTTGGACCAGTTTAAAACCCGTGGAGTTATTCAAAACAATATAGAGAAAAGAGGAAGCAGAACTCTCACATTGAAAATAAGGATTCAAATTGGCTTATAACCGGAGGAAGCTCAGGAGGAAGTGCGGTGGCCTTGTCAGTGTTCACGTGCTTTGCAGCTTTAGGATCAGATACAGGAGGATCAACCAGAAACCCAGCTGTCCACTGAGGGGTTGTTGGTTTAAAACCAAGCTATGGCCTAGTTTCTCGTCGTGGTCTCATTCCCCTGGTGAATTCAATGGATGAGCCAGGAATCTTAACCAGATGTGTGGATGATGCAGCCACTGTGTTGGGTATACTAGCTGGGCATGATCCCGAAGATTCTACCACAATTCAAGATCCTGTTAAACCATTTACACTTTCCAGTTTGACAGATATGACCAAACTATGTATAGGAATTCTAAAGGAATATCTTACACCGGAATTGTCAATTGAAGTACAATCTCTTTGGTCCAAAGCTGCCAATCTCTTTGAGTCTGAGGGGGCCAAAGTAATTGAAGTCTCCCTGCCCCATACCAGTTACTCAATTGTGTGCTACCACGTATTGTGTACATCGGAAGTGGCATCAAATATGGCAAGATTTGATGGGCTAGAATATGGTCACAGATGTGACAATGATGTGTCTACTGAAGCCATGTATGCTGCAACCAGGCAAGATGATTTTGTGAAAGTTTTTAACTCTGGAGTGGATGTGCTGCTAACTCCCAAGACCTTGATTGAGGCAGTGCCGTATACAGAATTCATCAAGAAGACAACAGGACACACAGTGCCCAAGATGATATCTTTACACAGGCCGTAAATATGGCAGGATTGCCAGCTGTGAGTGTCTCTATGGCCCTCTCAAGCCAAGGGTTGCCAATAGGACTACAGTTTATTGGACGTGCATTTTGTGACCAGCAGTTTCTTGCAGTTGCCAAATGGTTTGAAAAACAAGTCCAGCTTCCTGTTATTCAATTTCAAGAACTCATGGATGATTGCTCATCAGTCTTTGAAAATGAAAAGTTAGCTTCTGTTTCTCTAAAATAGTGTTAAAGGTTTTTATATTCTAGAGAAGTCAGGTGCTCTTGAAATTTGGCTCTTTGTTGATATAGTCATTCCTTGGAGTCATTTTTTAAAATTCTTGTGATATAGTTAATTATAAATAATCTGTTATCAAAAAAAAAAAGAAGAAGAAGAAGAAAGAAAATTGACGTAATCAGGTCAGAGCCATCTTACTCTCCCACCCAAACACAAACCATTGTTTCTGAATTAAATCTTCTATCTTTCCCTCCTATAAAAAGGATAGGAATCTTGGTTCTTTTCAAAGGTCCATCCCTTCTCCTTATGGTTTGGGGCCATTCCTTCATCCTCCTCTATAATAACATTATCACTTAGATATGTTAACAGTCATTTTAGACTTGATTATTCACACCTGTAGGTATTTTCCTTTTTTGAACATCAAATTTTTCTTAACTAGATCATTTCCACAAAAAATATAAACACTTACCAGCCAATACAACAACCAAAAACTTCCCTTGCTCTATTTGACCAACTATAGCCACCATCCTGTTTCTTTAATCTTCCCCTCCAAAAACAAAAACTAAACCAACCAACCAACCAACCAAAGAAACAAAACCTTAAGACTTGTCCCACTTGTACATCTTTTGCTCTTCATACACTTCAGTCTTTCTGTCTCACTATACCTCTTAAACTATTCTTGCCAGAGACTAATGATTGCCATGTTGCCAATTCATTGTCACCTCTGTGTCATCTGTGTCCTCACTACTTAACTTTTGAGAAGCATTTGCTATAGTTAACCACTCTTGTTCAATTGTAAAACTTTCTCCCCTTGATTACTATGACATCACCTTCTTACCTCACAGGTTATTCCTTCTCAGTCTCTTGCTGGTTTTTCTTCCTCCACTGCACAACTTTGAAATGTTGGAGATTCCCATAGCCCAGTTCTCTATCTACAATCTGCTTGGATAACTTGATCTACTCCAAAAATTTTAAGTTTCATGTATAAACTCATAACTGACATATTTATATCTCCAGCCTTGACTCCATTCCAGATCAATATATTCATTTGTTTACCTGACGTTATCACTTAGATATCTTAACAGGTGTCTTAGATTTATTATCAATGCCCTCCACCAAAAGACCACTAGGAACACAACTGTAATGAATGAGTTAGGTTTATTACTTGTTTCAATGAGAATGTACACCATGGAGAATCATATGACATTTCAGTAACACTGTGTTAGAAATTTGGATTTGTGTGAACTGTGGTATTGGAGAAGACTCTTGAAAGTACCTTGGATTGCAAGGAGATCCAACCAGTCCATCCTAAGGAGATCAGTCCTGAATATTCATTGGAAAGACTGATGCTGAAGCTGAAACTTCAATACTTTGGCTACCCGATGCAAAGAACTGACTCACTGGAAAAGATCCTGATGCTGGAAAGATTGAAGGCTGGAGAAGAAGAGGACAACAGAGTAAGAGATGGCATCACCGACTCGATGGACATGAGTTTGAGAAAGCTCCAGGAGTTGGTGATGGACAGGGAAGCCTGGTATGCTTTAGTCCATGGGGTTGCAGGGAGTTGGACACAACTGAGCAACTGAACTGAACTGAAATATTGTGATTGAGGGAAGGGCTCAAGGAACAGGGACTTTGCTCTGGATTGGAAGCTGTAGGAAGGCAGAAGTAATTCTACAATTGTGTATTTTAGTTAGTACTATTGAGAGTGACTTGAGTATCAGCTACTGGAAAGAGGCTAAAATTATAATTAGCAAAGAAGCAGCAGTCACTCATATCAGCAAGGATAGGGAAATGTTTGCTCTTTTTTGTGGCTTGGACAATGGTTATATTTAGTCTATATTCAGACATGATTTCAAAGTGATCTTTTNACTGGAAAGAGGCTAAAATTATAATTAGCAAAGAAGCAGCAGTCACTCATATCAGCAAGGATAGGGAAATGTTTGCTCTTTTTTGTGGCTTGGACAATGGTTATATTTAGTCTATATTCAGACATGATTACAAAGTGATCTTTTTCTTGCTCTTGATCCATCATTGTCAGAGTGGCCTTGTCTGATGTTAATGTTCTGCGAAATTCACCCCTCCTCTGCTCCCCCACCAACATACCAAGCTCATTCCTACCTCGGCACTTACTCTCTCCTTTTCCAAGTAATGTCTTTCCCATTTGGCTCCCATCATGGTGCCTCCTTCTTGGTGACTATCACTTCCTTCCACTTTATTTCCTTCTTTGGAGCCCTCGCCAACATCTAAAAGAATGTTTTCATTTGTTTGTTTATTGCCAATGCCTCACTGGAATATGACTTCATTAAGGAATGGAGGTTTTTTTCCATCATATATTCACCTCTGTAAGATTGGCCGCAAAGTCAAGGGCTCAAATTTATACTGACAGATTGACCGTCTCTAGGTTCATTTCCTCGAATACAGCCCTAAACAATTGGCAATTGCCTTTTTTTGTTTATTTTAACGGATAACTAAGGCACTCAACAAAAAGAAGTGCATCTGGGAGTCAAGAAAGTTGTCTTTTTCCAGAGTGCCCAACGTCTCTTTAGTCAGGATGTGTTAGGATTACAGTACCTGAGACTTTTGAATTATCCCCTTTCCTGAAAATCTATCAAAGCCCTAACCTTAAGTTTCGTTCTATTCTTTATTAAAGGATTATTCCCGGATTTTACATCTGTAACAGTTCCTTCAGACAGCCAGAGCCTTAGGGAAGAAACCCAACCCCCTTGCGCAATCTCCCAGAAGCAGAGGCCACAGCGCCGAGGGTTTTACAGTGCGCATGTGCAACTGGAAGCGGGGAGGCGGGAAGTGTTGCGCAGGCGCGTTTGGCAGACTCGGAGGCGGCGACCCAAGCCACTGGGAAGCCCCAGAAGCTGTATTCCTTTAAACCGTGAGTTTCCGACGGTCTGATCCATGGCGCGGGATTGTGAGGGATTAGGAACGAATTCTAGATTGTGATTTCCCTCTGGTCGCAGCTCAGTAACTCCCCCAAACCCTTGCGGATCCCACTGACCCGCGGCGGGAATGTCCTGCGCCTGCGCACTAAGCATCCACTTCGGTCTCGGGTCGGGGACTGTCTTTGCCCGCGGAGCTCGCGGGCCTGGCTCCGGGAGGGATCCCATTTATATCCCCCTTCTCTTCCTCCCGGCGCTCCCAAGACGTGACGTTATCATTTCTCCACCACTTTGCACGGGGGCTTGGATAAACCTCCCGGCGCTCTCTTTCAGTAGTCAAAAGTTCTCCAGCCCTCTTCCTCCAGGTCAAACCGTTTTCCACACTAAGGCCTCCCCCACCCGATTCGCTGCCTCTGCAGTTCCCACCGCCGTCTGCTACCGAGACCCCCGGTAGGCAGTTTTCCCTTCAGCCCCCGCCGGTATGTCTGGGAGGTGAAAGTGAAGCCCATGGAATCCTGAGAAATGGTTCACGGTTTTCTTTCCTTTGGGGATTTGGACAAAGGTGCGTTTTTAAGTGTTTGCTTTGGGGACAGTTGCATTTTTAGTGCTTAGTTCACTAAATGATTTAAACTTCTCATCTTCTCCAGTATTCTGATTTTCACAGCTGCTTTGGTCCCCCTGTGGACATGACCCTGTAGCTGGAATTTTGCACCCCACTTGCTTTGTGATGGAGCCTGCTTTGGGGATTCGGATGGATGAGCCAATGGCTTTTTCTCCCCTTGGTGGCCGGTTTCAGGCGGATGGCTCATTAATAAAACAAGAGCAGAATTTTAAACCATCAGGTATGTGTTTATTTCCAAAGACATGTAGGCAACAATTCTCTAATTTCCATTATTAAAAAAACAACCAAAACACTGAATCTTAAAGTGAGTTATATGTTTATATAGGAGTATTTTACGAATTGGTAAAACATAAGATCTAGATTTAGGATTGGATTGCATTTTAGAAGGATTGTAGTCCAACCACGTCGTTTTACAGGTGAAGCTGCTAAAATCTATAAATATTAGTGCTTGTCTAAGATCACAGTTTGTTGATAGCCAAACTAGAATTTCTCTTCTAGACCTGTGTTCTTATTTCTACTCACCATATCACGTTAAGCTTGAATATAGAAATGGACATTGGAGGGACTTTCACTTACGTTTTCAAAGGTAGAATTCACTGACAAAAGTAAATGAAGTGTCTGTAGCAGTAATAAAGGATTGTATCTCAGTGTACATCATGAAATGTTTGACTCTCACCCAGACCTTGAAATGAAGAGAGTATCAAACAGTGCCTGATCTTGTACACCATAATGTGCACCTTTATTCCTGCTGTAGCACTGTGTCTACAACACAGTAGACATTCAATAAATATTGATTAAATAGGAGTTCTAATTAACTGTTGATTTTTTTTCCCCCTAAAATGTAGCTAAATCTTCTTGTTCCATCTTTGTCTTAAGCATATTTAGTGCTTTTTTCAAAAATATTAATTTTGACTTTTTGTTCATGAGATACACCTATATACACACAAACACTACAAAATAGACTTTAACTTGAACCCTGGAAAAATATGACATCCCGTGCTTCTGCTTTCTGACTAAAGCTTAACTCATCTTTGATGTTAAAGTACCCAGTTTGATGAAAGTACCCTTTGATGTCCCTATTTGATGAAAGCCACTATTATTCCAGTTAAAGTTTCTACACTTAAAACTTTACACTTAAAAGTTATTTTTGGCTTATGCTCGGTATTTGCTGCCCTCATCCAGTCCCCCAGTCCCCCAATTTTATCCTCCCATTCCCACTTTCATTCCCTTACACTTTGTTCCTGAATTACAGTGAAGTTTCTTAAGCTGCCACATTTCACTTCCTTTTTAATCTTCCAGTTCAGTTTGTTCACTGCCAATAGAATAATCTTAAAATGCCACTTTCATCCAGTTTCATGGATACTCTTCCCTCTTCCCCTCCATTTTTTTGCAATTATCTGTTTTTTGAGATTCAGCTTTCCCTATGTCATCAGACACATACAGTAACAGTCATTATATTATTATTCTTGTATTATTAAGCACTCTGTGTATCTTGCCTCTTCAGTAATACTATAAGCTCCTTGAAGGCAGTATCTTGTATAGCTCCTGATGTACATTGTACATTAGGCAGAGTATATGAATAAATGAATCTGACTTGGCTCTAGCAAATGTTCGGGTAAAAGCTTTTATTCTAATACTCTTCTGAAAATCTGCTAGGAAATAAAGAGTGGGGTGGATTTTATTCCAGATTTCCAAAGTTTTGTAGCTTTTGTGTCACAGAACATTGAACATTATAAACAGTACTTTTTATAATTTATAAAGCATGCTGAAATTGTATTCATATGGTTACTTTTTATTTGACCCTTAATTAAAAGCTAACATATCAAAAACATAACTTGAATAAGGAATAAAGCTGATGAAGTCCGGGCACATAACTGTTTCGTGATCTAGTATGATTTGCCTTGATAGAGTAACTTTTGAATGGTGGGATTTCTGTATATCTTTGTATTCCCAGAGCCTTACTCTGTTCAGCACATAGTAGGTGCTTGAAAATATTTGAATGCATGTTTTAATGCAGGGATATAAAATAAAAATCTTAGATGGGTACATAGTATGACCCTTTGTTTTGGGATATTGGTCAGCTTTTCATATAGTAACTTTTTTTCTGATTATTGTACATGCTTAGAGAAGAAAATATAGAAAGAGAATATGCCACTGTCCAGATGTTGGCACTGTTGACATTTTGTTACCTTTAGTCTTCCTGTGCATACAGAGATACATTAAAAAAAAAATTGGAATCACAGCCAATTTATTTCTAATCTTCATTTTTAACTTAGCAATATGTATCTTAAACATTTCTTAGTGTAATTAAATATTCTGTAGCTTAGACTGCCTAATGTTTCATTGCATAGTATGCTGTAATTTATTCAATTGCCTTTTCTTACTGAACCTTTAGATTTTTTGCCATTTTTCCTGCTACAAAAAATGCTGCAATGAATGAAGTACCTGACATAGTTTATTCTATAATAGATATTATCTATAAACAGTAGATATATTTATAAATGATATCTATAAACAATAGATATTATGTAAACTATCAAAAGTTTATTCTTTCATATTTTCAGCAAGCTGTTTGATTTTTTATTTTTTTGAGTGTCTACCATATGCCAAGTTTAGTAAGTGATGAAGATCTTTTCAGCGAAAGAAGAAACTATGAGCTCCTAATGTCTCCTCTATACTGTTGAACTGTATTAGAAGGCTTGCTTTTGGTGTGTTATGTGAATAGCTCTTAGCCCACACTTCTAAAGTGGGTTATAGGTAACATCCTGGTTTGCCTGAAACAGTTTCAGTTCATGCCTGTTATCACAGTGTAATTATTAGTGCCCCCTTTCACTCTCAAGAGTGTCCAGTTTGGGTGATCTCCCTAATTTATGTGATCTTAATTTACATTTAATTATGTATAAAACAAGTTACAGGAAGCATAATTTTAGGCAGTACATGAAGCCCCAGAATAAGCAAGACTTATATTCCTGAAGTATCAGTGTTACTCCATAGTAAGTAATTGAAAGCATTTCACTTATATGATAGATATTTCTTCAACCTCTGTTACATTTAACATAACACCTTGCTAGGCGCTAATAATAAATCAGTTCATAAAACAGACAAAAAAAAATCAATGCCCTCAGTCTAGTGAATAGAGACAGAAAATAAATATTATATTCAAAAGTGATTAGTGCAGTGAAAAAAAATATAGCGGGGGAGGGGAGATGGTATTGGGGTGGAGATTGTGATTTTAGTAAACTGGTCAGAGAAGTTCAGTGTGGTAACATTTTTTAACAACTAATGTTGTTTATTTGTTTTTGGCTGTGCTAGGTCTTCGTTGCTGTGCAGGCTTCTCTCTAGTTGCAGTGAGCCAGGGCTACTCTTCACTGCAGTGTGCCAGCTTCCCATTGCGACGGCTTCACTTGTTGCAGAGCACAGGCCCTGGGTTGCTTGGGCTTCAGTAGTTGCTGCTCCCAGGCTCTGGAACACAGTTGTGGCACACAGGCTTAGTTGCTCCATGGCAACCCATGTGGGGTCTTCCCAGACTGAACCCCTGTCTTCTGCATTGGTAGGCAGATTCTTTACCACTGAGCTACCAGGGAAGCTGGTAACATTTGAACTAGGACTGGAAGGTGGTGAAGCGGGGAGCTATGCGTATAATCTGGGGAGGAGCATTCCAGGCAGAGCAGTCAACAAGTGTGAAGGCCCTAAGCTGGGAGTGTGCTCACATTTAGAAATAGATAGGAGGTCATGTGACTGCAAGGAGATGCGTGATGAGAGTGAAGTCAGAGAGGAGGGAAAGGAGGTAGTTCTTTGGCTTTTATGTGGAGCAAGATGTGAAACTATTAGTGGGTTTGTGCAAAATAGTGATATGGTGACTTATGGTCACTCTGGCTGCTATGTTACAAATAGATTATAGGTCCTCGAGGGTGAAAGCAGGGAATATAGTTAAGGAGGCTGTTGCTATGACCAATTTAGATATATTACGAAACAGGAAAAAATTCACTTAAAATTTCAAAACAGAAGCCTAGATCTTCATTTAAATAATATTTAACAGTTTAAATAATAGTTTGTGGACTTTTCAGGGTCTTTCCCCAATCCTCAAAGTGTATTTTCATTGGTCTCTGATATTCATTGGTCTCTGTCTTCAGTAGTATCTTCTAGCTTTTGACATGAATACTGTCTTCCAAGATCAACTCTCATCTCCTACTTCAGAATCTGGGGGTTTTTCCACACTGGGGATTTTTCATTCGTTTTGATTGTTAGGAAGTTTTTCCGTTGAGAAACATCAAAGTTGTTCTGCAAGCAGGAAACCTTCATATAATCATAATTTGACTTTTGTACAGATGTGTAACTGCATAGTAAGTGCTGGTGGTATGGAAGCACATTGCGCTTGCATAGTCATTCACGTGGCTTGTGCATTACAATATTTTCTTAGTACTTATATTTTTTTCTAGTTATTTCTAACAGCTAACCAGTGTCTCTATTACTAACTGCCAGCTCATGTTTATACAAAGGGAGGTTCTGAACATGGAACTTATAGGAAGCCATAGAATGTTATAGTTGGAAGGTGAAGTTCATCTAATTCAACTCCTTTGTTTTACAGGTTAAAAACCTGAGCACTATTATGGTTTAATGACAGGAGTTGACTCCAGCTCGAGATTTTAGAGTGTCTATATCAGCACTGTCCAGTAGAACTTTCTGCAGTAACAGAGATGTTTGTATATTGTCATATGTGGCTAGTGTGACTGAGGAAGTTAGTTTTTAATTTAAATTTATTTAATTTTGATTACTTAAATAGCCATATGAAACTGTATCATCCTACTACAAAGCTATTGGTGTTATTAATCATGTACATACAACAAAGCATACACACAAACACTTTAATACATTTAGTAATAAAAAGACCACAAAAGGTTGTTAAAATATTTCATCATACCTAAATACTGTTGATTGTTAAGATATACCATTATTTTATGTACTGCTCAGAAATGCTGCCAGTTATACTGTGACATAAGACTTTTTCCTTATCACTGGAATTTTTTCAATATACCTACTGGAAGAGTTCTTTTAGCTGTAACTAGACAAATAATTATATATCTCCAGTACATACATGAAAAGGAAAATAAACATCTCTTCTGAATCACTTTTTGTATTCACAATCATTGATACCCTGTTTTCCATCTTAGTATTGTTCTCATATATTAGCGATGGAGAATTTCTTTGAAGAATTCATTAAACAAAAACACGCCATTGTTAATGGGTTCATAAGAGCTCAGTTATGTGGAGCTAGCCTATGTTTGCGGAGAAGGCAATGGCATCCCACTCCAGTACTTTTGCCTGGAAACTCCCATGGATGGAGGAGCCTGGTAGGCTGCAGTCCATGGGCTCGCTGAGTCAGACACGACTGAGCGACTTCACTTTCACACATTGGAGAAGGAAATGGCAACCCACTCCAGTGTTCTTGCCTGGAGAATCCCAGGGATGACAGAGCCCAATGGGCTGCCGTGTATGGGGTCGCACAGAGTTGGACACGACTGAAGCAACTTAGCAGCAGCAGCCTATGTTTGACTTGTACTTCATCACCTCTACAATTCCTTCCTACAGTCATTTGGCTCTTAAGGGTTAAATGTGAATGTCCTTGATTTTTAAAATTTTCTCCAGGTTATTGACACCTATTCTGTAAGTTTTGATGCTGACCAACCACAGTTGTAAGTTGCATCCCAATTTGAGATTTGTTAAAATTGTGTATTAACAATCAAAGAAATGTTATAGCAAATCGAACATATTTTAGTGCCCTTTCATGATGCCTTTTCTGTGACACTAGAACTTGAAGTTGGTTGGACTTGACACTCACTAGACATGATTATAATTGACTGTGGCAACTATGACTGCTAGAAAGCCAGCTTTCCCCCCAGGCCTTGGTTTTGGTTTCCAGAGTGAAGGAGTGTGGTAGCTAATAGTGAAGGGATTTCTGTTGTCTTTGGCTTCACTCTGTTGTAACTTATAAACTTTTGCTTTTTTTTTTTCTGCAGCTGTCTGAGTGACCATAATGATAGTAAAAACTCATTCATTCAAAGAACGTGCCAGACAGTGTTCTAAGAGCTGAGTGCTTTGTGAATTATACAGACAGGGAGCCTGTACTGATGGAGCTTATATTCTAGTGGGAGAAGGCAGACAGCAAACAATTAAATAAACAACATAATTTTGTAGCAGATAAGAACTCCGAAAGACAATTAACAGGGTAAAGTGGATAATGGGAGGAGTGCTAATTTAAGTATGATGTCAGGAAACTGAGGATTGATCTAGCCAATGTAAAGTTATAAGGGAAGAGGATTTCAAGCAAGGGGAACGGAAAGAGCAAAAGCCCTAAAGAAAGAATGTTACTAATCATAACCACCACCATAAGAATCACCAGTATAATTTATTTAATATTTACCAGTGTCAGACATTGTGTTAAAAGCTGCGCTTGTGTTTTGTATATTGTTTTTTAATCCTCATGGTATTTCAGCAGCATGGGTACTATTATTACCCCATTTTCTGCAGATGGAGAAACTAAGGCTTACAGATATAAGCTGTTTGCTTTAGAAGGGTCATTCCAGCTGGAGCCAGAATTTTGATTTAGACCTCTCATCTCTAAAACTGGTTCACATAATTACTGTTATATTGCCTCTTGTAGTATTGAATCCATGAAGCTTTTCCAGTTCACCTGCACAGTAGATCGGAAGGTGTTTTAGTTGCTTAGTCTACAAGTTGTGTCTGACTCTTTGTGAGGGTAGTTTAAATAATTTAAGTAAGTTCTTTCTGTTACTTAGATGGAGTGATAGAGTAGAAAGACTTCTGGATTAGGTCTTCTTGGCCTGTTATTTAATTTTCACCTCTTAGTATTCTTCCCCTCAGATTTATCTTCCACTTGTCATCTTCCTGCTTAATAACTTTACACGGCTCTTATTTGCATCCTGCTTTTCCTTTTGAATTTTATCAACCACATTTGATTTTTATCTTCTTTCCTCCTCTCCCTTCCCTCCACAGTAATCCTTGCCTTTTTCCTTTTGCTTGTCTTTGCATACATAGTAGTTCCTTCCTAAAATGCCTTCTTGTACAGTTCTCTACTTGGTAAATGCTTCAAAACACAGGTTAACTGTCACCTGAAGCTTCCAGGCACCTTCAGAGATGTTCATTCCCCTCCCCTTCTGCCTAGTAATATGTATGAGTATGTGTGTGCTCAGTGGAGCAGTCGTGTCAGACTCTGCAACTCTTCTAATATTACAATTAAAATCTTGTATTAAAAGTGAGCTTTTAACCTCTGTCTTTTCCACTAAACTAAGCTCCTAGAGAACAGGAGCTTCACCAACTTTGTTCATTTGTATTTTAATACACCAATTGCTGGGTACTTTTTAAAACACAGTGTTAAATGAGTGGGTCAATAGACTTGTCAGCAATACCTCTGTGAAATTGGGCAAGTGACTTAACTTCCCTGAATATGATTTCCTTACCTGAAAGACCAGGATCATTATGTCTGTTCTCCCAATATCACAGTGCTGTTATATAGGTCTGAAAAAATGCTGTATCTGAAAAGATAATACATGTGTAGTACTTGGAAAATATCTTAAACTGTTGCAGAGTGTTGTTATAACTTTAAAAGTAGCTAATGCTTGGCCTAGATGTTGTAATAAAATCTGAGGACTCTTTAAGTATATAAATCTCCTTTGTATCCAGCAATTTACCACATTTTGAATTATTTCCTTTCTGTATTTTAACCATGCAGGCTTTTGCAAAGACCTTATATTTATTTAAAAGTAATGATTTATCTGCTTTTAGGATATAGGATACAAACTGGTAATTGGGACAATTTTTAAAGAATATTTTTTAACATTCCTGATACTTTTTAAGTAGAGCTTCTTTCTAGGGTATACTGTGAATATTCAATATATAAAACTTCCAAGCCTGTAAGATTTTGCATCTTTGGAGGAAGGAAATAGTTTTCAAGAAAATTGCGTTGTGTCCTTGTCATGCCATCTAGTGATCGCAGCTCAAATTGTTTAGTTATTTTTTAAACTTAGGTTGTTCATTGGGTTGTACTCTATGCAGTGACAGTGTGTCTGTCAGAATGTAATTTTAGAGTAGCAGCAGTTGCGTATGAGTGATTCAGTTACTTTTCAGTTTTGTCTGTTCCTTCAAGAGGTGTGTGAGTTAGAGCAATTTGGTGGGGTTTTAGTCTTATAATTTTAAGGTTTATTTTAGTTTTTTTTGTTTGTAATTAATGTAATGTAACATATTACTTATGTTTTGGAAATTATTTTGAGACATTTTAACCTAAGAAAATATAAAATATACTCATTAATTGTAACTGAATTCTTTTTTGCCTTGACAGGTGTTAAAAAAGATATTGAGAAGCTTTATGAAGCTGTACCACAGCTTGGTAATCTGTTTAAGATTAAGGACAAAATTGGAGAAGGTAATTAGGGTATATACTTCATTATCTTTATAAGCTCTTTTTCCCTCCTGCTTTCCTTTGTATGAACTTGATTTTCATTATTATTTCTTACTGGAAAAATACCCCTTTTAAAATACGAAGACCATTGTTACATTACTAATTGGCATTCTCTTTTCCTTGGAAATAAAGGAAGAATAAATAATTAATTACAGTAAAATGAACAGTCCTATTTGAAACTTTATAATTTTATACTATTAAAAGTATTGATATCAGTATATAAATAACTATTAATGATAATTATCTATAAAAAATAAAAAGTTTAATATTTAAGTGGGGGGATTTGATCAGGGAAAGCCAAATCTTTTTTTTTCTTTTTCCATTGCTGTTAGGTAGAATTAAACATATATGAAACCTAAGATGGCAAATTGATGAAGATAAGCTGGTACAATATTTAGAGGATAGTCAGTGTTTACATAAATACCATTCAAAGACACAATCATATTGACTAAATGAAGGGCAAATTTAGCAGACAAATGTGAAGGGAATGAGAAGATAAAAGATAATAGAACATTTTGGTGACTATATTAAAAAATAGAAAGTAAAAACTTAACTAAAAAGAAAAAAAAACTTCCATTTGTTCATTGTTTGCTTTTCACAGTTAAGTGTCAGATGAGAAAAGACTGAGTCAGTGAGTGCAGAGAAATTAGAAGATGAGATGCTTTGGGATATAAAAATCAAATCTTTACATCTTTTTTCTTACCTGTTTTTGACACTTAAGTCAATTTTCTTACCTTTTTTCCAGCACTGACTTAGTATTCAAAAACTGTTCTAAAACACTCCGTATTCAAAATCTTTGTTCTGAAAAACTCTGGTGTCGTCTTTGTTGTTATAGTTTAGTTGCTAATTCATGTCCGACTCTTTGGGACCTCATGGACTGTAGCCCACCAGGCTCCTCTGTGGGATTTCCCAGGCAAGAGTACTGGAGTGGATTGTCATTTCCTTCTCCAGGGGATCTTCCCAACCCGCAGATTGAACCCATGTCTCCTTCATTGGCAGGGTTCTTTACCACTGAGCCACCAAGGAAGCCCTTCTGGTGTCCTCCTAACAAATAGCTAACTATTCTTGGGGAGGCAGAGGGTTGGAGTATGATCTGAGGCTAATAAGCTTGAAAATTACAGCATGTATAGTGCCTTTTTGATTATTTATGATGTACTTCAATACATTAAAGGTCTAGAAAATTTTGTAATGAGAAATCTATCAATTTATTTTAACTCAATGTTTCTCAAATTTAATTGACCACCCAATCTTTTATTTTTTTTCTGTTTAGTTTCATAGTAAATTTTAAAGTTTAAAAAACTTTTTAAAATGAAAAATGTTGTAGGTTTTCCTCTAAGATTATTATAATTTTTGCTTCTAACAGACCTGAATCCAAGTCTAAAGATAGTAATTTCAAATGGTAATATTGTGGAAAGATAGATACTTACTGGAATGGATCATACCATAGAAATAACCAATATTTTATGCTGATCCAATCAAACAGATTTACTGTATAGCTTTACTGAACTAATGTACCACCTAAAGAAGTGATACACCAGTTAAGAATGTATTAAAAATTGAAAATAAGTTCCATTTATTAATACAAATGTATTTGCTTTTTGTGTTCAGTATCATTAGAATATTAACAATAAATTATGATAATTTTAGTTTTCAAACAGTTTTTAAGAATTATTTTAGCATTGTCTCATAAACATTTTTAAAGCCAAATATTAAAAGATTCTAATAAATTGTTTTACAGGCACTTTCAGCTCTGTTTATTTGGCCACAGCACAGTTACAAGTTGGACCTGAAGAGAAAATTGCTCTAAAACACTTAATTCCAACAAGTCACCCCATAAGAATTGCAGCTGAACTTCAGTGCTTAACAGTGGCTGGGTAGGCAACTGCTGTATATGATTTTTAAGATTTTTAGATATTAATAGATACCTCATAGGGATGATGAGATTGTCTTTGAATTAAACATATTCTTCAGTCAGGTGTTTACAGTTTGCTGGCCCTTTTCCTCTAATCTTGGAATGGCTAGTGAAGTTTATATTAATTTTTAGGGTGGATTTCCCTTGAGGCTCAGCTTGACTTCTGTTCTCTTAAACGACTTCTTCTAATCTTCCTACCAAATCATATACCTTTTCTTCCTTGGTCTAAAATGTGGGGGACTCATATTTCACATCTCCCTAGATATTAACAGTTTCATCTCTTTTTTTATTTTGAACAGTAGAATCTTCCAGCATGTCTTTGTCATTGGTGTCTCTCTACTAGGTCATTCCTATCAACATAGACATGTAATATAGTATCTCTTATCCTCCCTGTACCTCTGTCCCTCTTGCACCTACTCCATCATTTCTTTGCTGCCCTTCACAGCTAGGCTTCTCAAAAATNTCATTGGTGTCTCTCTACTAGGTCATTCCTATCAACATAGACATGTAATATAGTATCTCTTATCCTCCCTGTACCTCTGTCCCTCTTGCACCTACTCCATCATTTCTTTGCTGCCCTTCATAGCTAGGCTTCTCAAAAATTAACCTGCACAAACCTGTTTTCACTTCCAAACCTCCCTTTTACCTACACAGACACACACACACACACACAGTGAGGCTACTCTCTGTGCTAAACTGAAACTATTAATCCTTTAGAGTCAGCCCTGACTTCATTTTGCCAATTCCTTTTTCTGTTCACATGAACTCCTGGCAGTGTTTAGCGTAATTGATTTGAACCGTTGTCTTTAGACTTCTCTATTGCTGTCTATTCCTCGATTTCTCCCTGCTTTCTTTGGCCTTCATTTTCAGTATCTTTGTCAGTTCTTCCTCTTCTTCCTGATCCCTAAATGTTGGAGTTCTTCCATACTTGATCCTGGGCTTTCTTTCTCTAGGTTTTCTTAAGTGGTGTCATGTATTCCACATCGGTTTGAATACATAGTAGTGATTCCCACAAGTGTATATAACCTCAGAACTCATATTTATATATAAACTCATATTTGAATATAAAAATTTATATATATATAACTCAGATTTATATATCTGTATATATGTATATCCACCTGCCTAATTGACATTTCCATTTGGGTACCTAATAAACGTCTCAAACCTGTTATGCCAGAAAGTAAATTTAATCCACCTTCACTGGCCCCCAGAATTACCTATTGCCACAATCTGTTTTCATCTATCCATCTCAGCAGATGGCACCATAGTCTACCTAGATAGTGAAGCCAGAAATCATCACACTCAGTTTCTCCATATCTCTCCTAGTCCACATCCATCATCATGTCCTGGCAGTTTTGCCTCCCAAATACATCTAAAATCTCATCCATATCTGTTTACCTTCTCAACTGCTATCTCAGTCCAAGCCTCGATTACTACATAGCCTGCTTCTTCTCTTCCTCTCTTAAATCCATAGTCAAAAGTACAGCCAGACTGATCCTTAAAATATAAAAGTATGTATGTAATTCAGATTGGATACTGTTAGTTCCACTAATTGTTCAATGTTTTCTCAATATTCTTTGAAAAATATCCAACTTTATCTCTTGTCAGTCTTTCTACTTTCTTCCCTGTGCCCTAGTTTCTCTAGCTCCTCAAATTTGAGTCAGGAGCTTTCTCACTTCAGGGCCACTCCCCATACTGCTTCCCTAACCAGGAAGACCCCTGCCAGTCTTCGCATTCTGACTCCTTAGGTTTCTGCCCTGAGCAACAACAGTATTACTTCCAAGTGATCTTTGATTTAAATGAGATCCTTTTTTTATTTTTCATTGTCACAGGACTGTTTGATCTCTTTTAAAATCCTTACATTTCATCATTATTTGTTACCATGTTTATTATCCATGTTGTCCACTAGATAGTAAAGTTCATGAGAGCAGAAATCATGTTAATTTTAATTAGCCATCACATCCTTAAATGTCTAACATAGTGTCTTGATTAACAGGGCACACTAAGTATCTGTTGAATGAATGAACATGCTGTCTGTTTATTATAGAAGACAGGAGAATAAAGTGGCTACTGTAAGGCACCTACCTTCTAGTACCCTGAATAAGATTATTCCTTTTTCTATACTGTAAACAACTCCTTCTACAACTTTTTCTTTCCTAGTTCTTCAGCAATGTACATGCTAAAGAAGTCTACCTGATCTCGTTTCCTTTCTAGCTCCCATAGTGGTGGTTTTTTTTTTTTTTTTGACAGTTAACTTCAGAAAAACTGTCTTTATGTTCTGATTCTATTGTATTATGTTTTTCCTTCTTAAATCCTGTTTAGCCTCTTCTTTTCCACTTAAATTACTTTCTGAAAATTAGTTAATTCCACTTTGTAGTAAATTCCCCTTTGCCAGAATGAAAGTCTTTCCTCAGTCCTTATTTTTGTTGACCTCTACTGATCACCCCTTCCTTCAAAACTTACTTGTGGACANGAAAATTAGTTAATTCCACTTTGTAGTAAATTCCCCTTTGCCAGAATGAAAGTCTTTCCTCAGTCCTTATTTTTGTTGACCTCTACTGATCACCCCTTCCTTCAAAATTTACTTGTGGACATTCCTGTCTGGACTTACTGCCCCTTCTTCCTTATTTTGCCCTCCAACTTGAGATTTTTCCAAGGCTCAGTTTTCTCTAATAATTTCACAACTTTAGGTATCACTTATCTATAATACTTAGCTATATAAAACATCTGCCTGCCATGCGGGAGACCCGGGTTCGATCCCTGGGTTGGGAAGATCCCTGGAGAAGGAAACGGCAACCCACTCCAGTTTCCTTGCCTGGAGAATCCCATGGACAGAGGAGCCTGGTAGGCTACAGTCCACAGGGTTGCAAAGAGTCAGGCACGACTGAGTGACTTCACTTATGTATAATACAGTCACTGACTTAACCCTTGACTTCTCACTTAAGATGTAGTCTTGTATCTAGATATCTTTATCAAATTGATGAGGTTTTAGTTTTAATGCTTTTTTCCCCCTGTTTTCTCTACATGCTTTGTTGGTATCTGTGTTGTTTTACTCAGACTCAAAACCATGGAAATCGGTTTACCCTGTTTTCCTCATTTTTTTTTATGAAGTGGTGTGGTGGTTAAGTCTANTGGCGTGCTGCAATTCATGGGGTCGCAGAGAGTCAGACACAACTGAGCGACTGAACTGAACTCTTCTTATCTGAAGGGATTATGGAAGGAAGTTCATGGAAGAGAGAATGTCTGAAAAGAGAATGAATTGGAATTGGGGATTTCATGGGCAGAGGAACTCAAGGAACAGCATGGTCATACAGGAATCAGTGAAAGTTTAGTGTTGCTAGAATGTATGGTGAAAGTTAAGGAATGGTGAGAAACCAACCTGGAGAGAGGTAGACAAGTTTGAATCACAGTTGTTACATGGTTTAGACTATATCCTGTAGGTTTTGGAAAGTTATTCTAGGGGAAAAGATGGTAATAATTGTATTCTAGATGGGTCATTCTGGCAGGTATGCAGTGAGGAGGTGTGTGCAGGTCCAGATGAGAGGTGGTGAAAACCTGAATGAGGGCATTAATAAGGAATGAAACAGAAAGTGAAGAACTGGAAAGGCGGCCAAGCTTGATGGATAATTGGATGTGGGACTTGGGTATGAGCTGGTGGGGAAAAGGCATCCAGGATGTTGATCAGATTTCTAGCTTGGGAGATATGAATGGGTACCAGTAACCAAGGGAAGGGGAGAATAAAGAAGTAACGTGTACAGGGAAAGGTAAAGATGACTGGAGTCATCATTGATTTGAGATGTTTGTAGAAATCCACACAGAGATGTCCAAAAGAAAAAAAAGTAAGTGAAGTTCAGGGAGGTCTGGGCTGTGTAAAAGGTATTAATAATTGAAGTGAAGTGGATGAAGGGCCAGTCAGGGAGAGTATACAGGATAGAAGTTGGAACTCTGGGAAAACTCAGCCCTTAAGCCTTGGAGAAAACATTGAAGGAGAAGGCAGAGGTACAGAGGAAACCAAGAAAGTCAGATGCTGCAGTGGTCAAGGGGCTGGTGATACTGGGAGTTCAACCATTGAGAAGAGATCCCTAAATATGAATTTTTCAATGAGTTTCTTCACATGAGGCTGAGCTGGTCTTAGTCATAACTGCAAGAACTACAGAGATTAAAGTTTCCACAATAAAAGTTAGGGTTAGCATTTGGCTGAAGATGAACTTATAATGTTTAATACTTTTCACTAGCGTGAAACACTCTCAATACTATGCTACGTAACTCACGGGGTGCATTCAATTTTTCTTTCCTATGTAGCTACTTTGGATGTATTTTGATGTTATAAAATGTGCATTCACTTAGTGATGAAATGTCCTTTTAAACTTAACCAACTCTCATGTTGCTCAAGAAAGGAAATACTGTATTTTGCATTAAGGATGTTAGACCAGGGATTCTCAACCTTGAAATTATGTAAAAGCACCTGAGGAACTTAAAAAACTGATGCCTAAGCCCTGCTCCAGCACAGTTAAATCAGAACCTCTGCAGAGATTGGGGTAGGGCATCAGAATTCTCCTAAGGTTCTTAAGAGGGTTTAAATGCACAGTAAAGATTGAGAGAGCTACTAATGTAGAAGTATCATAGATTGGGGATTTTTTTTTTAAGTGTGTTTTCTGTTACAGCAATTGACATGTGGTCTGCAGGCGTCATATTCCTTTCTTTGCTTAGTGGAAGATATCCATTTTATAAAGCAAGTGATGATTTAACTGCTTTGGCTCAAATTATGACAATTCGTGGATCCAGGGAAACTATCCAGGCTGCTAAAACTTTTGGTAAGCAGTTTTATATTATAGAATGAAACACATACCTTTGCTAATCTCCTGCAGATCACTTAATAAATTATTACAAAATTCTCTTTACAAATAAACATGTCCTTTGTTTGTAAAGTTCTCTGCTGTTAGTAACTACAAACTATGGGACACTTTTGGAACAAAATTTCAGTCAACCCACCTCAAAAGTAACTGGACTACCTCTTGCCCAGCCCCAGAATCAGTGTGCCTTAATCAAAGTTGCATATCAAAATTATCAGAGGAACTTCAGGAAATACATACACTGGTCTCATCCCACCTTTTCCTGGAAAATATGATTCAGAAAAATGTTATACATAGAAAGGATTGACGTTTGTTAGTTTGAGAAAACAAGTAATTTTGACCAAGAGCTATTTCTGAGTAAGAACCACTGCAAAAATGATTATCCATCCAAGTGCCGCAGTCTAATCTACCAGGAAAAGTCAGTGGCACTTGTGGTCTTGGAGCAGAGTCAGTCTACAACCTTGTACCTTATTGGAAACTATTGGGTTAGGCGAAAAGTTCGTTCAGAGTTTTTCCCAAAACCCAAAAGAACCTTTCGACAAACCCAGTGTTAAAATTTTATCTGAGAGTAATAGAATGAAGTACGGCATACATACTTGGGAGATGGAACCATAAAGGAAAGCAAGATTGTTACATCAGAAGTTGTGTTCTTGCATGAGTATGTTTTTCAGTTGGTTGAGAAAATGATAGCTTCTATCTTCAAAGAATTCATAGTCTAGTAGGTGAGACAGACAGATATTACAATACAGGTTACAATACAGAACTGCAAAAGTAATAATAGAAGTTGTCACAGGATGCCACAGAGGCTTAGAATGATCAACTCTCTGAGAGTGTCAGGCCTCATAGAGGTACTAATGCTTGAACTGAGTGGTGATGTAAGTGGGAGTATTCTTGGCATAGGGGTAGAGGGGGGTGCAGGGCATCCTCATCAAAGACAGGAAACATGTGGTCAGAAACATGTAGAAGCTTGGAAGGGGAAGAGGGAATGGGAACTGCAGCTGATTAAAGATTACAGAATACGATGAAGCTGAAGGCTTTGACAGAGTCAAGAGAGTCCTTTATGTTACTTATTAAGGCACTGTTTTCTACTTACCATCTCCCACTTTATGAGTTGACCTTCAACTACATGATGTAAAATACAACTAAAATATAGCACATGGTGCTCTGTCTGCCATTCAGTGTAAATACATGCACAAAGCAAACAGTTGGACTTGCATGTTTCTCATGGGAGAGACTTCTGATAGATTCAAATAATATATGTATATTTTTTCTCTTTTAGGCAAGTCAATATTGTGTAGCAAAGAAGTTCCAGCACAAGACTTGAGAAAACTTTGTGAGAAGCTTAGAGGTATAAATTCTAATACTCCTAAATTAACAAGTGATACACAGGAGTGCAGTTCTCATGACCCAGCTTTTTCAGAGAAGACAGAAAACCATAAAGTTGTTCACTTCATACAGACACCTCAAGCGCAGCCCTCAGGGAATTCATCATATAAAGGTGACAGTAGTGGCTGTGGGGGCAATTTTGAGGAGTCTGCTACCAATCTAGAAGGCTGGGATGAGGTGCCTGACGAAGCTTATGACCTGCTTGATAAACTCCTAGATCTGAATCCAGCTTCAAGAATAACAGCAGAGGAAGCTTTGTTGCATCCATTTTTTAAAGATATGAGTTTATGATTATTCTTTAGTGTTTATTATTGTGTATTGTGAAGTAAAGTAAAAAAGAGTTATTTGTAATAGCCATAAATTCTTGATTAGAGACCAGGTCAGGGTGAATAATTTATTTAATATTTGCTCTCCTAGCAGATTCTAAAATACAGATTAAGATGACTTAAGTTGCCTAGGATAGTTCTTGGACTGACAAAATGGATCTTTGACTTAGATCTACCCAGGTAGAATCAGATCTTTCATTTACCTAATTGTTTGTCACTGCCATCTGCAGAAATAGGAGCAGTTTTAGCCTGGTACATAGGGCTTCAAGGTATGAGTCTTGAAATTGAGTGTTGTGACAGGGATTAAAAACTTCAGTGAGTCAAAAACCTTCAAGTTTACTGTTTTTTTTTTGAGCTATATGTATTTCTGGAAAACTCAACCTGATGCTGGTCCTCTAATTATTCTGGAGGTAGAGAAGATAATTTCCTTTTTTAGAAGCGTGTATTATACCTTTTATGAACACTAAAACAATGAGAAAATACTGGGATATTACTTAAAATTGAGTTTTATTTATTCATTTTTTAATACTTTTTGTGTGTGAATTGCCATGTTTTTCTTAATGGTTTCTCTCTTGATTTTTCCGCCTTCTCTACCCACATCTAAAACACATTCTCCTTGGAAATTTTGTGGTGCTTTCCAAGGCTTCTGGGGTACTTTGTTAAATACCGCCTGTGTTCATAGCTGGGAAGTTAAAATAATGTGTTGATAAAGGGAAGCTGTGGGACCAAGGTAAAGATTGAGAGTTCAAAATGCTTTTCTTTTTCTCTGAATATATATGATTTTTGCATTCTATCGTAGATAAAATTAGGTAGCTGCTAAAAGGAGAGTGAACACAGAATTGACAATATTATTGGAGATTCCTCCTCTGCTTAGAGCCATTCAGATCTCTCCTATTTTGAGTAAGTCAGTCCTGGTCAGAGGAAGATGCTTATGCTTCCTAGAGTCTTGGGTGCTTTGGAAAGAGTGCTAAATGAAGTAGGCAAAGTAGAAAAGGAACTAAGAGGTTTATGTATTATGACATACAAAATTACATATATATATATATATATATCAATGACAGCATGTCAGAGTTACTAAGGGAATTGAGTCTAGGGGTGTAGGTCTGCCAAGAAGTTTCCCACTTGGTAGTCACAGAGTATAATACAACTTAGGGGGATTTAACATTCATTTTGTTGTTTTGAGCATTGAAGTTAGTTTGCCATAATCCATATTCCATTTGGCAAGTATTATACTTGTATACCATGGTTATTGATCTGCTGTCCTCTAATGCTGTAGTTTTTTCTCTTAGAAAAAAAAAGAATGTTCTTGAATGTGTATGTTTAATAAAGTCATCCTCGTATTTTTTATGTCAGTATCAGACTACTCATTTGAAAAATGAATTTTTTAAAAAAATAGTATTGACCACTAGGTACATTTTCCTTCTGGCATTAATGAGTTCTCTCTCAAACAAATAATAGTAATAGATTAGCAGATGTAGACCTGACTCAAGTAATTTATGAAAGATAGATTATTTTTTACAGAAATGTGGTTCACAATCAACATGTTCTCAGAAAATTAACAGGAAGAAAAATTTACTAAAAATGCAAGTAAGGAGACATTCTCTAGAAAGTTTAATATTCAGGGTTATTGTTTCAACTTTCCATTAATGTTTTTTGAATAGAAAAGTTGAAACATTAGACTTTTAAGAATAGAATTGGAAAAAAGAGCTAGTCTTCTGAAAGATATGCAGTGTTACAAATTAGTTCTCGGAATTTCAATCCAACTAGATAATGTTGCCTCAATTTTGGCTGTTTTGTGGATAAAGATTAGCAAAGAGCTTCTCATATTCTTCAGGTTTTTCAGCCTTCTGAAGAGTTTTTTATAATCTCAGATATCTCCCTAAAAGATATTAGACAAAATAGTGATTTCTAGGGAAAGATTGAGAAGATAACTAGTTAATGCCATTTCCTATTATTTTGTAAGTTCCCAGAATATTCAGCTATTTTTCATTGTCAGCTTTTTAAAATTCTTATTGCTCAGACTCTTGAGATAAAGCTGTTATGGGTATTTTCATCGAATAAGCCATAGACATCTAGAACTAGTAACGTAACAAGCTACAAGTACTGATTTTCGAAACAGGCTGCAGCTCTCCAGCATTTTTAATGAAACTTTTCCTTATAAGGAGATGCTTATGGTTGTCTTAATGACCTAAAAGAAAATGTGGCTCAAGAATGGTTATTCCAAAGAATTAAACTTAGTTTATTTCAAAATCAGAACAAAAGTCATCAAGTGATGTTGTTAATCTGTTTCTGGCATCAGCATTTTAGCAACAAAATGGTGTTACAGATGTCAGAATATTGATTGCATGAAATCTTGAAACCCACAAAACTCGTAGGCTTAGGTTTTAGTAATTTCTGCTGTTTATGTAATTTCAGCCCTTCGCGTCACCAAAAAGTTATTTATCTTAAGAAACTGTGGCCAAATTTGGCGGGTAATGCTGTCTGCCAGTGTCTGCAGATGGATTGTTTCCGCCTACAACTGTGCGTGCTGTCTGTGGTCTTTAAAGAACACTATCTAACACCAGGAAGAAATGTCAGTTGTCTGTTCAGATTTTTTTCCTATATTCTTAGAACTGATGTTGCCATTTCCTAATTTTGTCAAATTGTGTTTTTGAACTATCTTCCTTTCTTGAAAGGTGGGTATTATCACCCATGTACTAGGTAAGTAATCAGAAGTAGTTAATGCTGTGTCAAATTACAGCAAGAGTTTCAACAAAGTAACCACAAAGGTCAGTGCTAAGGCAAGTATATAGTAAATAGTGACATTTTAGATATCTGAAGTGAAAAGCCATGATCTTTGAAATGCAGTTTCAAGTTGGGTGAGAAAATTATAAAAGTGAAGTTCAGAACAAAGTGACTGCAAAATAGTTTGCTTAATCTGACCTGCTGATTTTTTTTCCTTAGTATAAGAAGATGAACTAAAAGAATAGAATTTTCCGGATCTCTGTTTGGAGTACTTTAAAAAATTATCAATGTATGTAATAAAAGAATTCAAAAGGATGAGCATAAAAATTTATTTGGAGAGTGTGTACAAAACTTTTATAAGGCAAGAGAGATGAGTACAAAATAGACATAAATGGTTTATTTTTAAAATTTTTTTCATCGTGCTAGGGCTTATAGGATCTTAGTTCCCCGACCAAGGAAGTGCCGAGTCTTAGCCACTGGACCTCCAGGGGATACCCAAAATGTGAATGGCTTAGGATCCTGATGCAAAATGCTCTTTAAATTGAATGTATATGATGCTGTCCTATCCCTTAGGCAGATTCTACCTTGGACCCTACTGAAGCAATTCTTTGAGGAAGGTAAGGATTTAGCACGAGAAAATTAAATCCTATCTTATGAAGGGATATCAAGGATAAAATAGCTTCTAGAATCATCTCTAGTACTCGATTTAGAGAAGGCCAAAGTCACTCTCTAGCAAGAACCAAGAAGATGAATCAAGGGATGGGCTTCTGACATCCTGAAATCAGAAGAGTAACACTGTCAGCTGCAGGGGCGAGTGGCACACATCAGAAAGTGAAAGAGCCAGCTGACAGTTCTTCCTGATCAGAACTCTTGCTTACGTTTCTTATCTATGTTCTATTCATGGTGTGTTTTTTTAATATGTGCTTAATTATGTATTCACCCTTAGTATAAATTCCTTCTGTAACTTCTCTGAAGACTAACATATGATCTAGAAATGACTCCAACTAGGACAAGACTAAGACAGTAAATCAGAAACAGATGTATGGCTCTGTAGCCTCACATTGTTATTTCAACTCTGTAAGCAAAAGATCAGGGGTCCGGGGAATCCAGCCACCTTCTTATTTCTCTAGACACTCATCTGACTGCTTTTTTACCCGATAGAAGTTTTTCTGTTTCTTCTGGCATGTTGCTGGTCTTCCTACACACTAATGTTCTGACTGAAATAAAAACCAGCTCCACTGTATGTATACATATGAGTAATCTTTAGACAAGTATTAGCAATGCTCCTTTACACTTCTCCCCATGGTTAGTGGAATGAATGTCTGGTGTTCTGTGAGTCTCCCTTTTGTCATTTTAACTTTTTTTTTTTTTTAACTCCATAAAGGGCCATATTAAATGTGTACTCCCCTTAAAAATTTTTTTAAAACTTAAAAAAAAACTCATTATTACTCTCTATGTGTTAAATAGCAGCATCTTTACATCTCTATATTGTGTATTATGAAGAAGCATCAGCAAGTGTTCAGTGAATGTTTGTTGAGTGAGTGCATTTAAGTGTTAGGGGCTTCCCTGGTGGCTCAGACGCAAGATTCTGCCTGCAATGTGGGGGACCTGGGTCAGGAGGAGGAGAATCCCCTGGAGAAGGAAATGGCTATGCTCCAGAGTATTCCTGCCTGGAAAATTCATGGAGAGAGGAACCTGACCCTGACCATAGGGTCACAGAGAGTTGGACATGACAGGCATTTATTGAGCAAGTATTCAATGAATATTTGTTGAGTGAATACATTTAAGTTATATTTAATTAATTTACTTTTGGGGGGAAGATATAAGCCAAAACCTCTCTTAATAAGGTGCCTCTTTTCCTGTTTGGTACAGTTTATTTTATAGGGAGTGACACCAAATTGTAAGGAAAATAAATGCGTCATCTCTCCTTGCATATGAAAGTGAAGGCAAGATTTTAATGCCAGGCTTTAGGTTCAGCATAGCCCTAAAGCGGTCTTTGGGCTTGTAGTTGCCTTTCCCTCCCTTAGCCAGATGTATCCACTGTTACTAGGCTTTCAGTAGTCCTATCCCATCCCATTTCAAATGGTCGTTTTCTCAGTTCCCTATACTCAAATCATAGGAAGGTAGAGATTGTTTTTGGAGAAGGCAATGGCACCCCACTCCAGTACTCTTGCCTGGAAAATCCCATGGACGGAGGAACGTGGTGGGCTGCAGTCCATGGGGTCGCTAAGAGTTGGAAACGACTGAGCGACTTCACTTTAACTTCTCACATTCATGCATTGGAGAAGGAAATGGCAACCCACCCCAGTGTTCTTGCCTGGAGAATCCCAGGGACGAGGGAGCCTGGTGGGCTACCGTCTATGGGGTCTCACAGAGTTGGACATGACTGAAGTGACTTAGCAGCAGCAGCAGCAGCAGAGATTGTTTTATGTTCTCCCCAACCCACACATACAATTTGTATCAACACTTTAGAGACAGGTTGACTAAGGACCTGACTGACAACAGGGGTTATTTCCAAACCCCAACAACATAACCTCAGCCCTTATATTCTTAAAAATCTACAAGATTATGTTTTCCTGTGGTCGTCTGTCTTAAAATTTCCCAGCTTCTCACCCCCTTTCCATCCGTATCAGTTCTAATTTTTCTCCACTCCAATTCCCATTGCGTTGACCTCTGAGACAGAACAGCTGGTGGACATTTTGTTTGTAATAACCCTTAACATCCCTGTATAAGAAGCAAATGAGCAAAAATTTTATAATTATAGTCATGGTTTTAGCGCCTTCTGTGTGCCAAGTGCAACAACAAAATAAGTTTGTTTTTTAAGGACTTAAAAGCATGTGTAAATACCTATGGGAAACCATTATATACATTATTATGCTTTGCTAACACGATTCATCTTCATACATGCAGAACCCTATTCATCTTGGATTTTTCTCGGGCAGCTTCTATTACAAAAATGTCAGTGCTCATTGATGTGTTCTGAGAATTCCAACATTTTCTGCATCGAAATTGTATGGAATGTCTTTTTAACTAGAAGTAGTGTGAAATTGTTAGAAACGCATTCTAGTTTTTTAGCTTTGAAAATGTGTCTGTTATAGTCATAACATGTGGCATCTCTTCTTTGGGAACCAGCTGATGTATATATTACTGAGTAAAACACAGTCTTTTAAGGCCATTTGAGCACCACATGGGGCCTTAAATATTTTCATTGAGGTCCTCACACTTAAAAGTAAGGAGAACTAATGCCCCCTTACCCTTTGTCAATTAAAAATAAATCATAGGGAATTACCTGGCTGTCCAATGATTAGGACTCCGTGCTCTCACTACTAAGGGCATAGGTTCAATCCCTGGTTGGGGCACTAAGATCCCACAAGCTGTGAAAAGTGAAAGTGAAGCCGCTCAGTCATGTCCGACTGCGACCNTGGGAGGGATTGGGGGCAGGAGGAGAAGCGGACAACAGAGGATGAGATGGCTGGATGGCATCACCGACTCGATGGACATGGATTTGGGTGAACTCCGGGAGTTGGTGATGGACGGAGAGGCCTGGCGTGCTGTGATTCATGGGGTCGCAAAGAGTCGGACACGACTGAGCGACAACTGGACTGAACTGATCTATACACATAGGCACACAGTATGACCACAGTGAAGCAAGTGATTTTGTTCTTTTTGAAGAACTCAATGAAGCAGAGTAAGAGGATTGGAAGCAGGGACCTCTACTGGGCCTTTTCCCGCCTCTATAGTGACATCTGTACATTGAGTCAGCCAGGTGGGCTTTTGATAGCAGCTGCTCTAAATGGATAGATTTTATGTTGGTCTGAATTCTTGAGTGAATTTAGAATTCATGTCAAACATTGTAGGAAGTTGAACATGGTTTACCAAGCAAGAGTTTGGGAGGCTGCAGAAGATTTGAAGAGGTAGAAGAGAGATCTGTAAGCAGTCATTTGGTGACCAAACAGATATGATGATATAAAAATACGCAACAGCAGAAGTTAGATTTAGACAGTTAAAGAAAGGAGGCTGAGGTGTAGCATTCAGAAAAAGGCCCAGACGAGCACAGGAAGGGTTTCTAAAGATGTGCTCTGGGTCTCGACCAGCACATGATGTACACGTCCATGTGTGTCAGAGGGTCTCCAGGTAGAAGCAGCTTTAGCCAGAGTCAAGAAGGCCCTAAATTTTTCCTTAAAGGTCCCCATATGTTATTTTTAAGAGAATGACAAGATGACAAAGTAGGTTTACAAAAATGATAATTTTTAAATATTTCATCTAACAACATCTTTAACATATATATAATTTACAATGTATATGTTAAACCTCTTGAAATTGTTGATATTCAACCTTTTTTTGTTGTTCTTAAAAAACAAAATGTTTCATATAGTTCCATAAAACAACCTCATCTGGAGAGAAATGTCAGAAGTCTAAATGTGAGGCTCTGCTCATCTCACGACTATAAGCAGTGCATTAAATCCACCCCTACCCACCCTGACTCCCGTTCAATACCAATTGGAGTCTTAAGATTGAGGTGCCTCATCCATGCATGAGCATGAACTCTCAACCTCCAAACAAAAGCGTTCTAAGCTTTCTGACCCAGGGCTGGAGGCTGATCACCTGGCTGAAAGAGAGCTGCATTCTAGGGATGAAACCCATTTATGCATTAAAGGGTGAGGAAATGTCTGCCACATCTTTGTAGGTGTGCTACATCTTCAGGTGCAAACGCGGGGGCTTTCTCGGTCTCTAAGTAATTTGCCAGGTTAAAAAAAAAGCAACAGTACCTGACACAAAGTGGGCCTACAGAAATATTAACTGCCTCACTCGTTTTCTCTCTCAACAGATCACCTCCTGGCTCTCTCCTGCTAAAGGTGAGACTGATCGTTTACTTAGTCTCCCCTGCTTCAGTAGTGAAAACCAAGTTAATGACTACTGTTTTTCCTTTCTCTTCCTGCCCTGTTTCCAGGCATATGCACCCTTTCATTTTGTTGCTGTTTAGTTGATAAGTCCTTCCCAAATCTTTGAGACCCCATGGACTGACTATTGCCAGCCAGAATCCTCTGTCCATGGGATTCTCCAGGCAAGAATCCTGAGTGATTTGCCATTCCCTTTTCCAGGGGATCTTCCCAACCCAGGCATCAAACTCACATCTCCTGCACTGCAGGGGATTCTTTACTGCTGAGCCACCAGGGAACACCCCTCACTCCTGAACGTCCCAGATCTCCTGCTTCTTCAGCCTTCCCTTCCTTTGCATTCCCTAGGGCCCTGCCTCCTCCTGTAACCATTGACTAAAGATAAGCCAAATGCTGCTGCTGCTGCTGCTAAGTTGCTTCAGTCGTGTCCAACTCTGTGCAACACCAGAGATGGCAGCCCACCGGGCTCCCCCGTCCTGGGATTCTCCAGGCAAGAGCATTGGAGTGGGTTGGCATCTCCTTCTCCAATGCGTGAAAGTGAAAAGTGAAAGTGAAGCTGTTCAGTCATGTCCTACTCTTAGCGACCCCATGGACTGCAGCCTACCACCCTCCTCCGTCCATGGGATTTTCCAGGCAAGAGTACTGGAGTTGGGTGCCATTGTTTTCTCCTAAGCCAAATGGCTGGCAGTAATTGAAGAAGCCCAGGCATTCTCAATTCCCAGATCAGATCCTAGACTGATCTTTCCTGACCCCTGGAGGTCAAGAGGTACACCTGGTGCTCTCAATAAAGAGGCTGCTTGCATATTCCTGACGGGACCAACATGTTTAAATTCTCATTCTCAGTACCATAAAGTGAGATGGATCCAAATATGTTGCAACTGCCCAGCCTTGAGCCTGTGGCTCTTGAGTTACGAAAAGTTTTGGAAACTCCTTGTATGGTGATGTTATCGGCAAAGGACTCTGTCCTTAACCCTAGATGCAAGAATTCCATGCAACTTTCTTCTTATCTGTGCCCATACATTTTCAGAAGTGTCTCCCTGAATATCTAAACTCCTCACCAGAGTCTAGGCATGACTCTCCTTTAGCAATTCCCTTTTTTCCCTCCCAGATACCGTGTTGACACAGTCCATTGAAGCAGGGGCTTGGAAGTGGCACACTTCCCTGCACCTGATGCTTCCCTAAGTGCACATTTAAGGGGTGACAGATGTTTGAATTGGCAGCTGGGCTGCAGTAGGTGGGAATAAGAACACTATTCCATTCCACATGGAGCCATGTATAATCTCTCCAGCATATGATGAAGTTGCAGTAAGAAGGAAAATATGGGCTTTAGCTTTTTTAGTTTTCCACCATATATGAATTTTATGGAATCTCGCCATATTGTGAAACCTCACAGCACTTTGTGCCTCTTGGGGCATCGCTTCCTTTATCCTGACTTGCTTTGCTGTGGTGTATATGCCTGTTTTCTCCTTGAGCCAGGTCTCATGGCTGTTCACATCCCAGCCGTGCTTCTCTTCCCACCCAGTGTCTAGCATAGTACGTTGCACAGAATAAGGATTCAATGACTATTTGTGGAACTGTTAAAGACGCTTTGCTTTGGAACTGTTTTAACCCAACCCTTCCATTATCCAATTTTGTTTGGAGAACATAGTATTTAAAACATTAGAAAGATGGCTGTAGGCAACTCGAGTTAGGGTATGTGCCCAGGTCTCAACAGTTCTCTTTTTATTTGGGAAAAGTCTCTCACACACAGGAGTGATGATCACAGTAGTGTTTGGTCACCTTGTCCCCTCCCAAACACCCTACCACAGCCAAATGACTTGGGGCTTATTGTATCTGACTAGGTAGGGTCTCCTAAATGTTTACCTTCAGCTATTTGAAGCTAACGGAGTGGACTTGAGTTGGGTCCTATTAAAGACTGGGATTTTGAGTGAAGATGCAAGTACTCATCTCACTGGCACTGCAAGCCTTTGTTCTCGATTCATCTAGGGTCTGGTCCTTTAGCTCTTCCAATGACTTGAACTGCCCCACATCCTTCCAGGAAATCCTTTTTATGCTCAAGTTGGCTAGTGTCAGTTTCTGTTGCACATATTCAAAGGACCTGAGCCAATACAATGATTGAAAAGGACACAAAGAAAGCCTTCTAAGCTTTGAGGCCTGACCTTGCCTTTTACCTAGTTGTGATAGAGGACCAATCACGAACCACTGAGAACCTCACACATTCATCTTTGTTACCGGTGATTCAAGCCAGTGCTGATAAGAGTACATTAAAGGACAGGTAGAATGCTAAGATGCAGAAATGGCAGGGGGAGTTCATTTTGAGAATGAAAAGTAGCACAGACAAAGACATGGGCTCAGGAGAACAGGTCTAATTTGGGAAAGAGAGTGCTACTCTAGAGCATGAAGTTCCTTTATGGGTTTTCTTACTATTTAGGTTTGGCAAGAACAACCAATTAGAAGAGGACTGTCATTGAAAGTATACTCCCGGTTCCCAGGAGAAGGGAGCATGCCATACCATGGGGACCAGTCAGGGGAGACTCAGGTCAGGGAGCAGGGGGAACAGGGAAAGCATGGGCAAGAGGCTTTATTGTGATTTCTGGGGAAAGAAGTGGGCAAGACAGGATGAACAGGCTTGGGACTGGCAAATTTGAATATCAGAGGGCTTGGGGCACAGAGATCATTCCCAGTTGTTTGGTATTTGGCCCTGGGGTGTTTAGGGCAGGGGAATAGTAGTCCTGGTGTGAGAGTCCAGTAGAGGAGGTGGTGGGGATATGGGCTCTGAATTGATTGCTCTGCCTTTGAAAGGTACACTCAGGGGCTAGTCATTTACTATAGGAACTGGCTAACTCTGGGAGAAGCAGCCCTCCTGGGGTCAGCAAGCCTCAGATGTCAAAGAACCAAATAAATAAAAGACACAGTTGATATTTAGGAACGGAGCAGAACCTAAGAGAGGAAATACGAATTGGGAGTAGATTATGAGAAACCACAGATGTTCAGCAAAGGAGTTTGGGTTTCATTCTACAAATTCCTCTGCAGCGCCCTAAAGGATTTTGAGCAGGAGGATGACGTAAGAGCTGTGTATTAAGAATACTACTTGGTGTCTTTGGACAGGATGAGGTAGAATTTAAGGATCAGACCAACAGGACCTAGTGACTTACTGCATGTGGGGATGAGGAACAGACAGGACATATTATTTCAAGTCTGTGATGGAAGATATTATTACTATTAATAGATACAGGCCTCTGAGAAAAAGGTGCCTCCAGTAGGAGACTGGGGAAAAAAGTGGACAGAAATGATGAGATGGGTTTCAGAGATATTGAGAGGGAAATGGTACCAGTGCATCTCTGGGACCATGACCAATGACAGTTCGCGTGTATCATTGCTTTGTGTGATTATATGGTGTGGTGTGTGTCTCAGCTTCCCAGCTATGTCAGAAGGACTCTAAAGATGCCATCTTTGTCCCTCCCCAGTACCTAGCACAGAGCCTCATTCCCTTTGCCCCTGCCCTTCAAGAGGTTAACCTAGACCTATTTTCAGGAGGCATATCCATCAGCATTTGTCTACATGAAAAAGGAACCAGTCTGGGCTCTCTCACTGTTTAGCAAAGGTCTAAATGTGTCACAGGTTACATACCCAGGGCAGATAAGAGACTTAATTCCAGTGAGCTTTGGCTTCCCATCTGTAAATGAAAGAGCTTCCTAAATGTCCTCTAAAGTATTTTCTGGTGCTAACATTGGGTGAGTCATTTTTGAGACTTTGTGATGCTAGAAAGGTACCTAGTAGATCAAGGAATTTGCATGCTCTTGTTTTGCCAATATCAACTTTAGGCAAGCATCTTCTGTCTTGACTCCTACTGAACTTTATCAGCCTGAGAAGCAGTCAACTCTGAAGATATGGGACTTCCCTGGTGGGCCAGTGGTTGAGACTCCGCACTTCCACCACAGGGAGCACAGATTCGATCCCTGGTCAGGGAACTAAGATCCTGCATGCTCTTCGATGCAGTCAAAAAAAAAAACAACAACAACAAAGAAAAAAAAAATTTAATGTGCTTTCCCTGTTTTAAAAAAAAAAAAATCTGAAGGTGTTAATACCTTCCTTTTCTCTTCATCATTTAAATTTTGGCCCTCTCTATCTTGGGGTAAGGACTCCCCACCAAGTTGTCCCATCTGTTGGGATGAGTGGTTTTCAACTTCTGCTTTTAACACAGTAGGCAAATCTTCAGTCACTGAATCAAGTCAGGATTTCTCTGGAGTGTCCTCCTTCTACTGTAAGAACATGAATATAAGGGGACTATTCTCTGGTAAGAACCATGATGAAAACAGGAGAAGGAAAGGGGAAAGAAAGTCACAGTTGCTAAGGGCCTTCCATATGCGGCCCTCTATTGAATTCCTGGATCCCCTTATTAACCATACCCACAGTGCCTTGTGGTATGGTTAATAAGTGGTTATAATCTTGTGGTATAACATCATTAGATTTGTAAACATTAAATTTAGTGACTCCCTTCCCAGGAGACTATGTGCTCCATGAAGACAAGGACTATGCTGTGTCTGTCTTATCACTTTTCTGGTTCCTTGGAGTACCAAGAAAATAATGGCTGCTAGATATATAGTAAATAGATGAATGAATTAATGCATTTAATCCTAATCCTAATGAATTAAATTAGTTCTGCAAAGTAACAGCATTTCCATTTTATAAAAGTTGAGGCCGGGAGGGATTTAATGACTTGCCTGTGGTCACCTGGTTAGAAGGCAGAGGCTCTTCTGCCCCCTCACATGTCCTCTACAAAAACTACCCCAAGCAAGAGTGCCAGAGCCAGTTTCTGTGTCTGTCCTTGGAAACAGAAGTGGATCATAGCTAACCTAAGCAAAATGGAACTTCTGGGAATGATATCAGGGGCTCGAGAAATAGATGGAGAGCTGAGAAACGGGGGCAGAGCTGGGTTTCCAGTAGTGGATATAAGTAAAGGTTGAGTGAGGGCCTGGTGTCAGCTACTCCCCAGCAGTTTTGTTGCGTTGTTGCTAGTTTTTCCCCCTAATCTTTATCCATCGCTCATCCCAACCCAGAGTACAGAAGGGAGAGTTTAATCGGCCAGAGGAGGGCAGAATGCCTGTACTGACAGCTTCACCTAGACTGTACATACTGGGGAGAGAAAATTCCCCCCCAAAGAATGCAAGTAACCTTATTAGAGAAAAAGTAGAGGCGCATGCTAGGCATCCAGAAGTGTAGCTAGTGTCCTCTCCACACTGTCCCACGGAGGGCTGCTGGTGTCCTGAGCCAGAAGTGGGTCATGCCCTCCAGCCACCACTTTTCCGTCTTCTCCAGGACAGATGGATGGAGGAAGGGAAGGGAGGTGGAGGACTCTATCACAAAACCACCTTTGAATACCAGCTGGGCTCTTCCTATGAAATTCCTAAAGTGTTGGAGAAAGTGAGAACTCACGTTATTCTCAACCCAATGCCCCCACCTCCCCCAGTCAGACCTGGCCTGGCTGCCTTTGTTTGTTGCTTCTGTGTTATTCACACCTTCCTGTGGGATCATTTAAAATCCCTGTTTCCTGATGATCCAACATCCTTCAATCAACTGGCAGGGGGTGAAGCCTGCCAAAACCTCAGGTAGCAGCCTGGCCCCAGCCCCGTTTGCAGTAACATCCTGTGTTCACAGCTTTCCAGCTCAGCTCCAAATGCCAATTTGGTCTGTGAAAATTTCCATGGCCTCCTGCTAAGCTAACATTCACATATCCCAGCCCATAGGCACAGTGACCTTGGTCAGATTATATTTCTTTCATGCTGGCCTCCAGCCTCCACTGTGTGCTGTCTACCATTGTTATCTTACACAGGACCCTTAACATTGGCAATGAGATTTGACTTCTGAAGCATCCCAGTAACCCTATTTGGGAGGCAGGGTACATCTTAGGAACCTAGAGAGTTTAAGGAATCCTGCTATAGTCATACAGTACAATTGTGGTAGAAGCAGTACTGGACCCCAAAGCTTTTGGCCCATGCTCCCAGGCTTCTTCATTAATAAAGGTGCTAAATCAGGTCAGTGAGAGGCTTGTCATTCTGCTATAAAACCCATAATTCTATAGTTACTACCAAGCCCTGAATCTTATGCGGAAGTAATTGGTCCAGTATGTTCCCTCAGCAAATACCTACTGTGGCGTCAGGCTCTGGGCTACATCCTTGGTATTTATCATGAGTCCCATTTCATACAGGCTCAAAGATGTTAAGTCATTTGTCTCAAGCTCATACATGTAGTAGAACCAGATTCAGACCCATAACCTGGTACAGAACTCCTGTGTTTTTCCATTGCACTTAAATTCATAACTATCTCCCATAGGTGTTTACTCTCTTCCTTTGACAACTACACACGCACGCACACATGCACCACACCCCACCACACCTTCTCTCCAAAAGTCTCTCTAGGAGTCTCCCTGTACTTTATTTTAAACAGCTTTATTAAAGTGCAATTTACATACTATAAAATTCACCATCATCATTAGTGTACAATTTGATAAAGTAACTTTAAACAGTTGTACAATCATCACAATTATCATAAAATCCAGTTTTAGAACACTCCCTTTGCACCTAAAAGTTCCCTCCTGTTTTATATAATCAATTCCCATTCCTGCTTTCACTCCTCTGACTTGCTTTCTATCTCTATTCCTTTGCCTTTCCTAAAAACTTCACATAAATGAGAAAACATGTAGTTTACTGTCTGACTCTACTTTGCAAGTTTTTGAAGTTCATCCATGCTATTGTATGTATCAGTAGTTTATTTCTTTTTGCTGCTAAGTAGTATTCCATTGTATGGATGTACTAGATTTTGTTTACCTATTATATAAAAGTTGATGGACATTTAGATTTATTCCCAGGTTGGGGTGTAGGGGAAGGAAAACAATTTTCCCTCTACACTTCTGAGTTCTTGGTTGAGACCCCTGTAATAAAAAAGATAGAGGGAGGCTTCCCTGATGGCTCAGTGGTAAAGAATTCACCTGCCAGTGCAGTAGACACAGGTTTGATCCCTGGTCTGGGAAGATCACACACGCTGCAGAGCAAGTACCTGTGCACCACAACTACTGAGCCTGTGCTCTAGAACCCGGGAACTACTGAGCCCTCCTGCTGCACCTACTGAAGCCCAAGCACCCTAGAGCCTGTGCTCCATACGAAGAGAAGCCAAGCAAGGAGAAGCCCGCACACTGCAACAGAGAGTAGCCTGCCACTCACCGCAGCTAGAGAAAAGCCTGCACAGCAAGGAGAACCCGGCATAGCCATGAACAAGTAAAATCTAAACAATACATTTTTTTAAAGGAAGTTAACATATATCCCTTCAAGTATATATGGGAGATACCCAGGAAAGAATGACTACCTCTCTGAGGTGGCCGAAGCTACTAACTTAAATGTCATCTTCAGCTAAAGACAGAAGAAAGTTGTGTGTGGGAAGGCTGGTAGTGGAGTTATGAGGTTACTAGCAAAAGGATGGTAAACAAGGATAAGGTTTAATATGGAGCTTTAAGTCTGTTGTTTAGATTCAAAATTAGTTTATCTAGCTCCTTTGCATTTTCATTTAAATTGTAGAATCATCTTGCCAAATCCTGTCAAAAAACTTGCTGGAATTTTGATATGGATTGTGTCAAAACTATAGATCAATTTGGGGACAATTCCTACATTGAATTTTCCGAACCATGAACATAGTACATTTCTCCATTTGTTAAGATCTTTAATTTCTCTCAGCAATGTTTTGAGGTATTCAGTGTACAGATCTTGCACTTCATTTCATTAAGTATTTTTTTTTCTTTTTTAAGCTATTGTGAATGAAATCATCTTAATTTCATTTTTTAATTGTTTGTTAATAGTGTATGCCACAAACCGTAAACTTGTTCCTGATTCTTGTAGACTTCTATAGATTCCTTAGGCTTTTCTACAAACAAAATCATGTCATCTGCAAATAAGGACTGTTTTACTTCTTCCTCTCAAATATGTATTTCTTAATGTTTTTTTTCTTGCCCAAGTGTACTGGCTAGGACCTCTTGTATACAGTTCAGTACAAGTGGTGAGAGTAAACATTCTTGCCTTTTTCTGTCCTGTCTTTTGACAGATCCTGTCCATTTTAAGAGAGCCCTGATATCGTTTGCAGAAAAGGAGGAAGAATTGTAGATTCCCAGGATCTCACAGTAGACAGCACCTTTCTAACAGTGGCCTGAGACTCTCACATTGTCTCCTCCCCATTTCCTGCCCCTATCTTAAAGTCTGGGTTCCTGGCCCCATAGCCAGTCTGTGCCCAAAGCTTCCTGCCCTCTTGAGTCTATACCTAAAAGATTTTAAAACTCCTGAAAGTGAAAGTGAAGTCACTTAGTCGTGTCCAATTCTTTGCGATTCCATGGACTGTAGTCTACCAGGCTTCTCTGTCCATGGGATTTTCCAGGCAAGAGTACTGGCTGCTGCTGCTGCTAAGTCACTTCAGTCGTATCCGACTCTGTGTGACCCCACAGACGGCAGCCCATTGGGTTCCGTCATCCCTGGGATTCTCCAGGCAAGAACACTGGAGTGGGTTGCCATTTCCTTCTCCAATGCGTGAAAGTGAGGTCGCTCAGTCGTGTCTGACTCAGCGACCCCATGGACTGCAGCCTACCAGGCTCCTCCATCCATGGGAGTTTCCAGGCAAGAGTACTGGAGTGGGATGCCATTGCCTTCTCCAGGCATCGAACCCAGGGATCGAACCCAGGGATTGAACCCAGGTCTTTTGCATTGCAAGCAGATGCTTTACCCTCTGAGCCACCAGGGAAGCCCAAGACACCCATATTTGTCTCTCAAAGGTCCCTTTGGAACAGCTTCATTCTTTCAGCACCAGAGTTTAGTACCTCTGATAAGTAGCACCTGCTTTTCTGGCTCCCATCCATGGGAATTCAGTGGCAGGGGGAGGAGAGAATTGAAAATCAGCTGAAGTGCTTGGGACTCTGATAAAAGATCTCCCTAAACCCCCAAAGGAACTGCAGATGAATCTTAGGAGACCTTGACAGCTGAGCCCCTCCTCAGCACTGTGGGGTCTTGTAATGAGCTCCTCTCTAAAGTCTTCTCTCCCATGTTTTTCAGAGCACCTGCTAAACTCCAAACAGCCTAATCCTTTTAAAGCCCCATAAACTTACTGTGTTCACCTCAGGGTCTTTGGTTATGTTGCCCCACCCTCCCAGAATGCCTTCCCACTTTCCTCTGCCTGTCCATATCCTGCCCACCCATCAGCACCTACATCTAGTTCACCTCCTTCCACAAAACTTTTCCAGATCACTCTGGCCCTTGGGAATCTCTACCTCACCACAGCTGTACTCAACTGTTACCCAGTTTAGCACACAATCACAGCAGATTCAGTTCAGTTCAGTTGCTCAGTCGTGTCCGACTCTTTGTGACCCCATGAATCACAGCACTGACGCCAGGCCTCCCTGTCCATCACCAACTCCCGGAGTTTACCCAAACCCATGTCCATCGAGTCAATAATGCCATCCAGCCATCTCATCCTCTGTCGTCCACTTCTTCTCCTGCCCCCAATCCTTCCCAGCATCAGAGTCCTTTCCAATGAGTCAACTCTTCACATGAGGTGGCCAAAAAGAACTGGAGTTTCAGTTTCAGCATCAGTCCTTCCAATAAACACCCA
>SJYV01011337.1:1854981-1919623 GCA_006410875.1 Neotragus pygmaeus
TATCCGACTCTGTGTGACCCCACAGATGGCAGCCCATTGGGTTCCGTCATCCCTGGGATTCTCCAGGCAAGAACACTGGAGTGGGTTGCCATTTCCTTCTCCAATGCGTGAAAGTGAGGTCGCTCAGTCGTGTCTGACTCAGCGACCCCATGGACTGCAGCCTACCAGGCTCCTCCATCCATGGGAGTTTCCAGGCAAGAGTACTGGAGTGGGATGCCATTGCCTTCTCCAGGCATCGAACCCAGGGATCGAACCCAGGGATTGAACCCAGGTCTCTTGCATTGCAAGCAGATGCTTTACCCTCTGAGCCACCAGGGAAGCCCAAGACACCCATATTTGTCTCTCAAAGGTCCCTTTGGAACAGCTTCATTCTTTCAGCACCAGAGTTTAGTACCTCTGATAAGTAGCACCTGCTTTTCTGGCTCCCATCCATGGGAATTCAGTGGCAGGGGGAGGAGAGAATTGAAAATCAGCTGAAGTGCTTGGGACTCTGATAAAAGATCTCCCTAAACCCCCAAAGGAACTGCAGATGAATCTTAGGAGACCTTGACAGCTGAGCCCCTCCTCAGCACTGTGGGGTCTTGTAATGAGCTCCTCTCTAAAGTCTTCTCTCCCATGTTTTTCAGAGCACCTGCTAAACTCCAAACAGCCTAATCCTTTTAAAGCCCCATAAACTTACTGTGTTCACCTCAGGGTCTTTGGTTATGTTGCCCCACCCTCCCAGAATGCCTTCCCACTTTCCTCTGCCTGTCCATATCCTGCCCACCCATCAGCACCTACATCTAGTTCACCTCCTTCCACAAAACTTTTCCAGATCACTCTGGCCCTTGGGAATCTCTACCTCACCACAGCTGTACTCAACTGTTACCCAGTTTAGCACACAATCACAGCAGATTCAGTTCAGTTCAGTTGCTCAGTCGTGTCCGACTCTTTGTGACCCCATGAATCACAGCACTGACGCCAGGCCTCCCTGTCCATCACCAACTCCCGGAGTTTACCCAAACCCATGTCCATCGAGTCAATAATGCCATCCAGCCATCTCATCCTCTGTCGTCCACTTCTTCTCCTGCCCCCAATCCTTCCCAGCATCAGAGTCCTTTCCAATGAGTCAACTCTTCACATGAGGTGGCCAAAAAGAACTGGAGTTTCAGTTTCAGCATCAGTCCTTCCAATAAACACCCAGGACTGATCTCCTTTAGGGTGGACTGGTTGGATCTCCTTGCAGTCCAAGGGACTCTCAAGAGTCTTCTCCAACACCACAGTTCAAAAGCATCAATTCTTCAGTGCTCAGCTTTCTTCACAGTCCAACTTTCACATCCATACTTGAATTGGACCCATGTAATTTGTATGGATTTTTCCAGGCCATTAGAATGTAACAAACTTTACATGTATTGGTTCTAAATCATGATCTCTGGCTTGGCCAGACTCACCAACACTGATGAGAAATCCAATATTTGTCACCAAGAAGGATCTATTCTCCTCTTTAAGGTTTATGAAGTGGCTGTGGGGGCAAGTGTTCAGTATACCTCATCACTGCTAAGTCATCATCTACACCCCAAAGTTCATTATGTAGGTTGTGGGAGCCAAATTTGGCTGCAATGCTGAGCCCAGTAAAACCACCCAGTAGTCTTCTTGACCAACTGACAGAGAGGGTGGACTGTGTTCCCTCCTGCCACTCTCTGACTTATTAATTGTGCCTTCCCTTCCTATGGAGCAGTCTCCCAGCTCTCTTTGACATCCCACAGTGCTCTGCAGTGGCCATCCTGGATTGGTTAACCTCACCCCACGTGATTACAAAAGTAGGCAGCGCCAATTTTAGCCCCTTGCAGACCAGCAGGCGATTCTGGGGTAGCAGTAGACCCAGAGATCTTCAGGGGCTGCCAGGCCCCTACCCCAGCAAACCATATTGTCCCAAGGCACAGTGGAAAACCCCGTCCTTGACCCTGGAGCTTGAAATTGTCTCATGGTTCATGCTTTTTCTGCCTGAAGGGTGCATGCTTTGCCAGCATTTCTATAGCACGCAGAGAGCTGCAAATTACAAAAGTTACTTTTCTCCAGTCAATTTAAGCCAGCCTGGCACAAGTCCCTCATTCTCCTTTGTCAGTGAGGCAAAGAGTCAGTTGTTCACCCAGCTTTGTCTTGCAGCAAGGCAGCCCTTTCTCTGCCCTTCCTCTCTTCCTCAGAAGTCCTGATTGTGCCTTTCATTTGACCCTGCTCTGAAGTGCATGGAAAATCTTTTCACCATTCCCTTCTGCCCAAGTGAGGCCACTCCAGCATAGATACGAATAGAGACAGGGAGGGAGGAAGTAAGTTGAATGGCTTGCAATTGGCAGCTCATTAGTTGGGTGTTATTTTACTGCTAGGCAAAAACGGTCAAAATAACACCCACTGGGAGGTCTCCAAAAGCCAAGGCACTGCAGGTTGCTACACCAGCCTGTGCGGGAGCGCAGGATGTGGTCTGGTCACTGCCCTGGGCGCTCAGCATCCTCCCCAATGAGAGCTGTTAGAGGATAGTGCCCTGTGGGTCCTTGACAGACTACTTTTAAAACCCAATGGCTTTTCAGGGAGGCCCCTTGTAGACCTTGTTTCTTCCAGTCTGGATTCCTCCACTTTTCAGTCCCTTACTTAACTCAGCAACATCTCCATCCACTACCACTAAGCCCCACAGATTATCTCCTGAGAAACCCAGTGTGAAATTCACTTCTACCTGGAAGTCTCGCTCTTCTCACCTCATCCAGCTCAGTTCCCTACAGGTTTGCTTTTCAGCACCAAGGTGTTCTGTTTGATTTCTTTTGCATGTGTTTAGCTGGGCCTTTGAAAGGATCCACAATCCTATCTCTTAATTTAACATTCCTTGAAGTCAGAGAGTGTGGCTTTCCTCGCCCCCTATAGTGCCTCTTTTAGTTGACCAGGTCCCATAAAGCCTTGCCAACCAAATCCCAGGACATCTGAAGGACAAACCCCAGAGTGGCTCCTTGGACCTGGTAGACCTGCTACCCTCCCCAGTCTCAGAATTGGCAGGTCCCTTGATGTTTCTCCCTGCATGTAGACTAAGGGGTGTTCATTGAGGTTAACAGGTTGATTTTCTGTTTGTACTGCCTTAACTCAAAGGAAAGGCTTGGTGCAGAAGGTAAGTAGAAATTCATAAAGGGGAGTTATTTCACAGCTGGTCTTTCTGAGCCATCCACACTAATAGGTGACTGGGGCCTCAAAGTCTGCAGTTTAAACAACCAAGGTGATACTGACTACAGTTACATTGAGAATTAGTGGTAGACCCTTGCTGCTGAAAATGTGGTCCTTGGACAAAGAGCATTAGCCTCACCTGGGAGTTCTTAAGAAATGCAGAATTTTAGGCCCTGCTCAGACCTACTGGATCACAATCTGCATTTTAGTAGATTCTCTAGGTGATTGGTGTATATACTGCTATACTAATGATTGCATCAGGACATGTGCTTAAACTCAGGCATCCTGGACTTATGATTACCCTCCGCTCAAGGGAGATGGTAGGTGCTGAGGCTGAAGGGGGTAAAGGGAAGTTTGACCAGCCACAGCTCAAACTGAGCTCTGGTTTGGGAATATGGTCTCAAGAGCCTGTCTTTCTCTCCCCAGCTCTCCCAATAGGCAAATATAACTGGATTTTTGTTATGCTAATTGTGTGTTTGTTGATAGAAGAGGGCAGAGTGTGTTTGTGGGAGCAAGGAGGAGTGCCAATAGCCTATGGAGCTGGTCCGAGCTCACCCGTACGCCCACTACCTTGTACAGAGGCCTCCCCATCAATAAACTTACTTTCTTTGAGTGTTCTGGTCCTACATCCTGTTTCTGATTTTTCTATAATACTTCTTGACATTTGGGCTTTTTATCCTATTCCAGACCCTTAGCTTGCTTCCTGGCTTCCAATCTGACTCTCTATTAACCTTCAATCCTTCAACAGATAATTCTTTTAGCACTTTCTGTGTATGAAGGCAAGCACTGAAAATTCAAAACGAATCCAAGATGTAATCCCTGCTTCCTAGGGCTTACAGCGCTCACTGTATGCCAGCATCTGTGCTAAGAGCTTCACTGACATAATCTAACTTAATTTTCACAAGCATATCTTTGAGGTTGTCCCCACTTCCTAGTTGAAGAAGTTGAACTCAAAAAGAGTCAAGATATTTCCCCAGGGTCACAGCTAATTAGTGGCACAGGCAGGATTTAAGCCCAAGTCTCTTAAACTAGATGTAAAAGACTATCTTCTTCATCACTGTATCTCCTGTGCTTAGGACAACACCTGGGCCTGTCACACACTCAGCATTTGTGAAGGAAGAATGTCATTTTGAACCATCTCTTGAGCTCCCCCTTTCAACCAGAGTCCTTCAACCCCAGGTCCTTCAGCACTCTGGACATCACAATCTTTCTGATCCACAGACCTCCAGTCCAGCATCCAGCACCCTCCCTGCTTTACCTCTGCCTCTCAGGGATGGGCAGGCAGAACTGCTTTGGAGTTAATCTAAGATTTCTACCTAAAAACCACTCAAAGCATATTATCCTGAAGCTTTATAATTCATACAGCAGATAATGTTGAGGACTTCTCTGGTGGTATGTGGATAAGAATCTATCTCAAGAGAGAAACCATTAAGAAAAACATGTAATTGACATTAAAAAGTTTTTTAAAATGAATAAATAAAACAATTTTATGTAATATCCATCTGCCAATGCAGGGGACATGGTTCGATTCCTGGTCTGGGAAGAGTCCACATATCTTGGAGCAGCTAAGCCTGTGCACTGAGCCCACATGCTGCAGCTACTGAGGCCCAGGCCCCTAGATGCTCAGCAACCAGAGAAGCCAGCACAAGGAAAAGCCTGTGCGCCCAGTGAAAGTAGCCCCCACTCGCCACAACCATATAAAGCCCGTGAGCAGCAGCAAAGACCCAGCGCAGCCAAAACCAAACAAACATAAAAAATGCTGGAGGGACTTAAGAAGATGAATGTGACACAACTTCTACCCTCCTGGCATTTTCTAGGCTGTTATACTGTGCCAGTTGCTGCCCAATGTGAAGCCATTATTAGTACTTAGTTGCTTAGCAAGGCTTGAAATGTGCTTCTCATGCAGCTTCCTGAGGAGACCTCCTTGTTTGGCGACCCAGTAAGGCTAGTCCTTGTCGAACCCAGTTGCGTGCAAATTTTGTCAACTTTATTCTTGACCTATTTTCTCTCTATAGCTTCTAGATTCAGGATTGTAATCACATCCCTTTGTCTTTATACTCATTGACTTTCAAAACAGATTTTAGTTGATAATGTGAAGATGATATTAGGTCATGGAACAGACCCCTACAATGTTATCATGATTTCCTGATAACTCAGATCTGAAATTCCCATGCCTGAGGATCCAGAGAAGTTAGGTCAGGTAGAAGAGGCCCAAGATAGAGAATTCTTATCCCTTTTGAAAGAGAGATCTTGCTTGCTTCAGCCTCTACAGCAAAAATTGCATCTTAAGCATCAAATTATCTGAGACATGTTGCAATAGAGGGGTTTAATGTATATGAACTATGCTATATTCAAAACTATTTACATCTCTGGGACTTTTTCAAGTCTAGAGAAAGAATTCTCCAGGAATAGATCGCTCCCATGTGTTATTTGAAAACATTTTGCAAGATATTGATGTCAACTGAAACTTGATGCAGAAAGCATCAAAATTTTTTTGATGCAGAATGATAAACATGGCTACCTCATAGTTCTTATTTGAGGCACATCCAACCCTGGAAGTTCAGTATATTTGCAAATATATTTCAAAATAAAACATTTGAGTTTTTACTCCTGTTTGACTGCCTGCCATTCATTTATTTGATAAACATTTATGGGGCCCCTACTATGTGCTAATCACCATTCAGTGTGCTGGAGATAATGTTGAACAAAGTGTTCTTTCCCTCATTCGAGTGAGAGAAGACACCCTATAATAAACCAAACAAATTTATAAACAAGAAAACTGTCAGATAGTCAGGAGCTACACAGACAATTAGAGGGCTTGAGCAGAGAATAACTGGTNTAGGGGAAAAAGAAAATTATTAGATGCTGAAAATGAATCTGTTTATTCAAATATATTTGTCCTTTAGCACTGATAAATTTTGTATCTGCATCAAAGAACAAAACCCAAGGCTCTAGGTTCATCTCCTCTATTCTACCACTTAAACTATGAACTCCAAATAGTCAAGAAATGGATGATCTACTTCTATGGTAAGAAAGTGATTCCTTCAACTGACCTATTACTTCCTTCAGTCTTGTTACAACTTTCTAGGGCTTCCCAGGGGGTTCAGTTGTAAAGAATTTGCCTGCCAATGCAAGAGACACCAGTTCCTCTGATCTAGGAAAATTCCCACATGCCAAGGAACAACTAAGCCCGTGTACCACAACTATTGAGCCTGTGCTCTAGAGCCTGGGAGCAGCAACTACCTGAAGCCAGTGCACCCCAGAGCCCATGCTCTTCAACAAGAGAAGCCACACCAGTGAGAAGCCCATGAAATGCAACGAAGAGTAGCCCGCACTCACCACAACTAGAGAAAAGCCTGTACAGCAACAAAGACTCAGCACAGCCATAAATAAATTAATACAACAAAACAAAAACATTCTAAAGTGTGAATCAGAATTTTTCAGGGAATTTCTACAATCTCTTGACAACTGTAACCACTGTACTCAGCTGTTCAAGTAAACACCTGGGGTTCATTCAAGACTTTGTTTGGTAAACTTGCTTTTTAAAAAAGGTTTATTTGTTTGCTTATTGCTGCACTGGGATTTGTTGCTGCACATGGGCTTCCTCTAGTTGTGGTGAGAGGGAGCTCCTTTCATTGCTGTGTGCAGGCTTTTTACTACATGTGTAATCTTCCCTGACCCACGAACGTGGGACTGAACCCATGTTCTCTGCATTGGCAGGTGGATTCTCAACCACTAGACCACCAGGGAAGCCCCAACCAGGTTATTTTTTTATGTAGTTTTTTTCCCTAGCTGGAAAAATATCAGTTCACATTACCTGAATTGGCCTAGATAATTTTTTCTTTACTTTCAGTATTAAGCTTAAACATCCATACATTTACAGAGTGTCTGTTGGTTAGGGAAAGTGAGGCTAGATTATACCAAATTCCACACCACATGCAGTCTTTCTGAGGCTCTCCTCCAAGGGTTGTCTCGGGGATCCATATGCCTTTTATCTCGTGTTTCTGCCATCCAGATTCATTACAGAAGGGAAATTAAGAAACTGGACAATTGCACAATGAATTTTATAAACAGGCTTGAGAGTAAGATATATCATTTCTACTCTCTTCTATTAGCTACAGTCCAGTCTTGTGGTCCCAATGTGATAAGGCCTCCCAATGTAGTTTTCTCATGTGCTTGGAAAAAAGATGAATGGCATGAGATTTAGTGAACTCTGGCTTACGTTTCCTGCTTTGGGTATAGCACAAAGTCTTACTTGCATTAGACACTAAATAAATGACGAGTTTCCACTGTTTCCCCATCTATTTCCCATGAAGTGATGGGACCAGATGCCATGATCTTAGTTATCTGAATGTTGTGCTTTAAGCAGTGGAAATAGTGTCAGACTTTATTTTGGGGGGCTCCAAAATCAGTGCAGATGGTGATTGCAGCCATGAAATTAAAAGACGCTTACTCCTTGGAAAGAAAGTGATGACTAATCTAGATAGCATATTCAGAAGCAGAGACATTACTTGGCCAACAAAGGTCCATCTAGTCAAGGCTATGGTTTTTCCAGTGGTCATGTATGGATGTGAAATTTGGACTGTGAAGAAAGCTGAGCGCCGTAGAATTGATGCTTTTGAACTGTGGTGTTGGAGAAGATTCATGGGGTCGCAAAGAGTCGGACACGACTGAGCAACTGAACTGAACTGAACTGAAATGACTGGTTAGGTGGAAGAATGAAAGGATTGTAACCTAAGGTCTTATTAACAGTAAAAGAGACTAGAATGAATATATGTTGAATTAATTAGCTAATTAATAGAAAATTCCATATTAATTCACCATATGCCTAAGAATTATAGGAAGAAACTAAAACCACACTGCTCAGAAATAGACTAGATTGGGGATTCCTAGGAAATTCTTTTTATTTTTTTTGTATTATTTCAACATACAACCTTACTAGCCAAAGTCACTTCAGCTCTCCTCCCCTCTGAAACCCTCTGGCAATCACTCTGCAATTGTTTCAAAGATTGGGAAATTATCCTGAAGGCAGCATGATCTAGTGATGGCATTGTCTTTGGCTCCCCTCACCATTACTCTTAGTGTTGCCATAAGCCCATTTTTCAGTCTTGAAGTTGGCTGCCCTTGAAGTGAAATGGGAAAACCTGAGTTTGTGGGCCAGCTTGTTCCCCAGCCGAGTTCACCAGCCAAAGAGTGAACAATCCCGTGTTTGTGACACCCTGAGCCTGCAGTGACCTTCCGGGCCAGCAAGGATGCCGGAGGGAACATACATTCTCTGAAATGACAGTAGAGGAAGAACCAAACCATTGCCCAAGGACTGATGAATAGGTCCCTCTTTTCCCCTAAGACAGCCTCTGCAAGGCCTCCTGTCGGGCTTAACTCTTTCCTATCTTTGAGCTCTATACATAATCTCATCTATCCTCTTAGCTGAAAATTAATCAAACTGAAAATAAATAATTAGTCCTCTAGTGCTAACTACAGCTATTTACTTTTTTGAGCAATGATTTCACTAATGTATTTCTCCATCTCTGTATCAGAGTACAAGGACAACATCTGCTATATCATTTTATTCTCAAGTAGCTAGCACAGTGAATGGCAAAGAGTAGGTATTATGGACATTTATTAAATGCAGAAAGACTATGGGCAAACCTTGTCTCAAAGTTTAGGCTCTTGTGTGGCTTAGCACCATCTTCCCCAAGAGTGATCTTTTCCGCTTCTCATTATAAACACAAAATATACATCAAGCAGCTTCTGCTGTTTGTTTTTGACTCAGTGAATGCAGGTCAAGAGGCAACAGCTGGAACTGGACATAGAACAACAGACTGGTTCTAGGAGTACATCATGGCTGTTTATTGTCACCCTACTTATTCAACTTCTATGCAGAGCACATCATGTGAAATGCCAGGCTGGATGAAGTACAAGCTGGAATCAAGATTGCAGTCCTTTGGACTGCAAGATCAAACCATTCAATCCTAAAGGAAATCAGTCCTTAATATTCATTGGAAGGACTGATGCTGAAGCTGAAGCTCCAATACTTTGGTCACTTGATGCAAAGAACTGACTCACTGGAAAAGACCTTGATGCTGGGAAAGATTGAAGTCAGGAGGAGAAAGGGACAACAGAGGATGAGATGGTTGGATGGCATCACTGACTTGATGGACATGAGTTTGAGCAAGCTCCAGGATTTGGTGATGGACAGGGAAGCCTGGCATGCTGCAGTCCTTGGGGTCACAAAGAGTTAGATATGACTGAGTGACTGAACTGACAGTGAATCTCAGAATTATCAGGGCAGAAACTTGGGGTCAGCACTTTCATAAGCTTTCAATTTGGGGCTGATGGTGAAAACTTCTCAGATTTCAAATTGTTCATAGACACACATATCCTAGATGCAATAACTAGTAGGACTGCTTCACAAATTCAGGGACGAATATTGTCATATTTAGTTTTTTCACACAAAACAAGTGGCTAAAGTTCCCATGGTTTAATAGATTGTGGGGTTAGTGAAAGCCCAGCGTCTCTGTCATGGGGCTGTCTCCAACACTATGACTTGTCCACAATCTCAAAGACTCTTTTTGGATTAAATAGGGATCAGCCTGACTTCTTCAGGCCAGTGGGAGAAATGTTACTGCTCACTGCCACATGGCTATGGAAGATGCCCCACGTGAGCCTTCAGATGATATTATGCAGGACTCTGCAAAGGCTGCTGAAGGTCTGTATGGGAAAGAGAACTTTGAGACCTAATGCTTGGCCCAGCTGAGACTGTCCCTTGCTTAGGTTCTCAGAATTATAGCACTTAGTGCTAATTTTCAGTCCTTTAGGAGATCTTTTCCCCAAAGATCTAGTCACCCAAGAGGGCTACCTCAGATTTTATCAGGCTGTCCAGCTCTGCAGACCCCAAATTTCCATCAACTTTCCATCTCCAGGGACCAGGCCACTGCAGGTCTGGCAACTTTTCCTTTTCAACCCTTGAAACACAAAAGGTCCTCATTTCCAGCAAGTAGGAAATTATCCATCACTTCTTATGTTTGGACATGCCAATGGTCTCTAAGGAGCCCTATTGCCCTCAGAGTGGACTACTGCAGTGTCTTAGGATAGGCACTCTCCTAGACTTTCTGGTTTCTTTCCTGGTAGAAAGGAGAAGCAGAAGAAAGGAGAAGCAGAAGTAGGAGGAGAAGAACGGGACACTACCATAGAAGCTAAGTCTCAGCAGATCCTTCCACTGCATGGCTCTTCACACACTGATGGCATAGGCAAGTTCCCTGCTTTGAGAAGAAGGCAGACTTCCTTCTCTAAATTGTACATACTGTTATGTTTACAACACCCATTTACAACCAGAAAGAAAACCAAGAGATCGTCTAGTTAAGTTGTCTGGCTTCAAGGTGCTGAATCTTCACTGGACATTATAAGAAAATAATTGAAATTTTTATTTAAAATCCAGGTGATGGATGGGACAGGCTCCCAGGGTAGAATAGCATTATGCTTGACGGGGGATTGTCAAATTGTTTCTTCTCAGAATAAGAGTTTTATTTTGGTGGGAAGACCACTCTTTCACAGATACAGTAGCATGATGACTGTTGATTCTGACATGGATGGGGCTTCTTTTCTGGGCCTGTGGCTTGTTCTACAGGCCCTACATCCATCTTAAAGATATCACTGGGCAGCTGATTGCAGCTGTCAGCGTCTGTCTGCAGTCACGGAGGCAGGTACTGACTCAAGAGGCACGATCCACAGCACAATAACCATCAGTAGTGGGTCTGAAAGGAAAACATCAAACCATATGGAGGTGGAAGAAGTTGTCACAACTTGTTAATTTATGAACTCAAACTTTCAGACCAATGAAAATATCCCCAAACATTCTACATTCCATGAAGCTGCTGTGAGAAGCAAGTGAGTCAAGAGAAGGATCAAGCCTAGAAGCCTTCCGGTGTCACAGACCGGGCCCCCCACGTGCCTGGAATACTGAGACCTCAGAGCCTAAGAACTCTGTGAGGGAGAGGGGCTGAGTTTCACAGATTAAAAGCCTGTAAGCTAAACTGACTGTGTTTCCCCTGGAATGTGCCTCGTTGCTGAGTCACACGGGTGAGTTATCATGGGTTTTTCTTGCATAGTTTGGTTCTGTAACAACCATTTCAGAAGTTAAACAATAACAACTGCTACCTGTTCTCTCTTTCAACCCTGCATTTTAACAGGCAGGCAAAGAGCAGGAGCCTCTAGCCTTCCTAAGGATTTGTAAAGGGGAATTCCATTGTGAAGGAGCTGTTGACATTCTCCTTCAGCTGGTTAAACGTGATCCAATTTGATTCCATTCCAAAGCAGACATGGAGCATCTGGTGTGTGCCCACATTGGCGCTGCTGGGGCGGCCAGGACCAGTAGGATGTTGCCATTGCCCAGGCGGGCATGTCATCAAGCAGGCACCATGGATAGATAGACAAACAGCTGCAGTATGGAACAGAGGAGTGATAATGATACTTTGCGTCCCAGGTGAGTCAGGGGTTGTTGCTGTTCAGTTTCTAAGTCATGTCCAACTCTTTGCAATCTCAGGGGCTGCAGCACGCCAGGCTTCCCTGTCCCTCACTATCTCCCAGAGTTTGCTCAAATTCATGTCCACTGACTTTGTGATGCCATCCAGCCATCTCATCCTCTGCCTCCCCCTTCTCCTTTTTCTTTCAATCTTTCTCAGCTTCAGGGTCTTTTCCATCAAAGTCAGGGGAGGTTATGGTGATGTTTGAGCTGGGTCTTGAAGGAGGAGTCAGCCTCTGGGGCAAGACAAGAAAGTGCCCATCAGCTGAGGGAATTAACAAAGGGCAAGGCCACATAGCAGTGTGTGATGTCTAGAGGGAGCCGGATGTATGACAGGTAGAGGGTTGGGCAGATGCCAGAGCAATGATGTTAGGAAACAGAGGTCAGGGTATGGAGGGGCTTGGATCCTGGTTCAGGACCTAAACTTAGACAGAAGCTCACTAATATAGGCCAGACCCTAGTTGTCCTCCAGCATCGCACCTGGAGTGCCTGGCCCTCACAGGACCCTGGTACAGGATGGAAGTTATTTTCCTCCTGGCAAGGCCTGGAGGTGCCCAAAATTCCACTCACTCCTCAGAGGTCTTCTGGGAATGCACACGTACCTGTTTCCTGCAGCAGGTAACAGATGAAGGCCCTGAATCCTTTCCCTTGCACCACTGTCNGCCTGGAGGTGCCCAAAATTCCACTCACTCCTCAGAGGTCTTCTGGGAATGCACACGTACCTGTTTCCTGCAGCAGGTAACAGATGAAGGCCCTGAATCCTTTCCCTTGCACCACTGTCACCTATACCTAAATCATTCACATTTCTGGAACTCAGAGTTAGGCTCAGGGGTTAGGCTGCCTAGTTTCAACCTAGCTCTGTCACCAGCAGATGTGGAGCCTAGGGCAAACTGCTTAAGTAGCGATGCATCAATGTGCGAGGCAAAGCCAGCAGACAGGGATTCCTGACAGGGAGCAGCACGCCTGGGCAATAGATCTGTATTCCTCTGCCCTGGACACAATTCCCCACACCCCTCCCCCTCTCAGCAGACCACCCTAGAACAGTGTTGGCCAACAGAAATATAATGTGATAATTAAAATTATATAAAAATTAAAATATTTTCTCAATTATAAAAAAGTTTTTAAAAATTAAGACCATATTTTATTTAATCAAGCACATCCAAAATATTGTCATTTNCCCTCTCAGCAGACCATCCTAGAACAGTGTTGGCCAACAGAAATATAATGTGATAATTAAAATTATATAAAAATTAAAATATTTTCTCAATTATAAAAAAGTTTTTAAAAATTAAGACCATATTTTATTTAATCAAGCACATCCAAAATGTTGTCATTTTTAACTTGTGATTAATCTAAAAATGATTTATGGATATATCTTGTATTTTGGGGGGTGCTAAGTCTTTATTTATTTATTTTTTGTCAAGTCATGCAGCAATGAAAGTACCTAATCATTAGACCACTAGGGGACTCCTGGGTACTGTGTCTTTAAAATCCAGCATATAGTTATTCTTACAGCACGTGCAACTTGAAATAGACACATTTTGACATTTCAAGTGACTATACAGAGCTCAATGGTCACACATGGCTAGAGGCTACCATATTGAATAGCACAGCTTTAGAACAATAGCCCACATGATTGGACTGAAATAATAGCAGTAGTTAGTATTTCTTGATTACCAGCTGAGAGACCTTGGACAAATTACTAAATCTGTGTTTGTGTCCTCTGTAAGAGAGAAGAAATACAACTTAACATTGTGTTGGGAGCCTTAAGTTGGGACATATATGTGAAGCCCAGAATGTGATTGTCATTTCCTCTTCATCTTTGTGCATACAATTTCCTCAGCCCAAAATGCCCTGTCTTCTCTACGTGCAAATCCTTATTCATTCGTTAAAACCTTGCTCAAATGTCACGTCCTTGGAAAGCCTACCTACCTTATCTCTTAACATCAAGTGCTCCTGGTTCTGGACCAACTTAGTACTTTTCCAGACCTCCCTAATGGTGCTTCTTACCTTGTGCCTTCTTACCTTCAGTCATGTTCAACTCTTTGCCACCCAGTAGACTGTAGCCTGTCCATGGGATTCTCCAGGCAAGAGTACTGGAGTGGGTTGCTATGTCCTCCTCCAGGGGATCTTCCTGCCCCAGGGACTGAACCCATGTCTCCTATATCTCCTGCACTGGCAGGCAGATTCTTTATCCACTGAGCCACCTGGGAAGCTCACTTCTTACCTTGTTTTGTGATTATTTTCCTACTTGTATTCCAGGTGAATCTGGATGGAGTTACTGCATCTTGTTGAAGATGCAGATCTTCAATATTTTAGTGTCTCTGAAATCAGGATGCATTTATATTATAATTGGCAGTAATTTTTTCCTTTTTTGGTGAGATTTTAAAAAATGAGCAGTGGTGTGATTGTAATATATAACACAGGTTTGATACAGTGTGTGTGTGTGTTAGTTGCTCAGTTGTGTCCGACTCTGTGACCCCATGGACTGTAGCCCACTAGGCTCCTCTATCCAAGGGATTCTCCAGGCAAGAATAGCGGAGTGAGGTGCCATTTTCTTCTCCAGGGGATATTCCTGACCCAGGGATCAAACCCGGGTCTCCTGCATCGCAGGCAGATTATTTACCGTCTGAGCCACCAGGGAAGCCTTGATATATTTTAGTAATTGCCTTTGTGTCCCCCAGGCAGTGGGCTCAGTTAATGCAATAAATGTGTCAAATGTTCTGACAACACTAGTAAAAGTTTATTGCAATTACCACACGTGTAAATTATTTGGCTGGCAGCCTCTCCTCCCTTCTGAATGGTAACCTCTCCAAGGGCAGAGACTGTAGGCTCTTTCATAGTAATGGGCTGGGCATCTTGTAAGAGGCCAAAATGTAATGCCTGGTTTTTGAGGAAAACGTGCCCCCAAAGAAATCCCACCTTCCCACTACAGCATGATTATGCTTTAAAATTTTCTTCACCAANAACCTCTCCAAGGGCAGAGACTGTAGGCTCTTTCATAGTAATGGGCTGGGCATCTTGTAAGAGGCCAAAATGTAATGCCTGGTTTTTGAGGAAAACGTGCCCCCAAAGAAATCCCACCTTCCCACTACAGCATGATTATGCTTTAAAATTTTCTTCACCAAAATATCTAATTACTGAATCAGGAAGCAGAGTGATCCAGCTAGAATGTCGGGTTGAGAAATGTGCACTTGTGGGACCAGGGGGGAGAGAGAATGTTTCCCCTCAAAGCTGCATGTTTCCTTAGAAACCCCATAGGGCTCCAAAGAGATTATCTTTCAAAGGACTCATTACAAGGCAAGCAGAGCTTTTAAATTCCAAGTGTTTTAACAAAGTCTTTTCTACCTAATGTCAAATTATGCTTTCTCTCCCCAATTCATAAAACGATACACAATTTTTAAAATGCCAAAACCCACTCTTATCAAGAGCTTTCCAACTATAGCCAAATACCAGTCATTAGAAGGATAAAAAATAATGCTTCCTCNTTCAGGCATTGTCACATTCAGCCTCTCCCCAAAACTTGTGATGTTATTATTTATATTTTATAGATGGGAAAACCAAGGCAGGGCCCTGAGGCTTAGGAACTTTCCCAAGCTCACGGAGCCAATAAGTAGCAGAGCTGAAGCTGGAACCCAGATCTACTGTGCTCTTATCCATCACATAACACTGCCCTTATGCCACTGTCTTTAAGACAATACAATCCAGAAGCACTGGATTTGGAGTAAGAAAGCTTTGCTCAAATGCCAGCTCTGCCTCCAAATGTCAGCCCTGCCTCCAAATGTAAACTTGGGCAAGTAATTTGAGCTTTTTTATTTCATCTCTGTTTTTCCTGTCTATAAAACCCCACTAGGATTGTTGAGAGGTTCACATAAAATAATGTATGGAAAATCATTTTGCAAACCAAATGTACTCTGGAAGACATAGATTACGATCATCAAAGCATGTGGTCCCTTGGTACTGTTACACCATGTCACTTTCCTTTTGCTTGAATTGTAACGAATGCAGTGGATAAAGGACTGTGTTAACATTGTTCATGAGCCTAGTGGCTAGATTTCACATCAAAGGGAACAGTCCCAAGGGTTGTCAATCTGGGGTCAAGCTGTGCATGCTATAGTGTGGGTTTTGAGTCTGTGCAGCAGACTGCCCAGAGCAATGTCTGCAAGGAAGTCACTGTACCTTTACAGCAAGGAGAAGTGAAAGACTCTCAGTGCCTCTGTAACTTTATAGAATAGTGATTCTTTCTGAGCAGAGCTCACACCACACTGTTTACAGTCTTTGAAGAGAGTGATAATGTGTGCCAAGATAGAGCAACCAGAGACATCCTTGCCATTGTAAGAATGCATCAACATAGAAATTATAAACAATATTTGCCTTATGATTTGAGTTTTGCTCTCTAGCCAACAGATTCCCATAACCTCTCACCCCAGGCCCACACAAAAATTAACTTCTATTTCATTTTGACTTTTGAATGAATATAAGAACAAAATTTAACATTCTAGTGTCTAATGAAAAATATTCCCAGATTCTGCTTTGATGGGAATTACCCACCATTCCTCCAACCTGAAATCTAAGTGTCAGGAGCTCTTACGGAGTTACGACTTGAGCCTTTCCATGTTAGAACTGGTAGCACATCTGTGACTACCTCCTGTGAAGGATTTGCTGGAGAGTGCTAAACCAGGTTTTCATAGACATAAGAAGGCAGAAAATTGAGGCAATCAGCCAAATAATTGAAGCTGGAAAATCTAATCTTTGCATTTATCAGATACGTAGAAAATGCTTTTAGACTTCCCCTTGACTCTTCTTATTGCATTCTTTTGGAATATTTGTACTCTAAAGACAAATTCAGTTTAATGAAGCAGTAAGAAAAAAAAAGGAGGCGATTCTGAAAGTAAATGACAGAATATATCTGGTATTTGTTATGTTGACTCCCTGACTCCATGCAGAAGGGATAATTTGAAATCAAAAATATGTTTGGAAGAATCAGAAGCCAGTTATTGGGGTACATACAGAGGCATAAGTACCTCAAGAGAATCCTTAATTTTTACTTTTCACATGGAGCAAAGGAGCTTTTTCTAAATCTTGAGCTTGACAGTAGTAGGCCTATGTCTATCTCCGTAGCTTAAGCTGCCTCTCGGGCCTTGGCCAGAGGTTTGGCTCCTGAGTGAATAAGTAAGATTTGCTGATCTAGGGCCTCCACCATCAGCTCTGACTCCCATCAGTTGTCTTGCTATTCCTGATGCTTCATTCCAAGGGTTATACACAAGAAAGGATGGACACATGCTGCGTGCACTCAACCAGTCCTAGAAATGCACGCACTACTGACTCAATGCTGTCTTCATTACAAAAAGGGCCCTTTAGGATACCACTCAGATCTGCCAATCTTGAGAAATGAAAATGGAATAAATAGCAATCAGTAGAGAATCATCATTTAGACTTATTGATTAACCTACAGCTTGATGTTACGGCATTTGGGGAAATTTTAACCTTTCAGAAGCCTCTTGGCAAAATGATCGGTGAGGTGGAGTTTTCAGGAATGGAATGTGAAAAATAGATCACTGGGCTGTATGTTGACTCAAAAGCTATTTTAGATAAGTTTGGATGCTTTGGACAGCATATACTGCAAACACCAACCCAAACTGACTTCAACAATAGGGACATTTATTATTTCACATAACGGGAAATTCAAAAGCCAGTAGGCACTGGGTGGGACATGTCAGGTCTCTGTTCCATGTCTCAGTGGCTCCCTTGGCTGTGCTCAACCCCTGTGTCAGCTTTACTCTTGTCCAAGAGCAGGATGGCTGCCACCTTGCCAATTTCCTATCCAAACATGAAAATATCCTCAGGAAGAAGAATTTGCTTCTTCTTGCTCCTCTTTCTTGGGAGCAAGGAGATCTTTCCCCAGATCCCTTCTGTAGACATCCCACCTGTTCCTGGGCATAATTGGATCACATGCCTTGTCGTAAATTAATCAGTGAAACTCCCATGACTAGCTCAGACAGAGTTTGCTCCTGGAACCCACCCCCTGAGTCACATCAGGGAGAGAGAGATGGCTAAGCCAAAGCAGGGTTCTACCAGAAAGGAGAGAAGAAGGAGAAGGGATGGATCAACCAGGTCTGCTACAGAAAACCTGGTTTTCCCTGAGTATGAGGAAAGCATCACCACATGCTCCTCTCACTCCAGACAACATTACTCACAGTTTACTCTGCAGAATATTCTATCAGATTTTTATGTGAAGCATCATTTTTCTCCAGCCTTGTGCTCCAATCTTGTTTCTTTTCTCTTTAACAGAGACCACAATGGAAATCCTACTATAAAAACACTCAAGTGCTATCAAAAGGATCAGACCATATAAGGTGCTAGGGACCTTTTTATTTTAAATAAGAAACAAAACTATTTATACTTTTACAAGGAGTCTGCCCTATTTTAGTAAATATTTGGCAAAGCTTCTTGATTAAAAGAGCAAGCTAACCCTCGTTCTGCAGGGTTGTTTTTGCCATAACTGAAATCGTTCATTAATTTTCTGAAAATAGAAGCAGCAAGTGTGTGTTCTTCTGCACTGTGACTTAAGTGGCGCTTACTTGTGATTTGTTTTAAGCTGGATTTACTCAGGAGTAATTGGTCAGGTGTCTGTTAAACCTTGGTCCTAATCAGACCCTGTTCCGAGTCACAATCAACAAATGGTACAATTGGAAAATAATCTCCTGGCGGATGGAGCAAAGACACATTAATCTGGCCCTGAAGAGTGTGCTGTGTTTGACAATGTATTTCAAACTAGATTTTGGAGGTCCTGGAGTTGGTAACAAGCCCCAACTGTTTTGCGAAGCAGTGATTCCCTAGCTTGTTAAACAGTGCGCATTCCGAGAGAAGCATGTTCAGTACCATATGTTTCTGATTCATTGGCAGCTAACTCATTCTGTCGTGTGGCCTATGCAGGAAACACTCCAGGCCCTACCTTCACTTCTTTAAAGGTATCCTCTTGCCAACTGAATTTGGAAGGGTGTGGTGCAGCTGCAAGGAGGGTTTTTAAGTCACTCTCAGAAAGTTTTGTAGGACAGCCATACCACTTGGAAATTATCCCAAGACACTGCACGGCCGCTTGGGCTGAGGGCTGGCCAGCCAGCCGGGTACAGGGTTTGGATGCAGTTTGCCATCTGTCCCATTACAGTAAAATATGGCTCTACCTCCAACCCATATCCGCCATCTCTGGTCTGGGCAGATCGTTTCTGATCCTAAATCAGGGCTCCTCAGAAAAAAACTTATCAGAAGATACCAAGGGAAGGATTTAGAATCCTCAAATTTCAGGACGGGAAATTGCCCTGAAGGTCATTGTAGTTCAGCCTCATTTCTTAGATGAGTCATGCGAGGTGAGGCTGCTCGTCCAGCATTGCACAGCCGTTTTCCTGTCTATGTGTCATTCCCTGTTTCTTGCTGCTTCCAGTTACTACTGGGAAGTTCAAACTCCAACAGAGTCTGGAGTGCACTGGTTGCTTCTGGTGCTCCACCACTCAACTTGCTGAAAAACGAGAAAAGTAAAGGTCCCCTTCTTGTAGGGCCAGTGAAACTCACAACAGTGCATGGCGTGGGGTGAGAGCTCAGTGAAAACGTCCATTGCCACTATTATTCCCTTTTGACTGTCACCAGGAGGCAAAGTAATCCAGTGGTAAGAGATTTCTAGTTCCAGCCAAGTGACCTTCAGTGGTAAGTCACTCACCTCAAATCCTCAGTTTCCTCTGCCTCTTCCAATGAAGAGTTTATATGACAGCACTTTGTTAACCATAAACTTTCTAGCAGAGCTTCTCAAACAGTAATGTGCATACACATCACCTGGGGATCTTGTTAAAATGCAGTCTGTTTCCATAGATCAGCTTTGGAACCTGAGATCTGGCATTTCTAAAAGCTCCCAGATAACTCGAATGCTGCTGATCCAGGGACACCCTCCATCACCTCCCCTCCCCACTACCCCACCTTCTGATTTGCTGCTGTACAGCATAAAGGCAGCATTCTGGTTATCAGGTCAACAGTAACTCCGAGATCCTCCACTGTCCAGTTGCAGCATCCTTAAGGCAGTGCAGATAAGTGAACTGCCACTCCTAAAGATTCTGCAAAGGTGGCTCTCTCTCTTGATACCTAGCTTCGAAGTCTTGCATGTTTACTGAATTGAGCCTTTAGTCTCAGGGCAAGCTCTCCCTCTTCTCAGTATCATCTTGCAGAGCTGATGACTGTGGCATCAGCATTCTAAGGCCCCTTACCTAACAGCTGGTTCTGAGTCCTTGGCAGTTAGTACCTTCTGACTACAGTTGGGGCAGGTACCAGGGGTTGCTGCTAGGAGGACATGTTGACACCAGGGGATGGGAAGACGATAAATTCAGTTCTCAGGCTGGGAGCCAAATTATGTTTAAAACAGTTTCTGGCCACCTTACAAGCTTTGGTGTGGACAGGGCATGAGTGAAAGTGGAGGCATCAGCAAAATCTAGCACCGCAGCCAGGAAAACTGAATAACAGGAAAGAGACTGGAGCACGAAGTGAATTTGTGTTTTAAGAGAATTGCAGAATGTTAACGGGCCAACACAGCTGAGAAGACTTAACCAGCTTTCATAAAAGTGGGTGGGTTGTTAGGCACTTGAAACTTTACTTTGGGTCCTTCTAGAGAGTCAGGATGGAGAAGGCAATGGCACCCCACTCCAGTACTCTTGCCTGGAAAATCCCATGGACAGAGGACCCTGGTGGGCTGCACTCCATGGGGTTGCTAAGAGTTGGACATGACTGAGCAACTTCACTTTCACTTTTCACTTTCATTCATTGGAGAAGGAAATGGCAACCCACTCCAGTGTTCTTGACTGGAGAATCCAAGGGATGGGGAGCCTGATGGGCTCCTGTCTATGGGTCGCACAGAGTTGGACACGACTGAAGCGACTTAGCAGCAGCAGCAGCAGCAGAGAGTCAGGAAGTTAGAAAAGTTTGACATTTGAGAATGATTTCTTTGCTCACAAGATAGGGTCCAGAGGGCCATGAAAAAGTTTACTACCTGCTGCAGGCTCCTCCTTTTATCAGACAGTCTAGTGGTCAGCAAAGGCTACCACATTTAAGCAGAGAAATGGGAACTAAAGAACAAGGAAATCACCAGGTACCTGTAGCTTTTGCTTTAAGACTCAGCTCATCTGATTCCACCCACCCGTGTCTGCCTCGCTCTAGGCAATGCCAGCTCAGGAACCTGTCCCCTGAGGGCAGAAACTCCCATCACAGCTTCCATCAAAGGCCTCAGTCAGTTCAGTCGCTCAGTCATGTCCAACTCTTTGCGACCCCATGGACTGCAGCACGCCAGGCCTCCCTGTCCATCATCAACTCCCGGAGTTCACTCAAACTCATGTCCATACAACCATCTCATCATTTGTTGTCCCCTTCTCCTCCTGCCTTTAATCTTTCCCAGTATCAGGATCTTTCAAAATGAGTCAGTTCTTCACATCAGGTGGCCAGCATATTGGAGTTTCAGCTTCAACATCAGTCCTTCCAATGAACACCCAGGACTGATCTCTTTTAGGATGGGCTGGTTGGATCTCCTTGCAGTCCAAGGGACTCTCAAGAGTCTTCTCCAACACCACAGTTCAAAAGCATCAATTCTTTGGTGCTCAGCTTTCTTTATAGTCCAATACTCACATCCATACATGACTACTGGAAAAACCATAGCCTTGACTAGACAGCCATTTGTTGGCAAAGAAATGTCTCTGCTTTTTAACATGCTGTCTAGTTTGGTCATAGCTTTTCTTCCAAGGAGCAAGCATCTTTAATTTCATGGCTGCAATCACCATCTGCAGTGATCTTGGAGCCCCCCAAAATAAAGTCTGACACTGTTTCCACTGTTTCCCCATCTATTTCCCATGAAGTGATGGGACCAGATGCCATGATCTTAGTTTTCTGAATGTTGAGTTCTAAGCCAACTTTTTCACTCTCCTCTTTCACTTTCATCAAGAGGCTCTTTAGTTCCTGTTCACTTTCTGCCATAAGGAGGGTGTCATCTGCATATCTGAGGTTATTGACATTTCTCACGGCAATCTTGTTTCCAGCTTGTGCTTCATCCAGCCCAGCATTTCTCACAATGCATTCTGCATATAAGTTAAATAAGCAGGGTGACAATATACAGCCTTGACATACTCACTTTCCTATTTGGAACCAGTCTGTTGTTCCATGTCCAGTTCTAATTGTTGCTTCCTGACCTGCATACAGATTTCTCAGGAGGCAGGTCAGGTGGTCTGGTATTCCCATCTCTTGAAGAATTTTCCACAGTTTATTGTGATCCACACAGTCAAAGGCTTCGGCATAATCAATAAAGCAGAAATAGATGTTTTTCTGGAACTCTCTTGCTTTTTCAATGATCCAGCGGATGTTGGCAATTTGATCTCTGGTTCCTCTGCTTTTTCTAAAACCAGCTTGAACATCTGGAAGTTCACCGTTCACGTACTGTTGAAGCCTGGCTTGGAGAATTTTGAGCATCACTTTACTAGCGTGTGAGATGAGTGCAAATGTGTGGTAGTTTGAGCATTCTTTGGCATTGCCTTTCTTAGGGATTGGAATGAAAACTGACCTTTTCCAGTCCTGTGACCACTGCTGAGTTTTCCAAATTTACTGGCATATTGAGTGCAGCACTTTCACATCACCTTNGTAGTTTGAGCATTCTTTGGCATTGCCTTTCTTAGGGATTGGAATGAAAACTGACCTTTTCCAGTCCTGTGACCACTGCTGAGTTTTCCAAATTTACTGGCATATTGAGTGCAGCACTTTCACATCACCTTCTTTCAGAATTTGAACTAACTCAACTGATTCCATCGCCTCCACTAGCTTTGTTCATAGTGATGCTTCCTAAGGCCCACTTGACTTCACATTCCAGGATGTCTGGCTCTAGGTGAGTGATCATACCATCGTGATTATCTGGGTTGTGAAGATCTTTTTTCGTATAGTTCTTCTGTGTATCAGAGGCCTGATCCCAGTAAACTCTTGGCTATGTGCTTCTGGAATGAAAACAGAGGTCAGATGGAAAAAGGTTGAGTGGAGGAGGAAGAAGTAACCAAGAAGGAAAGAAAAAAGAGAGAGACTGAGCAAAGCTTTGGGAAGCCAGCTTCATGGTTCCAAAAACGTTTTTCCAAATCCTTCTAACCCAGGTCCTATTAAATGGCTCTGCTTTCCAATTTAGCTTGATTGCACATGTGTAGTAAAACTACATGATGTCTGAGTCTGACTAAAATGCAGCCCTCTCCAAGGCATGGGCTGTGGTCACTGAGCTTCAGTGTGAGAGGAAGACCTGGCTACCTAGTTTCTGCTTGATGTTGATCCCTTTGTGTTTGAAGTCAGATGAGAGATGAAGCAGGAGAGCCATGCCAGAGCAGACGTGGTGCCCCCTCCCTCAGAACCCAGAAGGCTGACTCCTCTGCTGGCCAGATCCATGGAGAGGAACGGAAGCCACAGGGCCAAGGGGCTAGCTGACAGTGCACCCCCAAACCTATAGCTGGGAGACAGTGTTATTTCAGCCATGCTTCATTGGATGGCAAATATTCAGGGTGTTGCTGAGTCTTCAAGTTCATGACTGAGCTTCCTCCCAAGAGTTAATCCCTCACACTGTGCCAGCTGTGGAAGCCTCCCACCCCTAGCGGGTAATGGTCAGGAAACTGTGCTGAGATGAGTAGCAGCTCATGAAAGCCTGAATTTCTGAAATCCCTGGGAACGCTTCTTGCCCCAGTCTTCCTGCCGTAGAGACAGTTGTAAAACAGTTGCAGAAAGAGTTTCCTAGGTGTTTACAGCATTCAGGCTGCCACTACCTTCAGAGGAGAAATGGTACCCCACCTCTCGACTTGGTTGTGGGACTGGGACACAAAGTGTTAAATGTTGCCCTTCCTGCAGGAACAAGATGGGACATTGGGCCCAAATTGTAATCTTTGGGCTGGCATTTTTCTGGCTCTGATAAAACCAAAATATTGCTTGCAGCCTACTTTGTGTACCAGATTCCTGCATGACTCTGTGGAGTGTTTCAAAAGCACTTCTGAAAATAGATACTGTGTGTGGTGACTTTGTAAGATGTCAGCTCAGCTGCAGTGAAGCCAAGTTTCCCAGAATCCCCTTCCCTGTATGGTTCCAGGTGAGATCTGGAAGGCAAAAGTGGGGCAACAGCTATTTTTATGATCAGAAGTTTGTATAGACACCAGGTACCATGGCAGCCAGCAGGTGTCGTTAGCACCTGCCAGCCTACCTTGTTTGTGTGAGGCTCCAGCCCCTCCAGGTCGTGGTCCAGGTACTTGTGTGACTGACAAAGGCAGGAGCAGCTGCTACAAGTCACCCACATCTTCAAGGCTGGACATGGAGAGACAGACGTCGGTACCAGTTGTCCTCAGGAGTTCCAGCCTGTCTTTGCTCTCCCTCATTGCGCGCCCAGTGTTCAGTCNTGGCAGCCAGCAGGTGTCGTTAGCACCTGCCAGCCTACCTTGTTTGTGTGAGGCTCCAGCTCCTCCAGGTCGTGGTCCAGGTACTTGTGTGACTGACAAAGGCAGGCAGCTGCTACAAGTCACCCACATCTTCAAGGCTGGACATGGAGAGACAGACGTCGGTCGGTACCAGTTGTCCTCAGGAGTTCCAGCCTGTCTTTGCTCTCCCTCATTGCGCGCCCAGTGTTCAGTCCGTGCTGATCTATGGTGACTACAATCCCACGGATGCAGAGCAGCAGTCTTGCATAGATTTCTCCATCAGACCCCACATTTGCTTCAGTTCTAGTCCACATTGTAAAAAATCTCATATAATACCTATACTGGTTAAGCTTTTCTGACTGAACCATGGCTGATACGATGTATACAGCCAGGTCATTCACAAACTTGCAAAGAGAATGTGAATAAATGACAGCTAATCGTGTCCAACCCTAATTTCTGTCATTAGTTTGTTGTCCCCTTTCTCAATGAGGACTTAAGCATCAAGAGTGTTGTTGACCAGTTGACCAGACTGGCTGCTTTATAGTAAATACACTGTCTTTTCATTTCCTTTCTTCCACAGTAGCTGCTCCCATGATTTCCACTGCTTGAATCCACTCCCAGGAGATGACCTGCTCCCTGAAAAAAGTCAGGGCTGGCTGATACAAACTCCCACACCTCAGCCTGTCCCTACATTTCTGCCCGTGCTTTCTCCTCATCTCAGAGGTACTTTCCCTTGCCAGTGCTGACCCCTCTTACTGGTCTCCCTCATTCAGATAATTCTTCCTTCTGCCTTTGAACATATACAGGTCACCTATCCCATTGCTAAAAGCACCTTTCTTTGACCTCGCTACCTCCTCAGACTCAACTTATGTCTTTGCCTTCCATCAGACTTCCTGGAAGGAAACCTTGTCTCTACATTCCCAACACCCCTTTTCTTATTTAGCCCTTTAAAGTGGGCTGGGATCCTCATCTGCTATACCAGTGGTTCTCAGCTTTGGCTGCATAAAGCAATCAGCTGGGGCACAGAATGCTCTTGAAGTGGAGAGGAAGAAACTTGATAAACCGACACAATTTAAGAAAAAGAGAAAGAGGGGCAGGGATGCCTTCCTAAAAATTTTTAAACTTCTAGGTAAATTGTTGTTGTTCCAGTTGCTCAGTCATGTCTGATTCTTTGCAACCCCAAGAACTGCAGCATGCCAGGCTTCCTTTTCCGTCACCATTTCCCAGAGTTTGCTTAAATTCATGTCCATTGAGTCGGTGATGCCATCCAATCATCTCATCATCTGTCATCCCCTTCTCCTCCTGCCTTCAATCTTTCCCAGCATCAGAGTCCTTTCCAATGAGTCGGCTCTTCATATCAGGTGGCCAAAGTATTGGAGCTTCAGCTTCAGCATCAGTTCTTCCAATGAATATTTAGGACTGATTTCATTTAGAATTGACTGTTGGATCTCCTTTTGGTCCAAGGACTCAGGAATCTTCCCCACCACTGCAGTTTGAAGGCATCATTTCCTTGGTCCTCAGCCTTTTTTATTGTCCATTTCTCACATCCATACATGACTACTGGTAAAAACAAAGCTTTGACTATATGGACCTTTGTAGGCAAAGTAATGTCCCTGTTTTTTAACATGCTGTCTAAGTTTGTCATAGCTTTTCTTCCAAGGAGCAAGTGTCTTTTAATTTCATGGCTGCAGTCACCATCTACAGTGATTTTGGAGCCCAAGAAAAGAAAGTCTGTCACTGTTTCCATTGTTTCCTCATCTATTTGCCATGATGAGATGGGACCAGATGCCATGATTTGAGTTTTTGAATGTTGAGTTTTAAGCCAGCTTTTTCACTCTCTTCTTTCACCTTCATCAAGAGGCTCTTTAATTCCTCTTCACTTTCTGCCATAAGGGTGGTATCATCTGCATATCTGAGGTTATTGACATTTCTCCTGGCACTCTTGATTCCAGCTTATGCTTCATCCAGCCCAGCATTTCACATGATGTACTCTGCATATAAGGTTAAATAAGCAGGGTGACAATATACAGCCTCAATGTATTCCTTTTCTCTGTTTTGAACCAGTCTGTTCCATATCTGGTTCTAACTGTTGCTTCTTGATCTGCATACAGGTTTCACAGGAGGCAGATAAGGTGGTCTGGTATTTCCATCTCTTTAAGAATTTTCCAAAGTTTGTTGTGATCTACACAGTTGAAGGCTTTAGTGCAGTCAATGAAGCAGAAGTAAATGTTTTTCTGGTATTTTCTAGCTTATTCCTTGATCCAATGGATGTTGGCAATTTGATTTCTGATTCCTCTGCTTTTTCTAAATCCAGCTTGTACATCTTGATTCACATACTGTTAAAGCCTAGCTTGAAGGATTTTTAGCATTACTTTGCTAGTACATGAAATGAGTGAAATTGTGCAGTCGTTTGAACAATCTTTGGCATTGCCCTTCTTTGGAATTGGAATGAAAACTGACCTTTTCCAGTCCTATGGCTATTGCTGAGTTTTCCAAATTTGCCAGCATATTGAGTGAAACACTTTAATAGCATCATCTTTTAGGATTTGAAATAGCTCAGCTGGTGAATTATTTGCTGTTAAATTAATGATAAAATTTTACATATTGATACTCAGTGCTGATGAGAACAAACTTCTAATTCAGGGCTAAATGACTGGAAAACAGGGTATACCTCTTGGAAAAACAACTCCAATAAACTGTGTCCAGAGACATAAAGATGGACATACAATTCAACTCATTATTGCTACATCTAGAAATCAGTCCTAAGTGTATCATTCAAATACTGAAATAAGCTAAAGTCCTCAAAATGTCCACTGAAGCATTATAATATTGGTAAATTAGAAACAATCTAACCAAAATAAGAAAAATTAGTGTTGTCATGGTACATTCAGTGGTTGGAACATTAATGTATAAAGAATAATTTATGAAGGTTATAACAGAAAATGCTTATCATATAGTAAGTGGGGGCAAAAATCCCAACATGAAGTAGTTAGAATGTAAGAAGAAAGTCAGTAAAGACATTGTACAAATTAAGCCTTATACACATTAACCATGTGTACAAATTCATTGTACACATTGAACTAATAGTGTGGCCTTTCAAATGTTACTTTCACATTTTAATAATGAATTCTAATAACTTCATGATTTGGGCAAATAGGCTTTAAAACCCCTATTTTGTTTTGTTTTTTAAATCACTCTTCCAGCCCTCTGCAAATTTTTAGTTTGCTTTAATTGACTTTTTCAAATACATCTGGACAAACTAGCTTTGTCCTGATATCATTGTGCTCACTCTACACTTGAGTATTGTAAACATGGTTCAGGATGATAACACAGTTTCTCCTCAGGCTCATCCCTTTTTAGGGAGGCCGTTCCCATTTTCCCAGCTGGAAGATTTATGGGGGACATTTGACTTGACACTCTCATTTCAGTTTCATCAACAACATGACTTCTCCAGTGGATTTTTTTTTCCTCTTGCGGCAAAAGGAAGAAATATTCTGTTTAAATGCTGATTCTAGAAAGTGATCCTAAGGGATGTTTTTCTGAGATTTTCCTGAATTCCTTGGTATAATAATTGACAGTAGTTATATTTGGAGGTCTCCATTTGGCCTGGGAAAGGGGGCTTGGGGTAAAAGAGAAAAAAATGAAGCCATGAAACTATCATTTAATGATAGAAATATATCCTAGAGTAAAACAAAACACATGACTGATTGTAAATAAAAGATGTCCTCTGAGACTTAAAGAAAAGTGAGATCATGAGGCTTATAGTACAATAGGGACTGGGCACCTCGGATTTCTGAGAGGCACACAAGAATGGGTTTCTCCTACCTGGATTTTTGCCAGCTGTGGTCACCCTTTGCCACCCGCTCCCATCGAGGACTGAGCCAAATGTGAGTTCTCTTGTAAGCACAGTCTTATTCCAGGTTAGAGTTTATTTAGAGAAAATGAGGAAGTTGAGCTTTGAGAATAGGGGCCAGGTGGTGTCACAGTGAAATATGGCACGCCTGCCACACTGCTCTGGGCTTCATTCAGATCAAGGGGGATACTGTATCCTGTTGGGACAACCCTTAGTTCTCCAGGGGAAAATAAAGTGCCTGCCACCTTCCCCTACCCCCATCTCTGCTTTCTGGCCAGGACCTTTTTATGAGCCTGCCTCCACAAACAGGTTTAAACGTGCTTTTACAAACCTATCTGAAAATATCTTACTAGTTGATGCTCAAAAGGTACAAACAGATTTCTATTCTATTCCCTGTTTTTGAAAAGTCTTAACTTGCCTGAAGCTTGATTCCTTCCAAGCCTGCCCTACTTTTCTTTGGAAGCCTGGGGTTGTGGTAAAAGCCATCATTCACTCCCCTCAGCCCATATCCAACATGAGTCCAACAACATCCTGTTTAAAAGCTCAAACTTTGTTTACTTCCGTGACTTAGGGGATTTCACCTGTTTTTTTTTTTNTGGAAGCCTGGGGTTGTGGTAAAAGCGATCATTCACTCCCCTCAGCCCATATCCAACATGAGTCCAACAACATCCTGTTTAAAAGCTCAAACTTTGTTTACTTCCGTGACTTAGGGGATTTCACCTGTTTTTTTTTTTTTATTTTATTAATTTTTGTTTTCATCTGAGGACTCAAGGGTCAGTGCGTAATATATGCACTACAAAGCACTACATAATATTATGCAGAGAGCAAAATATGCAGAAACACACCTGTTTGTCATTGTACAGTTTGGAAGCCTTTTACATAAAGGAGAGCTATGAATTTATGTTGCCTTTGGGAATAGCATAAAGTTTGAGATCAATTAGTTAAAGTGATGTATGGTGCACCATTTTCTACTTCAAATTGCATAAGCATTTACGTGAAGTCTGCAGTATATTATAAATGCAGCCTCCTGAACTTCCTTTACACCCGGGCCTTTCCTGTCGGGCATGCTTTGGAGACAGGGGCAGCAGGGTGAACCACGAGGCAGCCATCACAGCTCTGAGCCAATTAGGAAAAACTGCTGACATGCTCTCAGGGCTGAGGCCAGTGTTCCTAGTAAAGGAAGAGATACACTGGAGATGTTAGAAGAGAAGGCAGTCAACGTTGACTTCTCTATTCAGGGTTTGTTTACCACTCACATTTCCTAAGGAGGGTTTCTTTGGGGCTGNTTGCCAGCAAACAAAATCCTCCTAAAAAAAGATAAAAGGCAAGACTCTAAAATCCTGACCCCACAGCAACCCCCTCTCGGGCTCTGAATTTAAATGGAGTAGGGAAGGCAGTTTTGCATGCCTGTCATGTTTGGTGAAGGTATATGGTGGGAAGTGGCTGCATGTGTTGTGGGATTCCAGAGCCTCAGAGGTCACTGTGCTCTGACTCCCGTGGAATCTGCAAGTAAGTGGGAGTGGTCCCCTACCTCGTGATCACGGCACATCCCTAGGCATGTTCCCGCTCGGGACTCAAAGACTCTTCAAAGCACCGTGTTATTGCCAGACTGTTGGACTGTCTGTTTCTGGATCTTGAGAGACAAAGCAGATGGACTTGGTCCAGAGTCCCCTCGCTTCTCAGTGAGCTGTTGTTAGTGACCGCATATGTGGGGCCACCGTTCCCTGAGAGCTGCCTAGAGGGGCTCGTAGACACAGCAGAAACACAGCAGAAAGGAAACAAAAGAAGGACCTGGATTCCTAAGGTCTTGGCTCCAGGGACTCTGGTTTCCTTATGGGAAGTTAAGGTAGGGATGCTCAAATACCATGAGCCATCTGTCTGGTGCAGATAAGCCAGGGGCCCACCTCAGACAGAGCTACAGCATGAACTCTAATCCTTTCACACAGTTTGGAGCCACCTGCTGCTCTGTGCCCTCAGGACCAACTTTCCAAGGTGGGCACCCACTGCTTACAATGTGTCATCCCTCTGGGGGATGTTGTTCAGTTGCTAAGTCACGTCTTACTCTTTGCGACCTCGTGAACGGCAGCATGCCAGGCTCCTCTGTCCTCCACTGTCTCCTGAAGTTTGCTCAACTTCATGTCCATTAAATCAGAAATGCTATCTAACCATCTTATCCTCTGCTTCCCTCTTCTCTTGACTTCAATCTTTCCCAGCTACGGGTGTCTCTTTCCCCTAAATTACAGCACAGACAATGGCCACTGTAGGAAAATGTGCCAATTAAGACCACAGTGATTTCAACTCTTCCTCTCATATGTTGGCTTGTCTGTCTTGGAGGATTTGACTAAGTTGAGTGGAAAGAATAACAAATATTTTTAGAGTACTTGATTCAGTTTACATGGAAAATTGCTGTTTTTTTGTAGGTCAAAAGGAGTCCAATATCAGCAACTTAATATTGTTCAATTTTATGCAAATCTTGCTGATTGAATCAACCTTTAATCATCAATTAATCCAACCAGCTGGATAGTTAGCTGGAGAAACAAAACTTAACTCATGAAGCAATTATATATATTAATAGGACTAAGGTATGTAGTGATGGCATTGTACAAAGCAAACTTAACATGTGTTACTGAGGTCCCTAAACTCTTAAGTGGCAGAGCCAGGTGGGTGACCATGTCCTTCTAAATGCCTCTGTTCCCCCAGTTGGTAGCCCAGCTGGCTCCTGGTGGAGCCTGGAGAATGGTGGGACTTGGATGGGAAGAGGGAAAGGGAAGGAGATTCTGGATAGAGCAGCGTGGCACACACGCTGGGTCCAGCTCCACTCAGCATACCTGGGACAGTGAGAGAAAACAAGCTGATGGAGCAAGGGAAGCATCTAGGCAGTGTGGGTTGGAGAGAGAAAGTGGGGTCAAATTTTGGAGGGTCTTAAAAAATAGGCAGGAAAATTTGCATTTAAAAAATCATCAGTCCTAGTGTAATCCTAATGCTGGAAGGAACAGAAAGAGATCATCTATCCTCCCACAGATTTTAGACAAGAAAGATGTTGTGTTTTTTTAATTGGAGGATAATTGCTTTACAATGTTGTGTTAGTTTCTGCAGTACAACAAAGTGAATCAGCTATATACATGCATATATCCCCACTCTCTTGGACCTCCCTCCCATCCACCCCCATCTACCCTTCTAGATCATCACAGAGCATCAAGCCGAGCTTCCTGTGCTTTATAGCAGGTTCCCACTAGCTATCTATTTTACACATGGTAGTGTATATATGTCAATTCTAATCTTCCTGGGCAGGAATAGAAACACAGATGTAAGAGAATGGACATATGCATGGGGGTTGGGGAGAAGGAGAAAGTTGGACAAGTTGGGAGATGCTATAGTACTTTCTTAATTTTATAAAACAAATAACTGAAGCTCAGAGATTTGGTTAGAGATGGAGGGTGAGCTAGAATCACGATTTCTTGCCTCCTTGTCTGTTACCTGTTATACCTCATCACATTGAACTTAACTTGCCCTTCAGATTAAGAAATAACTGTTTTGCCTAACAAGCTGTCTTATTTATAGTCTGCTACTATTTAAAACTCTTCCACATTTCTAAAGTGGCAGCAAGGAATCATAGGTTCTTCAGGAGAACTTCTTGGCAGTGATATAATAAAAGTGTTTTAGAAAGATTAGCCTATTTAGTATTCGAAATAGATCAGAAAACAGGGAGAGACTGGAGTTAGGAAAAAGGACAAATCAGTGACACTTCAGAGGTGCACTAGATATGAGGTCTGGAAAAGGCAAGAATTGTAGGTGATGCCAGAAGAGTGGTGATCCATGGACAAAACTAAGGAGGACCAGAATGAGAGCCAGCTCTGGATGGGGAAAGATGTTAAGTTTAGGGAAGGGAGGCTGAAGTTTAGGAGGAAGTTGGAGATATAAGACTAGACTTCTAGATGTGATTGATACTGGAAACAAAGATTTAGAAGTCACTAATGCTGAGATAAAGACGGAAACCCTGAAAATGAATGAGTTCATCAAGGAGAAAACAAAAATCTTTTGGCAGAGATGGCAATACTCCTCCCCAATCCATTTCTCCTTCATAGCATAGAGTTGTTGCTGGGGAAGGGGCTTCCCAGCCATGAACTATATTTTCCAACTCCCCTTGCTTCTAGAACTGGCCATATGATTAGTTCTTTCCTACAGAGAATGAGCAGAAGTCACTTCCAGGCCAAAGTCTTAAAACAGATATGCATTCTCGATTCTCTTTTTCCCCTTTGGCTGGTGGGATGCAGGTAACATTGAGGGTGATGGTGAGGTCATCGAATGGAAGGATCCTGGGTCCCTGGATAGGAGAAACCCACCTGCCAATAGGAAAAGCCTTTGTGGACTAAAATGTGAGTAAGAGATAGGCTTCTTTTGTAACTGGGCCATTATAGTTTTTGGAACTATTTTGTTATTGAAGGTTGGCCAACAACAAGGGCTCTTAGGGAATGTCAGGGCAAAGGGGATAGAGAAGTAGAATATTCAGCTAAGGAAAGAAGATGAGTGATTAGAGAAATAGAAGGCAAACTCCCAAAGCACAGTGTTAGAGAAACCAAGGGAGGAGCAACCTTGAGCAGAAAAGAAGTGTCGGGGTGTTAAATGTCAAATGACAGGAGAGGAGGACTGATAAGGAGGACAAAAAGCATCGGACCTAGCATTAAGAAGACTGTCCACAACCTCCCAGAAACAAATTACAGACACAGGCAGGCATTTCAGAGAAGACCCAGGATCGCGTGGCCAGTATTCTCTTTCTTTCCACTTGTTTTGCTGTTGGGCTTCTCTCTCCTGGCTCTGAAGGAGCATGAACTTCAGAACATCCCCAAAGGACTACGCAGCACAGTCCAAAGCCAATGGAAAAGTGACGTGAGCCCTGCCATTATGTAATGCAGTAGAAGAGCCCCTCGTCTGGGCTGCTTTACAGGAACCAACTCCTGGGACGCATCTGGGACTGCAAGCCCTACAGGACAAACAAGAGGAATTTTTGTTTCTAAGAGGAAAGGAAAGAAAGAATTCCAGCCTTGACCCAGACTGACTGCAGTGTCCCGCCTGGGAAGCAGCAGGTGGGGGTCCTCCTGCGTGTGTTGCAACAGGGCAGGGGTGGGGGACGCGCAGCACCTGCAGGTCAGAGGCAGGGGCCAGTGGGGGCAGGGGCCAGTGCCGAGCAGGAGTGAAGACAGGCCAGCCTCCAGCCGGCTTTCTGTATTTGGGGAGTCTTCAGGAAAACAGGCCAAACTGTGCGGTCTGCTTTCGCCTGCCTTATTTAGTTATATTAGTTTAAATGAAACACAAAACCAAAACAAAACAAATCCTCAGGAACATTTAAAGAGGTTTTCTGCTCACCATGAGGTCAGCCTGAGCTTTGGAATCAGACCAGGGTTCTGGTCTTGATTCGCTCCACATGATGCCGAGGAGTGCCTGAGGGTGGGACACGGGGGCTCTATTCTCATTGCCACCTGCCCCTCGCAAGCCACCCCAGAAACAAAATGAAAATAGTGACTCACGTATCCACCCTGCAAAATGTGACTAAATGCATCATTAGAAAATGCAAAAGAGGCAAACGCAGGTTTGGGGTCAGTCTCCAGGTGTCATTCAACATGATTGTTACCCCTGAGCCCCTCTTATGTCAAAACTCTGAGGCCTCCACTGACTCCATGAATGAATGTCTTCTTGTTCTTGGTGAGTTGTCTGGACTCCTGGGTCTCCAGACCTGGGTCCAGGAAGTGACCTCCCAGGGCGGTGGTGAGGACTGTGTGAGATGACAGAGGAACCACCTGTTTGCTTCCACTCCCCACTTTTCCTGACAGCAGCTTGGTCCCAGGCTGCTTCTAAAGTAGCCTCTGCTACTGTGTGCGCTGTGAGCTGTAGAGCACAGGAGAAAGCAGACCTGCCTCTCCTGGGTTCTTGACTTGTCTGGATGGAGCCCAATATTTGGAGCAGCTGAGTTCTCACAGTTCAACATTTTCCTTGCGGGAGAAGCAAAGTCACTCAACCAACAAAAAAAACAGAAACCTCAAGGGCAAAACTCCAAAACCAAGATCATTAAAATATGGATCACAGGTTCACCCAACTCCCCAATATCCCACCCAAAATCAGAGTTTCTCCCACAGCCTCCTCTGTTGGGTAATCAGCCAAGATCTTGGCTGTGAAACTGCCTGTGAAGCCGCCAGGTGTCTCACAGCTTAACTTATGCGGTGTCGACTTCACTGCCAGTCTACCTTATGTTGGGCAAAATCCACCATTCTGTAGCTTCTTCCAGCTGACCCTTGTTCTGCATTTTTGGAGCAAACCACAATAAATATAATCCCTTGTCCACATTACCACTGTTGAAATACCTTATTGCAGTTACCACGTCTTCCCCATTCCCCATCCATATCACCTCTTTTTCAAAGTTAACTGAGTGAATAAGCACAGACACTCCCTCAACATGATACATAGACTTTTAGCATCCTATTCATTTACTTTTGAACTTGCTCTTATTCATCAAGGTGTAATGGGGAAGAACCTTTTGTATTCTATTACAAGTTAATCACTAAAGAGATGCTGCCTATAAGCTTACATTATACATAATGGCCCATCTCTGAGAACCCTGCCTGCCAGGTAACAAGCATTAAGCTAAAATACCTTTGTTTAGCTCACAGGAAACATCCTGACCAGGCCGGCCTATGAGTGACTCTGGAGGCTATGAGTGACCAGAACCAGGAAATGTTTGACTTTGCTCCCTCCCCTTTTGGGATAAAAGAAGCCTGAATTCTAACTGAAGCAAGATGCTTCTTTGGGGTGTGAGTTTACCATCCTCTCGGTTTGCTTGCTTTCCAAATAAAGTCACTATTCCTTGCCCCAAACTCATCTCTCGATTTATTGCCTGTCATGTGGCAAGCAGTATGTGATTGGATTCAGTAACAAAAGAACCTTTTGAGATTTTATCAACATTGGGGCCATAAATGAACTCAATGCTCCCAGATGCAGTTCATACAAGGCAGAGTGTAATAAGAGTACTGCCAACATTGATCTGCATGTTAATGTAGCCTTTTTTTTTTTTTTTTTTTAGCAGCAAGCACACTGTTGGCTCATATCCAGTCTGGGTCAACTAAAACTGTTGGCTTTTACTACTGATATTAAACAGCTCCAGATTAACTGCCCTGGTAGAAATTTGCCTCAGTTTCTTCTAAAGTACTTGTGAAGCCACAGAAAGATAAAAATTACATTTACCACCAAAGGCTAAGACCAACAGAAAACCGGTTACCAAAGTCTAGAAGGAATTTGCACTTAATTTTAAATGATCAGAGGAAATAACTGGCTATCAGTCTGCCCTTTTTGCTCAAGAAACAGAGGACCTCTGACCATTTAAAAGAAGGCAGGATGAGGTTTTGTTCCTCTTGGCTGCTCCATCCCCCTAATTAGAGTCCTGGGGTCCACATCACAAGAAACCCGGCAGCTATTCCTTTACCTACATGGGTGTGACATTTTGAACTGATATAAACATTTTTTGCCTCCTCCATCTTTCAACATTCATTCAGAGACTATTTCTAAGTGTATGAGACTGGGGGCGTTGGACTCATTGAGTTCTCAAAGGAATAATCCTGAGAAATAAAATGCTGTGCCTAGTGATATAAACAAGTCTCTCAGTAGCAACACACAATGAGGAAGGTATCACAGACCCAGACTCAGAGGCAGAAACTCAGCTCAGCAGAACCTGACTATAGGAACGCTAGTTAAATTATCAGAATTGAGCAAACATCAGATTCTCGTCAACTCACAGGTCTGAGAAGATTCCATCATTACANTATACATGTGCCACATGGGTTAGACAAAATGGATTAGCACTCCTCACACAGCACCTGACTATAAGAATGCTAGTTAAATTATCAGAATTGAGCAAACATCAGATTCTCGTCAACTCACAGGTCTGAGAAGATTCCATCATTACACCAGTGTCCAATCAATAGAACCAAATAAAGCCTACACATCATGTCTGTGGGTGAATCTGAAACTAACTCTTTCTCTTTTCATTCAAAAATGAGTAATCAGAAAAAGAAAAAAAACTGTCATTGGAAACGTGAAGAACCATTACACAGAAGAAGATCAGATGAAGAACATTCCTCCTAAAATGGCCTCCTGTAGGGGAACCAGAAAACACTTTTCAGAAAACTGTGTAATATTCTCCAAAAGATTCAAGAAGACATGGCTTCTAGGAAAGAGGGGCAGATAGTCACAAAGAGACAATAGACGGGATGCAAAGACAGGAGTGAGGTGAATAGCAATGAGAGCTAGGATGGGTAACTAAGAAAATTAACAATACCAAAAATACACTGTTTCATGTTAAAATATATATATATATATCATGAGTATATACATTCGAATGAGTAAAGAGCAGCACCAGCCCTGTGGAAAAGTAAGTTAGTATTCTGGAAATAACACCTGAGATATTCTTCTATAATATAAAGAAAAATGAGGAAATAGAATGATGGGTGAAAAGATCGTAGACTCAGAGGGCAGGAAACATGATTCAACCTAAAAGGTATGATAAGAATAAGAAAATAGGAACTGAGACAAATCAAAGACATAACTGAAAATTGCTTTCTTGTTATGAGAAATATTTGAGTATGCAGACTGACAAGATACATGATGTTCTAGGTAAAATTTTAAAAATTGATCTAGATGCATCCTGAGCACATTTGTGAATTAAGAGAATAAAGACAAGAATCTTTTAGGCATTCAGGTTAAAAAATAATTTACTTACAAAGGTGCAGAAATTAGTCTAATCTCTGACTTATTTGCAATGCTAACCACCAGAAAACAGGGCAACTCTATGAACAAACTTTTGATGCAAAAGGATTGTGATCTATGAAATTTGTATCTAACCATGTTGTTATTGATTACTGTTGCCTATATTAGTCAAAGACATGGTCAGATAGTCAAGGATTCAGAAAATAGATCAGCCGGTGATCTTTTCTTAGGCATTATTTGAAGACAGATACTGACCAACTGATGAAATAATCCAAATTAACAACACATGTACAAAGGAGTAGGGCTTCCCTTCCACAATTTGGAACCACACTTTGGGAATTCAGAAAATTGCGTGTGTTGTCTGGGACATTGTGTAGTTCTGAGACGACTTGGCCTTTGTGAGAGATATTGTTGGTTGCTACCCAACATCTTCCTTCCTTTTCCCTTTCCAGCACCACCCTGATTTTGTTTGTATCCATCCCTTTACAAAACCAGGATCTTCAAAAAAAGCTAGCCTCTCCCAGACACAGGGTATAAACTGTGATTGGGCTAGTTCACGTCTGTGATTGATTTAAATATGGACATACAACATACTCCTGGTCAATAAGACATAATGGAAATCTGTAGGTAGAAACTTCTAGAAACCTTTCCACACTTTTAAAACGAGACACCTCATAGAAGACAGGCTCATCTTCCTTGGTCATTGCCATGTCTGAATGTGCCATGTCTGGAAACTGCCACAATCACAGCATAGCACTGAGAGGAACTGGCCAGAGGACCAGGCCAAAATATGGAGGATGGCAAAGTTGGAAGAGGAAAAGAACCTAGGTCCTCGCTGACATCATTGATTAGCTGAGGTAACCACACCTGGGCCTGCAATGTAATACTAGATGTATTTATTATTTAATACAAATAAGCGAGATTTTTTTGGTCACTTCAAGTGAAAAGCATCCCAAGTGACACAACCCGGAAGAGTTGGCGTAGCTATTCCTCTACTGCTCTCACTCTTCTCTCAATACCAAGAAGCATATTTCTTGAGCCATATCTTTTAACCTATGGTTCCTATGGAATTTCTTACTTTATGTGATGATCACTTATAACAATAACTGGTGCTGTTCTGGTCCAGATTTTTCTAACAATGGCTAAGTTTATTACATAATGAAAACCCTGTGCCAAGAAAATTACTAAACAAAAGGTCTTTTCTCTCCCTCTTCACAAAAGCAGCATTGCATAGAATGACATAATGAACTTTTTCATTGCTAAAGAACTTGAGAAATGATTTTAATGCATCTTTAAGCCTCATGTTAAATGACCTAACTCACTGGAACTTTTTTAATGAAGAAAAGCAATAAATCATCGAGGACAGACATTATATATCATCTCATGTCTCTTCTTAAATTATGTGATTTGTGAATATTCCTGTGGCACTTAAAATCAACATATACTATCTCTACTCAGTAAATGCATAGAAATAAAGAAAATAAATTCTTTAAGATGACCCTTTCTGCATGTTGGGGCATAGTTGATTGTTATTTTCTCCTTTAAACTTACAGGTACTTGTATTCACTTTGTCATATCTCTTCCTTCCTTTGTGAGTACAAGATCTTCCTTCATCAAAGAAGTTGGAAGCCCCTCACTTTCCTGGAGCAAATGGGGCATTCTCCCTCCTCTTAGCTCCAAAGAACAATTATGTATTCTTTTTCAATTCAGATTTCCCTGGATTAGTTTTCCATCTTCAAGCTCAAGCAAGATCTCCTACCTCGAGGCTGTGGACTTGGCCTCTCTCCCTTGGTGCCCTTGATACACCCACAACTCTGAGGATTGTCCTACCATGAACATAAGTCCTACCATGAATATAAGTCCTACCATGAATATNGAACAATTATGTATTCTTTTTCAGTTCAGATTTCCCTGGATTAGTTTTCCATCTTCAAGCTCAAGCAAGATCTCCTACCTCGAGGCTGTGGACTTGGCCTCTCTCCCTTGGTGCCCTTGATACACCCACAACTCTGAGGATTGTCCTACCATGAACAGTAAGTCCTATATTTCACCTCTGCTCTAACTTCCTCCAATAACTGGTTTCTTGCCATTCCCCTTTGGAATTGTTTTTCTGACTCCTTTCCTGGATTGCAACCTGACTAGAAATGCTAGGTCGGGAAGATCCCCTGGAGGAGGGCATGGCAACCCACTTGAGGATTCTTGCCTGCAGAATCCCATGAACAGAGGAGCTTGGTGGGATACAGTCCATGGAGTCACAAAGAGTCAGACACGACTGAAGTGACTTAGCAGCAGCAGAAACCCTTTATTGTTTGTGGTAAAAATTGAAGAGCAAAGAAATGGAGGTGTTCTCCAAGCCTTTCATCTTTATCCAAAAGGGATATTACCTTACATTGGTAGCACTCAAGAGTTCTGGACAGTTCTGACAAAACATGGTCCACTGGAGAAGGGAATGGCAAACCATTTTAGTATTCTTGCTTTCACAACCACATGAACAGTATGAAAAGACAAAAATAAATGACAGTGAAAGATGAACTCCTCAGGTTGGTAGGTGCCCAATATGCTACTGGAGAAGAGTAGAGAAATAACTCCAGAAATAATGAAGAGACAGAGCCAAAGGGAAAATAATGCCCACTTGTGGATGTGACTGGTGATAGAAGTAAAGTCAGATGCTATAGTGAACAATATTGCGTAGGAACCTGGAATATCAGGTCCATGAATAAGGTAATTCCAAGGTAAATTGGAAGTGGTTAAACAGGAGATAGCAAGAGTGAACATCAACATTTTAGGAATCAGCCAACTAAAATGGACTGGAATGGGCAAATTTAATTTAGATGGTCATTATATACTTACTAGAGTAGGCAAGAATCCCTTAGAAGAAATGGAGTAGCCCTCATAGTCAACAAGAGTCTGAAATGCAGTACTTGGATGCAATCTCAAAAATGACAAAATGATCTCTGTTCGTTTCCAAGGCAAACCATTCAATATCACAGTAATCCAAGTGTATGCCCCACCAGTAATGCTGAAGAAGCTGAAGTTGAATGGTTCTATGAAGGCCTAAAGACCTTCTAGAACTAACACCCAAAAAAGATGTCCTTTTCATTATAGGGGACTGGAATGCAAAAGTAGGAAGTCAAGAGATACCTGGAGTAACAGGCAAGTTTGGTCTTAGAGTGCAAAATGAAGCGGGGCAAAGGTTAACAGAGTTATGCCAAGAGAATGCACTGGTTATAGCAAACACCCTCTTCCAACAACACATGAGACAACTCTACACAAGGACATTACCAGATGGTTGATAACCGATATCAGATTGATTATATTCTTTGCAGCCAAAGATAGAGAAGCTCTACAGAGTCAGGAAAAACAAGACTGAGAGCTGACGTGGCTCAGATCATGAACTCCTTATTGCCAAATTCAGACTTAAATTGAAGAAAGTAGGGAAAACCACTAGACCATTCAGATATGACCTAAATCAAATCCCTTATGATTATACAACTGAAGTGACAGATAGATTCAAGGGATTAGATTTGATAGACAGTACCTGAAGAACTCTGGACAGAGGTTCGTGACATTGTACAGGAGGCAGTGATCAAGACCATGCCCAAGAAAAAGAAATGCAAAAAGGCAAAATGGTTGTCTGATGAGGCCTTACAAATGGCTGAGAAAAGAAGAGAAGCTAAAGGCAAGGGAGAAAAGGAAAGATATATCCATCTGAATGCAGAGTTCCAAAGGATACCAAGGAGAGATAAGAAAGCCTTCCTCGTTGATCATTGCAAAGAAATAGAGGAAAACAATAGAATGGGAAAGACTAGAGATCTCTTCAAGAAAATTAGAGATACCAAGGGAACATTTCATGCAAACATGGGCACATTAAAGGACAGAAATAGTATGGACCTAACAGAACCAGAAGATCTTAAGAAGAGGTGGAAAGAATACACAGAAGAACTGTATAAAAAGATCTTAATGACCCCAATAACCAAGATGGTGTGGTCACTCACCTAGAGCCAGACATCCTGGTATGCGAAGTCAAGTGGGCCTCAGGAAGCATCACTACAAACAAAGTTAGTGGACGCGATGGAATTCCAGTTGAGCTATTTCAAATCCTAAAAGATGATGCTGTAAAAGTGTTGCACTCAATATCCCAGCAAATTTGGAAAACTCAGTAGTGGTCACAGGAATGGAAAATGTTAGTTTTCATCCAACCCCAAAGAAAGGCAATGCCAAAGAATGCTCAAACTACCGCATAATTGCACTCATCTCACACGTTAGCCAAGTAACACTCAAAATTCTCCAAGCCAGGCTTCAATAGTACCTGAACGAGAACTTCCAGATGTTCAAGCTGGATTTAGAAAAGCCAGAGGAACCAGAGATCAAATTGCCAACATCCAGGGGATCATAGAATAAGCAAGAAAGTTCCATAAAAACATCTACTTCTCCTTTATTGAATACCCCAAAGCCTTTGACTGTGTGGATCACAAAAATCTTTGGAAAATTTTTCAAGAGATGAGACTATCAGATCACCTTACCTGCCTCCTAAGAAATCTGTATGCAGGTCAAGAAGCAACAGTTAGAACCAGACATGGAACAATAGACTGGTTCCAAATTTGGAAAGGAGTAAGTCAAGGCTGTAAATTGTCACCCTGATTATTTAACTTATAGACAGAGTACATTATGAGAAATGCAAGGCTGGATGAAGCACAAGCTGGAAACAAGATTGCCTGGAGAAATATCAATAACCTCTGATGTGCAGATGACACCACCCTTATGGCAGAAAGTGAAGAAAAACTAAAGAGCTTCTTGATGAAGGTGAAAGAGGAGAGTGAAAAAATTGGCTTAAAACTCAACATTCAAAAAACTAAGATCATGGCATCTGATCCCATCACTTCATGGCAAATAGATGGGGAAACAATGGAAACAGTGAGAGACTTTCTTTTCCTGGGCTCCAAAATCACTGAAGATGGTGACTGCAGCTATGAAATTCACAGAAGTTTGCTCCTTGGAAGAAGAGCTATGACAATCCTAACCAGCGTATTAAAAAGCAGAGACATTACTTGCCAAAAAATGCCCATCTAATCAAAGCTATGATTTTTCCAGTAGTCATGTACGGATGTGAGAGTTGGACCATAAAGAAAGCTGAGCGCCAAAGAATTGATGCTTTTGAACTGTGGTGTTGGGAAAGACTCTTTAAGAGTCCCTTGTACTGCAAGATCAAGCCAGTCAATCCTAAAGGAAAGAAGTACTGAATATTCATTGAAAGGATTAATACTGAATTTGAAGCTCCAATACTTTGGCCACATAATGCGAAGAACTGACTCACTGGAAAAGACCCTGATGCTGGGAAAGATTGAAGGCCAGAGGAGAAGGGAATGACAGAGGACGATATGATTTGATGGCATCACCAACTCGATGGACATGAGTTTGAGCAAGCTTCAGGAATTGGTGATGGACAGGGAAGCCTGGCATGCTGCAGTCCCTGGGGTTGCAAAGAGTCGGATACAACTGAGTGACTGAACTGAACTGAGCACTCAGAATGTAAAACAGTTCAGGCAAGAACACGTGTCCAGCACACAACCTGGAGGTCAACTTGATTCTTCAGTGACTTCTTTGATCAACATGGTCCCTAGGAAGCCACCACTGTGAATTACCTGTTAGCTTTTTTTATTTACTGTCTAGACCTCTTAAAATCTCTTGAGAAAATGCATTTAATTGTCTCCTGGTGCACTTGTACCTCGAGGGGAGATAGAATTGGCTTTGATTGGCTGATATTTAGTTCCTACAAGGGTCTCTCCTAACCCTCCATGAGATGCTGAACACCATTTGATCCCAAGATTGGCAGGGCCACTCCACTGGGGCAGATTCTGACTGTAACAGGTATAAATAATCATTTGTTTTGAGGATGCTTATTTTGATGTGAAGGAACGGAAGTTTGACTCAAGCCAGTTCAAAAAAAAAGGAGGGGGGGTGGAGGGGAGTAACTTTTAAAGATAAACATGAAGCAAAAAGGAGGATCAGTAATGGCACAGAGATTCAAGGGCAGAAGCTATTGTATAGCTGGTCCAATGGGCAAAGGAACCAGGAACTGAAAATCTACAAGGAAAAGAGGCCACTCTCCTTGGACAAGGCATCTCCCTCTTTCTGAATGACTGTTCCACTCTCCTACCTAAGCTGGTCAGCTGCTTCTTTTTACCCATACTTTCAAATCCCTAATAATTTTGAAATACTTTTAGTTTATCATGGCCACCTAGGACCTACTTAATGGCAACTCTTGATATAACTATTTGGCTTAGTTTTATAATAGCTATAATATAAATGGATAATAATAGAGAGAGAATAATGAAACCCCCAAAGCCCATCATCCAGTTTGCAGTTGTCAACATTTTGCTAAGTGAAGTGAAGTCGCTCAGTCGTGTCCGACTCTTTGCAACCCCCATGGACTGTAGCCTACCAGGCTCCTCCATCCTTGGGATTTTCCAGGCAAGAGTACTAGAGTGGGTTGCCATTTCCTCTAGGGAATCTTCCCAACCCAGGGATCGAACCCAGGTCTCCTGTATTGCAGGCAGACGCTTTACCATCTGAGCCACCAGGGAAGCCCTTATTTTGCTAAGTATCTTATTAAAATTATTTACATTGGATTATATTTTCACTCTCTTTTTAATAAAAAGCATTTATTGGTTAAATTAAATGTAATGAACAGGGAGGCCTGAAGTGCTGCGATTCATGGGGTCGCAAAGAGTCGGACACGACTGAGCGACTGAACTGAACTGAACTGAAGGGAACAGAAACTCAGTCAAGCCATATACAAAATAGTGAATATAGCTTCTGTTTTTTAAATGTCTTCTTTAGTCTCCCCTTTCTCTGATTTGCCCAGTTCAATGACCCAACTTGCTTAGAAAAATAACAAGCCCTTTCCAAAAGAAACAATGTTTAAATAAAAGAAAATCCTTACAACAACAGTGTTTTAAACATGATTGTTTTAAGGCTCTGATATTTCCGACAGGGTGAGTTTTTGGAACCTTGAATTGGGGTGCTTCATCACTCAGGGGACTAATCCTTCAGGGGATTTGGATAGCTGTTGGGAGAGGTTATTTTGCCTTTGAACTATGATACCTCTTCAACAAAAAGGAAGTTTCCATTATTATTATTTACATTGGCACTCTAGTGACAGACAGCCACTATTAATCATTTACTTATTCTACAACTCTTCATTGGATGCTGGTATGGCCCAAAGAATTATGGTTGAGACACAACTACGAAATGAGACAACCAGAACTCCTGCTGTTTTGGAACAAACATTTGACTTTTAGTATTATGGCAGAGCTCAGAGTGGTATCTGATTTAGGATCTGATTTTACCATATTTAAAAGAAGTAGACAATTTTCATTTGTAAAATTGTATGAAAAATAGGAGATACCTCACCTGGTTACAGTTTGAATGTACTAGAATATCCCATAGTCAATAAAAGTCTTTAAACCTATATTATCATTCTCCTAAATATTCTAGCTCATTTCCAAATAACGGCTTATTAAACCCATAGCTAAACATTCAATGATTAGCATATCCGCCTGTAGCAGATGCTACATGATTTGTGTGAATTGGGAAGTCATGATTTTCCCTTTCTGTTTCTTAACTGCCTTTCTGAAAACAACTCAAGAGAGCAATGAAGAGTTAGTGAATTCTGCCCTTCATGATTTCATCAGGTTAGTGAACAATTGTGGTTAAATACTATGACAGCTTTAATCTTATTTTCAAAAAGTTTCTGCCCATAAAATATTCCCGTCCATTATCAGATAACTCTTAGCTGCTCTATAAGCAGAGACACGACCTTTTTGGTAATGCCATGAGACTCCAATGGTAGCAATTCCAACACACAGAGACGTTCCTTCTAACGTTCTCAGTCTATAAGACAATTCCTAAGCACTGTGTTCCAGCTCTGCTGGAACAAATGGACATTAAGATAGGTTATTACTGGTTTTTTAGTTTACATGACTCTTTTTGAAATCTTACAAAGACATTTGTTTTCTTGAATAAAAATATCTCAAGTTTCCATAGTTATACACTATCTTTCATTGAATTGCAATTATAGCTACAATCAGAAATGAAAGAGGGGACATCTTAGACAGACAAAAGGATTATGAGGGAATACTATGAACAACTGTATGTCAACAAAAGTAGACAACTTAGATGAAATGTACAAATTCCTAGAAAGACACAGACTATAGAAAGTGACTCAAGAATAAATATAAAATCTGAATAGACTTATACCAAGTAAAGAGATAAAATTGACAATTTTAAAACTTCTCTTAAAGAAATGCTCAGGCTTAGAAAAAGAGGGAGAAAGGAATCAAAGCTTACCACTATGAAAAAATTAATCAGATCACAAAGGAAGACAGCAAGCAAGAAAGAAAAGGACAAGGAAAACTATTAAACAGCCAAAAAACAACTTTTAAAATGACAATTGTAAATCCTTACCTATCAATAATACTTTAAATGGATTAAACTCTCCAGTCAAAAGATATAGAGTAGCTGAATGGATGAAAAAAAAGATTGAATAACATGCTACCCAAAGACTCACTTTAGCTTTAAGGACATATATAGACTGAAAGTTCAGCACTGATAAAAGATACTCCATGCAAATGGTAACTGAAAGAGAGCAGGGATGGCTATAGTTATATCTGACAAATAGACTATAAGTCAGAAACTGTCATGAGACAAATAAAGTCACTGTGTAATGATACAGGGGTCGACTTATCAAGAGGATATAACAATTGTAAATATATACATATACAAAGCAAATATTAATGGAACTGAAGGCAGAAATAGATAGCAACACAGTAATAGTAAAGGACTTCAATATCCTATGTTCGACCATGGATAGAACATCCAGACAGAAAACCAACAAGGAAATGTTGTACATGAGCTATAGTTTAGACCAAATGGACCTAACAGACATAATAGAACATTTCATCAAACAAATTCTTTTTAAGCACACATGAAATATTCTTCAGAATAAATCATATGTTAGGCCACCAAACAAGTCTTAGCCAATTTAAGAATATTGAAATCATCCTAAGTGTCTTTTCTGACCACAATGGAACGAAATTAGAAGTCAAGGAAATAAGAGGAAATAGAAAAGTCATAACCATGTGGAAATTAAACAGTATACTCCTGAACAACCAATGGTCAAAGAAGAAACCAAGAGAGAAATTTTTTAAATACCTTGAGACAAATGAGAATGGAAACACAACATGCTAAAATTTATGGAATGCAGCACAGTTCTAAGTGGGAATTTTATAGCAATAAATGCCCACATTAGGAGGGGGGAGAGATCTCAATTAAGTAGCCTAACTTCACACCTCAAGGAACGAGAAAAAGAAGAGCAAACTAGCTAAAGTTAGTGTATGGAAGGAAATAATACAGAACAGAAAAGAAATAAATGAAATAGGAAAAAACAATAGAAAAGATCAATGAAACTAAGAGTTTTTTTTTGTTTGTTTTTTGGCTGTGCTGGGTCTTTGTTACTCTGTGGGCTTTTCTGTAGCTGCAGCAGGTGGGGGCCGCTGTCCAGCTGTGGTGCAGGCTTCTCGTCACAATGACTTCTCTAGTTGTGGAACACAGACTCTAGGATGCATGGGCTTCAGTCACTGTGGCACATGGGCTCAGTAGTTGGGGATCCCTGGCTCTAGAACACAGATAGGCTCAGTAGTTGTGGCATACAGGTTTAGTTGCTCTTCGGCCTGGGGGATCTTCCCAGACCAGGGATCAAACTCATGTCTGCCTTGGCAGGCAGATTCTTTACCACTGAGCTACTGGGGAAGCCCAAGAGTTGGTTTTTTAAAAAAACTAAAATAGATAAACTTTTAGCCATATTAAGAAAAAAAAAAAAAGAAGGCTCAAATGAATAAAATTATAAATGAAAGAAAAAAGAAAGTGAAGTTGCTCAGTCATCTCCGACTCTCTGCGACCCCATGGACTGTAGCCTAACAGGGTCCTCTGTCCATGGGAGTTTCCAGGCAAGAATACTGGAGTGGGTTGCCATTTCCTTCTCCAGGGGATCTTCCCAACCTGGGGACTGAACCCAGGTCTCCTGCACTGCAGGTAGACGTTTTACCCTGAGCCATCAGGGAAGTCCAAATAAATGAAAGAGGAGACATTATAACCAATACCACAGAAATACAAAGGCTCATAAGAGACTGCAATGAACATTTGCATATCAACATATTGAACAACTGAAAAGAAATGGATGAGTTCCTAGAAACATATAACCTATTACTGAGTTTATGAAGAAAATGAATAATGAAGAAAGACAAAATCTGAACAAGTCAATAATGAGTAAGAAGATTGAATCAGTAAAAATAAACAAAAAACCTCCCAGCCAAAAAAAGCCCAGGACCTGATGGCTTCACTGGTGATTTCTGCCAAACTGTTGACAAAGAATTGATACCAATGTTTCTCAAACATTTTCAAAAAACTGAAGAGGAAAAAACACTTCCAAACCAGTTTTTAGTTGAAATGTATCCAACTAAAAACCCTCTGCACAGCAAAGGAAACATAAAGCAGTGTGAAGCAACAACCTACAGAATGGGAGAAAATATTTGGGAATCATACATCTGATAAGGGGTTAATATTCAAAATATATAAGGAACTCAAAAACCTCATAGCAAGAAAACAACCCAATTTTAAAATAAAGGACCAAAATATATATTTTTCCAAAACAAATATACAAATGGCCAAAGGTATATGAACAAATCTCAATATCATTATTCATCAGGCAAATGCAAATCAAAACCACCACGAGAGATCATCTCACACCTGTTAGGGATGGCTGTTATCAAGCAGACAACAAATAGCAAGTGTTGGAGAGGATGTTCTACACCCTCACCAGTTCTGGTAAGAATATAAGAATATTGTATGACCATTATGGAAAATAGCATGTAGGTTTCTTTAAAAAAAAAGAAGAAGAACTAGCTTGTGATCCAGCAATCCCACTTTTAATAGCCAAAGAGTATGAAACCAGGATCTTAAAGAGCTAGCTGCACTCCCATGTTCATCGCACCACTATTCACAAAGCAAAGACTTGGCAACAACCCAAGTATCCATTGACAAAAGAATGGATAATCAAGATGCTATATATGTATATTTTTATATATAGGTAAAATTTAACTCAGAGAAAGGAGGAAATGCTGCCATTTGCTACAATATAGATGAATCTGGAGAACATTATGCTAAGTGAAATAAGTAAGACAGATAAAGACAAATGCTGTATGCTCTTACTTACATGTGTATCTAAAAAAAAATTGTGGAACTTACAGAAGCAGAGGGTACAAAAGGACTGGAAGGGTGGGGTTGGGAACTGGGAGATGCTAGTCAAGGGTACAAAGTTGCAATCAGGTAGGATGAATTGAATTAAGTCTAGAGCCCTACTGTATAGGCATAGGACTATACTAATAATATCGTATCCATCACTGTAAATAGGCTGAGAGAGTAGATTTCAGGTGCTCACATTGCATCCACAAAAAAATGGCAGCTATAAGGAGATACTATGTTAATTCCTTGCCTGTAGTAATCATTTCACTAGGAATACAAGATATCAAATAGTATATACCTTAAATGTATACATTTTTATTTTAAAATACATTAACATAAATTGGATGAAAAAGAAAGCCAGTTCAGCAAAACTTAGTGATGGAGCTGTAGGGTAAAAGATGACATGGTCAGAGGGTAAGGTGTTTTGAAAGTGAAAGTGAAAGTCACTCAGTCATGTCTGACTCTTTGCAACCCCCTGAATTCTCCAGGCCAGAATACTGGAGTGGGTAACCTTTCCCTTTTCCAGGGGGTCTTCCAGGGATCTTTCCTTCTCCAGGGATCGAACCCAGGTCTCCCACATGGCAGGCAGATCCTTTAAGGTGTTTTAGGGGAGTGCAAAGGAAGAGAACCACATGGAGAGGCATGTGGAATCTCACAGGTTGTTGTAAGGATTATGGCTTTTCTTCTGAGCCAGAAGGGGAGCTATAAGTGAACTGATTAATTAAATTATCTGATTTACATTTTAACAGACTGCAGGCAGACAGCAGCAAGAAGACCCGTTGGGAGGCTGTCGCAGTGACCCAGACTCAAGAGAGTAAAGTGGCTTAGAGTGGCCGTGGATGAGGTGGTGAGGAGTGATTAATTAGCATCTGCATATGTTGTAAGTAGGAACCGACAGAATTCGCTAGCAGATCCCGTGGGACATATGACAGAAAGAAGAAAGTCAATAAAGGAGAAATAAAAATGGGTTTATATATGTAAAATGTTTACTTACCATATCTGTGTGTTAGTCACTCGGTCGGGTCTGACTTTATGACCCCATGGACTTCAGCGCACCAGGTTCCTCTGTCCACAGAATTCTCTAGGCAAGAATACTGGAGTGGGTTGCCATTCCCTTCTCCAGGAGATCTTCCCAACCCAGGGATCAAATCCCGGTCTCCTGCATTGCAGGCAGCTTCTTTACCATCTGAGCCATAGAGCCTGGTTAATAGAAATTAATGACTCAATTTCAGCTGTTATTATTATTACTACTTCCTGTTATGAGAGTTATGGAAAGTAAAGTATGGATCCTATAAATAACATCGAGAATAAGGTATTTATAAAACTATTAAACTTTGAGAGATTCGTCCCAACAGTAATTGTGTCTCTCCCCAAGCCTGGGTGATGGACAGGTGAGAAAGCTTCAAACCTCAGAGATTAATTAAATGACGTATCCAGGTCCTTGCTAAGGCTGTTAAACAAGATCCACAAGTAGCCACACTCTTTGTTTCCCAGTACTTAGAATCTTACTTTTTTCTTTTTTGGCTCCATTGGGCACCCCACTCCAGTCCTCTTGCCTGGAAAATCCCATGGATGGAGGAGCCTGGTGGGCCGCAGTCCATGGGCTCGCGAAGAGCCGGGCACGACTGAGCGACTTCCCTTTCATTTTTCACTCTCATGCATTGGAGAAGGAAATGGCAACCCACTCCAGTGTCCTTGCCTGGAGAATCCCAGGGACAGGGAAGCCTGGTGGGTCGCCGTCTCTGGGGTCGCACAGAGTCGGACACGACTGAAGCGACTTAGCAGCAGCAGCAGCAGCATTGTTCGTGGGATCTTAGTTTCCCACCCAGCAACTGAAACCAGGCCTTCCGCTGTGAAAGTGCCGAGTCCTAACCACCTGGACCACCAGGGAATTCCCCTTAGTTACTGTCTTGCGTACTCTCTTTTTAACATATTTTGTACATGTATTTTTACTAAAAAACAAATGCATATTCAATGCAGAGAATTTAGAAACATAAGAAAGTTTAATCTATCCATAAATAATATCACTAATAGTTTTCTGAGACATATACATATTTTTAAATTAAAACTGGGATAATACTATACCTACTGTCTCGAAGCCCACCTATTCATTTAGCAATACATTGTTTCTTTGACAGTACTCTTCTCATCGCTTTCAACAGTACATCATGAATAATGAATATATTACAATCATGTATTCCCTATTGTTTGATATTTAGGCTATTTCTAGTTTTTTGATATTATAGACAACCCTGAGATGAACATCACTATTTCCTTGCATGTGTGCTATGTCACTTCAGTTGTGTCCGACTCTTTGCAACCCTATGGACTATAGCCCATGAGGCTCCTCTTTCCATGGGATTCTCCAGGCAAGAATACTGGAGCGGGTTGCCATGCCTTCCTCCAGGGAATCTTACCAACTCAGGGTTTGAACCCAACTATTTTTTTTGCACAGCTCTAATTTCATAGAAGAGCTTCCTGGAAGTGGAGTTGCTGGGTACAAGTGCATTCTTAAAGCTTTTGTTACATGGTGCTACCAACTTAATTTTGATGGTCCAGACACAGATTTTTACAACTGAAGACCCCTTGGGTCTCCAGGCCTCCTCCTTGAGGAACATGGTAGAACAGAATTAAAAACTTGAAAGAATTGCAAGTCCAGTCTTTATTTCCTATTTGAAGCTATGAAATGACTGTACCTCTTTATTTTCCCATGCCCCTGTTTCCCAAATAGAGCTACGGCACTTTCTTCAATGCAGTGGCAAAGCCCCTTGAAAAGATTATGACTTCCCCAGGCACATATTACCTAAACCAAAGAATCCTTACAGACCAGGCTCTGTCCTTACAATCATCTTTCATCTGAAGAAGAGGGAAAAAAATCTCCTTTGTCTTCTAAACCATTTTCTCCTGTTTCATTTTTAAGCACAGCTGGAATTTACTGTATTGAGAACTGGACATAAAGAACCAAAGACCTCGAGAGCTAATTGTGGGAAAGAGCAACTTTCATCCACTGTCTGGTGCGAGTGGGTGTTTGAGTCAGGAGGTCATGGGGGCAGGCAGAGGGCTCTGTCCTCTCAGCCACAAGAACTGGGCCTGGTGTTGAATATAGCATGTGTTGAACTTGGAGATGGTAGGCTGGGCTGACCCAGCTGACCCAGGGAGAATGCCCTTACTGTCACTCCAGGCAGGGGAAGACGGTGTTGGGTTGCCTCTGAGAGGGTGCTAGGAGACAGGAGTGGTCAGAGCAAAGGGAGAAAGCTGGTAAATGGGAACAGCCCTTCCTCAGATCTCACCCTCCACCGACCACCTTGGGCCTTAGGCATGCATGAGTTGCTATCATTGGTCATCCAACTTTTCTGTATCTGGCTAATGGGAGCCGTCCCCACAGAGAAAGCTGAATTTCCTCATCGTGGTTGAATTGAGGCCATTTACTTGAATGAAGCAGCACTTGAGTCTAGCACTAGACTTTTTCCTTATCCGGATCACAAGGCCTCCAAGGATTTGCTGGATAGCAGTGATTTCCCAATATACAGAGTCACCCCAGAGCTTCTAGACCACAAATTTCACAAAACCCTGGGCAGACTATCTGAGACCTGGGAAGAAGTGTACCTGACCAAAACTCAGAACTCTCCAGGAAATCTTAGGGTTCTTGGTCCCTAAATTTTGATTTCCCTGAAAAATCTCCAAGCTCCCCCAAGGTGCATGACTTTCACAGCACCCCCAAAAGGACCCACAGTTGCTTTTTTCTGTGGAGGCCACAGAGGCACCCACTTGCATGAGGTCACTTAACCTGGGGGGTGCAGCAGGATGGCTCCACTGATGCACAGCATTTCCTCCCTCCCGGGTTCTCACATGGGCCACATTCTGGGACGGTGCTCCTCCAAGTACACCAGTGGCCTTGCATGTGACTCAAGGTCCCATGGAAACCACAGTGACTGCGGAGCCCAAGGAGCTGCAAGCACATATGTCACGATGATCTCAGAGATCCACCCCTCAGGCTGCTGGCTGGATATCACAAAAATTAAGTACATTAAATTGACTGTTGGGGTGTTAACCCAGAGCAGGCACTGACATCCATCCCTCAGGCTTCACGGGACAGTGAGCACTGATCTGAGTCATCGTACAATGGGTCCCAGTGGAATCCAGGCGCACACAGGGAGGCTCGGGTCTGGCCCATCCCCTCTGAGTCAGAGCAGGCCTCCCACCAGGGGTCCTCCAGACCCGGCTGCCTCCCTTGGGGTGGGGCTCACTGCCCACAGCAGCTCACCCTCTTGCAAGAGAGGACAGAGGGACAGCTGCTGAGGAATCCAGGGTTGAAAGGAAGGGACAGTGTGTTGTCATTGGGTGGTCTTAACCCCGCACCTCTGTTTCTAAGCAGCACTTTCTTCCTCCTTCTCCTTGCCTCCCCCTTCTTTTCTTTTGCTTTGCTTTCTCTTTTCCCACATCCAACTCAGGAAGTAGGAATTGGCAACACTCAATGACCTTATAACTAGATGAAGATAGAAAAGTCTGGAAAGACAAGAACATCCTAAGTATTATTTGGAAAGTATCTGCTATTATACATATACACATATACAGATATACGCATCGGAAAAATCATACCTCTGTTTAACTTGTTGACACTTTCTTTGTAGGTTGGTTTAATTTATTTCATCTTTTGAACTACAGGGAGTCTGTGGGAACAAATGCCATCATCTTTTCCTCTTTTCTGAGCTTAGAGATGCTGAAGCCCTGTGGGCGAGGTAAGTTTTAAGAAACTGACTGGGGCTAGTATGGAGGGGGTATGGCAGGGGAGATAAGTTTTCAGACCTAAAGCCACATCCAATACAACAATAATATTTGAGATCACTGGTGGATATGAGTGGTCTCAGCTACTTTGGAGGCAGCAGTAGAGTGTAGGGTTAAAAGCACCAACCTTGTGGTCACACAGTCAGAGTTCAAAACTCAGCTCTGACATTTACACCCTAAGTGATCTCAGTGAGTTATTCAGCCTCTCTGAGGAGTGGTTTTGTCATTCATAAAATAGGTGGTCCTGGGGACTGAACAAGCTAACATGAGCAAACCACTTGATACATAACTTAAGAATGCAGTAAATGAGAGTTATTATTTTGCAACATAAATTCTTAAAGCAAACCTGCTGTTTGTACCATTAAGACTTGTAACATAATAAATTGTTTCCTCTAAAATGTTTTCTTGTAAGTAAACTATTGAGCTTAGGAAAAAAAAACCTTTGTTTTTAATATAAAAAGACCCTCTTGTGAATATTGTTAAATAAGCCAAATAATCTCTTNTAAGACTTGTAACATAATAAATTGTTTCCTCTAAAATGTTTTCTTGTAAGTAAACTATTGAGCTTAGGAAAAAAAAACCTTTGTTTTTAATATAAAAAGACCCTCTTGTGAATATTGTTAAATAAGCCAAATAATCTCTTAGATTAAGAATGTAAAACTCAACACACGTATAATTTATTAATTTTCTCAGTTGATGGATGATACTATTGTCATCATGGAAGACAATTAATACATTAATTTCACCTATAATTTTAAAAAGAAAAAAAGATCTAGAAAGGGTGGAAACACTTTCCTTATCCAGACTCTGCTCATTACCATCTTCAGTCGACTTAGATCCAAAGGAGGACCCGAAGGATGAGAAGTGAAAGGCAGCTGACCCAAAGCGACAGAGGGTGGGAAGCTGGGGGAAGGGCTTCCATCTTGAAAAAGATCAAAACAAGAGCTTCCACGGAAGTAAAGATTCACACAGGAAAGGCCTGGAAAACCCATAGCTAAGTTAAGGGCTCCCACCACGGTCCCGATACCCCGATGGTTACTGATAACTCCCATTGTGTCCAGGCCTGGTGCTTCCGGGCAGGAAATCCCAGCCTGCACACCAGGATAAGGCCAGCCTGGGAGCAGGTCCTCTGGGGGCATCTCACTGCCACTTCCCACTCTCCTGACAGGGTCATGTTCAGGCTCCCTTTCCCAGGACCTCAGAAGTTGGAGAGGTCAGAGGCTATTGCAGACTGGCGTGGAATTCAGCCTCTTCTGTGGCCGTCAGTCATTAAAGCCGGACCAGAGAGTGAGAGTAGGGTGCTGGCTGAGGGGAGGGGTATGTGAAGGATGAAGGATGAGGAGTGAGACAGAAGACACGATCTTGAAGGTTCACAATATAAGGTGGCTTATATTTGGGGAACATAGGGAGGTCAAGAATCATGGTAGAAGGTGCTTTGAGGGTTGAGATGGGAAGAATTATCTCTCCCTTATATTTGAATTTCCCCCCNGGAGTGAGACAGAAGACACGATCTTGAAGGTTCACAATATAAGGTGGCTTATATTTGGGGAACATAGGGAGGTCAAGAATCATGGTAGAAGGTGCTTTGAGGGTTGAGATGGGAAGAATTATCTCTCCCTTATATTTGAATTTCCCCCCGGTTTTAACTATAAATATATTTTGGCTAATTCAGCTAATAAGTGAAGGCATAATAAATCTGAATTTTTGCAAAATCTACTTATTTTCATGGTGATCATGAGCCCTGGGAGGTTCAGTTGGACCTCTTCCTGGGGTCCTCTTTGGCATATCCTAGTCACACATTTGAACTAGAATTCCAAATACATAGGTTTTAAAATTCCTGACCTAGGTGAACCTCTGCCTGTGCATTTTAAAAAACATTATTTATTTATTTATTTATTTGGCTGTACTGGGTCTTAATTGCAGCACGTGGGATCTTCAGTCTTTAGCTCTGGCATGTGGGAACTAGTTCCCTGACCAGGGATCCAACCTGGGCCCCCTGCATTGGTAGCACAGAGTCATAACTCCTGAATCACCAGCAAAGTCCTCTGCTTGTGCATTTTTAAAGGTGGGATAAGAGAATTTGGGAGAATTTTTAATGATAAACGAATAATGAACTCATACTGACTGTTCTAAATACTCTGGCTATATTCGTTCATTCAATCCTCGTAACAGTTCTCTGAGGTAGGAAGTAATACCTTCTCCATTTTACACATATAGAAACTGAATCACAGGTAAGTTAACTAATTTCATCAAAGTCATACAGTTTATAAACAGTATAGCTGGGATCTGAGCACTGCAGTCTGGCTCCACTGACCATGTTCTTACCAGCTACACTATGTTGTCTTTCATTAAATTGTAACTTCATGTCTTAAATATGAAAACAAGAATCAAAATCTGATTACAACGGCTTTTTAAAGAAAAACATGTTGTTGCTTTTTTCTGAATATGAAATTCATAGTTATTGTAGAAAATTTGAAAAAATTTTAAACATCACAAAGAAAATTAAAATCATCTATACTCTCGTCACACAGAAATTACTACTACGAATACTTTTCTTTCAGTATTGAGCTAATGCTCTACACAGTATTTTGTAACCTGGTTTTTCCCTTGAACAAAGTATCAAGAATGCATTTTATGTCATGTGGTATTCTACAACTTGATTTTTAACAGCTGTTAAGCATTCCATCATTGCATTCCATGATTTCTTTAACCAACCTTCTGCCATTGAACATTCAGTCATTACATTTTTCTACTTTAATTGTGATAATCATAATAACCACTATTTTAAAACATGTATTTTCATTCTGCTGAAAGAAAAAGGGCTTCTGACTGTGACAATTGTCTGAAAGGTCATCTGAATGCAGCTTTCAGTTCTCCCTGGCTCTCAGAGAACACTGATCCTGACCCAGGCCAAGGCAGCATGGAGTAATCACACATTTAGCTGGTTAATATTTGAGGGGCACCTCCTATTTGCCATGCACTATTTCAGGAGCAGGGGATACAAGCTTCAGGGCAATCATGGAGCTTTAAAGAGAAAGATTAACCCAGGGTGCCGGAATCACTGCTTGCTCTGGCCCCAAGAAATCTAGTTGTGTTACTTTGGGCAAGTAACTTTACTACTGTGAACTTCCGCTTATTCATCTGTGAAGTAAAGACAGCAGTACCTACCTCATAGATTGTTATCAACATTAAATGGGATAATACTTGTGAAGGTTTCCTGCAATGACTGACACCTACTAAGTGCTTTAGCCATTATTTTTAGTTCTAACCCTGCCCTCCTGCTTTTACCATTGAAGATTTGTCCATCTGAAGCTCCAATCCCATCTCTCAATAATTCTAAACCTCTCTATTATCTACTGAAGAGAATTCATTTACTCTCCCAACAGCAGTCTAACTGAGGCAGCTGTCTAACCTATTATCACTTGAGTGGTCCACACTGTCAGGGAAAAAGGAAACACGAAGTTCACAGATAAAAAGAGAGTTCAGCAGTTAGCCTTCCAAACTGCAGTAGACACTTGATTAGTCTTGAAACTTAGAGTCAACAAAACACAATTGCTTCAAGTTTACTCTGGAAAGAAAGATTTCCTCATCGAAAGAAAATCCTGCCCATGCCCCCCATTCTTTAGAGTTCAGTTTACATTTTGAAACACTAAGCCCTCCAGTCACTCTTCTACAAATTACATCTGCTCTGGCCCACACAGCAACCATATCACTAACGCTAAGTGAGACAGCAGGAGGAGCAGCGAATGCTTCATTCCAGCCAGGATATATTTCCAGTCTCTTTTGTGGCCCCAAGCTTCATGAGCGGGCTTCCCTGGCGGTTCAGCTGGTAAAGAATCCGGCTGCAACGCAGGAGACTCCAGGAGTGCAAAGCCAAAAGGCTCCGAGGCCAGATGGTTGCTCTATCCTTTGCGTTCCCTCCCCCGCAAGCAAATCAACATTTCATTCTCATTCTTTGACAGAGTTACAAGATTAATATTTTTCCCTCCTGCAACTTGTATTATTTAAATGGCAAAATACAGTCCAATGCTAGCTGGAGTGGAAATTTGCAAGGTGAGGAGAGGGGATTGCTCTCATGCATAAAATCACAAGGGGCCTCAAGTTAGCTTACAAATCTTCTCAGCTATTTATCCCCAGTCTTTTTAAAATGCTGCAAACTGTGGGAAAATAAAGATGGCTCTCTGTAAACCCTGAAAATGGTGACTGGGCAGAAAATGTGACTTTGAGGGGAACCAAATTCAGGAGTTATTGAAGGGGCTGCATAATCTAACAGGCAGAGAATCAAACGGGGTTTTCTTTTCCTTCATCCATTACCAACAGGGTTCTCGAGCTGGCTTCACACTTTACTTCTCCATCCTTTATTTTTCTTTGTTGTAAAATGAGAGTAAGCTACTAGGTAATTTCTAAAGTCTTGTACAAAGTTCTGTGAGATATATTTTTAAACATATTTTTACACATTTATTAGAATTGGGAAGCCTGATAAATGTGTTTATTAATACCATGGATGGGCAAAGAGCATGAACAGACAATTCATAAAGAAAAAAACAAAATAACTAATGAATATTCCCAAAGAAGGTTGAAGTTACTAATAATCAGAATTTTCTACTTATCTGAATAATAACTCTTAAAAGAAAACGTTTATACTAAAGAGATTTTTAAAAGTCTGTTGGAGAGTTGTGATAAACTTGCTTGCTTGATAGGTCATGGAGATAANGCCCGCCTCCTACTCCTTTCTCCCTGCCTGCCTCTGTCCCACTGGAGGGCCCGGGAGACATGTAGACAAGTGAATCCCTCCCCTCGCTCCCCAGGCCGGCCAAGCCCTCTTGGCCCCTTGCCACCCCACAGGACGCCCCTGGAAGCAAGCGGCGGTGGGGTGCACACCGGCAGTCCTGTGAGATCTTCTCTGGGAAGGCCCGAGTCCAGCCTAAGGGACACACTCGCTTCTTGATGGCGAGGCACGGGGTGCAGGGTACGTGAGTGACGAACTTGGTCTTCACGTCGCAGCGTTTGGACCGGATGTAGCCCCGGGGCAGGGTTTGGAGTGAGGGGCCTGGACCCTGCACAAAGCCAGGCCTCGTGGTCACAGCAAGGCTGAGCACCCCTCTCTCCAGGCGCTGGTTCCCCATCTGTTCATTGAGGAGGCCCTGAGTCTGGGGGAACCCTGCCTGTCGCAGGCTGTCCCCTGCCACAGTTCGTCCCCATGTCCACAGCCACGCACCTCTGCCTGGGGGCCCGGAGGCACGCACAGAAGCCCGAGTCTCTGCCTTCTGACATAAAGGGCATCTGGCGTTTTTGTTCCATTCTGGGTGATTGAGAGGAGGAAACTGAACCCCGGGCAAGAGGCCCTCACCCATAGCCACTCAGGGACTTGAACCTAGACTCTCAGCCTAGTGCCAATTCTCACCTTTCATTTCAACACAAACGCTAAGTGACAGAGATACACTGCGGGGAGCGGAGCTCGGCCACAGCATGCCCCAGCCCCAGGCAGGACGAGAGCTCCAGCCACATGCGTGGGGCTGCCCGTCCAGCTGGCCCCCAGCTCTGAGCACACCCCTAGCTCTATGCTGACTGACCGCCTCTGCCAGCCGAGCCCTGCCTGCTCCCTCAGGTCAGAGGCCCAGCAGCCGGCACCATGCCTGCAATAGACCCACGTGAGCAGGCATGTGGGAGGGAGTCTGAGTTTGGGCCAAGCGGCCCCAAGCCCTGGTCCAGGCCTAACCCATGACCCCACATGCCAGCTGGGACCCAGGGGGCCACTGCCCATCACTAGGCGGGCAGTGCTGGCAGTGAGGGACTTGAGAGGACCCATGTGGCATCCTGGGGAGGTAGCCGTTGAGTCGGGACCTGCAGGATGCATGAAAACTGATCAGAGGCAGTGCTCCTGGGAGAGGAGACAGGAGAGGCAGAAGCCAGTAAGTGGGAAGAAGCAAACAGCCGCATGCGATGAGGCAGAGACAGGCAGAGGGGCCCGGGCCAGGCCAGCGAGGGGAGGTGGAGTCTGGAGGAGCGCGGGGACTCCCTTGTGTTTTCAGCGGGTCCTCTGACTGCCGCATGGAGAACAGAGCTGGAGACAAGGAAGAGAGTCATCCAAGTGCCAAGAAAGCCCTCAAGTCCCACCCGCTAGCCTGTCATAGCTCCCCCAAGCCCACCGCCACTGGGGCTACTGTTACGGCAACAATGTTCCAGCTTCCTCCAGCACTGACCCTGAGCCACACTCCCGGCTGCCAGGGGAGGAGAGACCCCAGGGAGCAGCACTTTGACGAGGAGAGGTTTCAGGGACTTGAGGCCTGGCCTGCGACACTGAGAAGTTCCCATCTGAAAAATGCTGAACACACTCCAAAGGGAGTGAACCCAGAATATCTCTTTCCTAGAACACATCACAGATGTGTGGCTCTCCAAGCGAGAGAAAAGGAGAAACAGTGCCTGAACGCTTTTCTGGTGAAAATGAAGGGCCCGGGGCCGCTCCCCACTGCTGCGATTTGGCCTTTTCCGCTCCCTTTGTGGTCTGCAAAGAGGGAAGTTGCTGTGGGAGGCCTCAGGCTGGCTGTAGGCTGGATGCTGTGGTCTCATTCCCCATCCTGACACTCGGGATTTGCTGACCCAGGGAGCAACTAGGAAATTGGGTAATTCCCAGCCAGGCAGCTGCTGGCTCAGGGCAAAGGCTTGGCACGCAGCTGGTTCCCCTGAGGACCACCTGGCCGGCCAGACACAGCTGCCAGCACGATCACCAGGGGCCTGGGGACCAGCAAGAGGGCACCGTCCTTACTCCTGGGCAGAAGGGGTTCCATTAAGTAGGGCACAAGTTACCAGCAGGGGAGGAAGCTGGAGCCTGTGCCCTGTTGATGGAGTGGACACACATTCATGAGATGTAGCATCTTTAAATCGGTGATGGATGGATGGATAAACCAGTGACCAAATCACACCTCTCGGTGACCTCACCGAAGGTGGGCACTCAGGCCCCCTCTGCCTGGCGGCCTACAATCACACCACTCATCCCACTGGGTGGAGTGCAGCTGGATCCCAGCCGAGTGCTGAATCAGATTCCCTTCTTCCCGAGGGCATCTCGGGACCCGTCTGAGCCAAGGGCACTGCCCCCCTCCCTGTCCTAATCCAGAACTATTTCTGCAGCGTCTGCTTCCCACAGAGACACTGCTGGGGAAGTTAAGGAGACACAAAGTGTTAAGCTTGCTGAGAGAAGTTGAAAGAAATTCCCCCAAGCTGGGGTCTAGGGCCCCAAACCCAAACTCCCTCGAGACCAAGGGGTCTCCAAGCTTCTCCTTGCTGTCGATCAGTGTCCCTCTCCCCTCACACCCCAGCTGAAGACTGCAGATTTCACTTGCATCAGCATGTGCCCAGCAGAAGGGGCACTGGGTAAGACTTGAATAGGCAGGTGCTAAGCCCCCTCCTCCAGGAAGCCTTCCCGGACTCTGCTGCCTGAACCTCCATGTGTCAGAGTCCTACTCCTCCCTAACTGTGACCCAGAAGTCATCCCGTCCCCTCAGAACTTCAGTTTCCTAATGTTCACAGGGAGCCTCATGCCACACACGGTGCTGAGAGGCCGGCGTTGACACATTCCTGACAAAATCCCCAGGGCCTACTTCCCTTGCCCCAGCTGGCTGAGCCCCAGCCCCAGAAGGCAGACTTACGGGTGGTCTGTGACGAGAAAGGGCTTCCCAGTAAAGAACCCACCTGCCAATGCAGAAGGCTGAGAGACACGGGTTCAATGCCTGGGTCGGGAAGACCCCCTGGAGAAGGAAACGGCAGCCTACTCCAGTATTCTTGCCTGGAGAATCCCATGGACAGAGGAGCCTGGTGGGTTACGGTCCATGGGATCGCAAAGAGTCAGACACGACTAAAGCGACTTAGCACGCAGCACACGTGACAAGGAAAACCCCCAGCCTGAGAATCCCCCCAAAGACCCCTGTCACAAGAACACGAGGCGACCTGTGACATTCCCTTGTGTTGTACACACGAGGAAGCTGGGGCCGGGAAGGGGCAGGAACCACCTGCAGGACCCAGCAGGGCCTGAAATCCTGGCTCCGCCACCGTCTCCCTAAGCTTTTCAGCCTCAGACTTGCCCGTGCCCAGCTCTGACCTGGCCCTGAAGCTGGGAGGCCCCGCTCCCCGCCCCTCCTCTGAGGGACCACAGGCGAATGAGTGAGCCCTGCGGCGGCACGGGGCCTGGGTCCCCAGCTGGTCCTGCCTGGCAGTGGGGCCCTGGGCAACTCCTTGCCCTCTCGGGAGCTCAGCCTGACTGCCAGTGATTCGAGGAGTGCCACCACACCGAGGGTAGGGAGCTCTTACAGAAACGCCAGTCGGGATAACGTCCCCACAGTGGGGCTGGGCGGATCTGCAGACAGGCAGTCCGAAGGGGGGTTGTGCATGCGAACCCGACAGCTGTGCCCTCGGACCCTGCCAGCTCCTTCCTCGCGGCGATCGGGACTCACAGGGCGTGGCTCTGGAGCAGGACTAACTTGTCTCTATAACTCCTGGGTTGGCTGCCTCAGGCGAAGAACAGGGCCCACTGCTTGGGGACTGGGAAGGTTCAAAGGCATGATGTCCCCGGTGCCCAGGGCTGTGTACTTGGCGAACAGCAGCTCTTAGATGTGAGGGTGTGATGGGTGGCTGCTGTATGCCCAGGAGGACTGGGTGTGAATAGACCTCACTGTGCCTCTGGGCACTCTGAGGGCAGGACACAGGCATGCACACACGTGCACACACGTGCACACGCCCAGCACGCCTACGCACAGCCCACGTGCGTCTCAGTCTGTTGGCTCTGCAAGGCTGGGGGTGATCACATCTCCCACCCTCAAGCCAGGGCCAGAGAGAAACCGGGCCTCGTTCCAGGCAGGGGGATGGGCCTGGCTCCATACCCCCAACCCTCAGGCTGGGACGCCCTGGGAGAGCTGCCCACACCACCTGGCTGGCTAGCCAGACAGGAGACAAGGCTGACCTTCCCTGCCACCCCAAAACAGCGAAAAGACCCCAGCCTGGGGAAGCGGGCACAAGAGCCCAGCCCTCGGTCCGGCTCAGAGAAGGTCAGACAAGCAGCAGCCGCGCTGTGTCACCAGCCCCGCGCCTGCTCCATGAGTACACCGTCTCTGCTCCCGCCGCGGCCAGGAGAGCCTGGATATCACGCCCCCTGACGACCAGCTCATACTCACCTTCTGCTCCCCAGCGGAGCTGGGGCCCGCCAAGCAGAGAGCCAGGAGGCAGAGCAGGAGGCGGCCCCGGGGCCCTGCCATGGCCAGCGGCGGCTGGCGGGCACGCTGTCCGGAACAGAATCAGGGCAGCGGTGTGGGGAACGAGCTTTGGAGGCAGGCACTTCGCTAGCAGGCAGGACGGGGCGGGCAGGCGCTTTAAAAGCAGCCGGGAGGCCCCGCCAGCTCCCCCCCACAGGAACCCGCCAGGATTTCCTCCTGCATATCAGCAGCCTGCAGGCGGAAGGGAAGGTGCTGGCCACTGACCCCTGCATGGATGCCTGGGCCCTGCTTGGGGCTTCCTGGCCCGGGACCCTCCTCCTGGCATCACAGCCTCCAAGCCCACCATTAGCCACAAGCCTGGGGTGGATCAGAGCTGGCAAAGACCATTCAGGGGCAGATGCAGACAACTCCCCACCCCAAGCCTACAAGCCCAGCATGTTTCATTCAGAGGCTCGGGTTGGGGGAGGGGGCGGAGTTCTGGAGGGTCGGGGAGAGGGCAGGCTCAGAATCGGGTCTGCCTGCCTCCACCTGTCCAGCTGCTCAGGGCACCTGGTGGCCTCTGTGTTAAGTGGAGGCTGTTCCCGGTCACCTGCCCGGCTTCACTTGCTCACCTTCAACTGAGCTTGTCCCACTCCGCCTCCACCACCCCCGGACCCCCATCCCCGCCACATGCCCTCTCCCAAGGGGCACACCCACTGCCAGGAGCCCTCTTGCCCCAGTCGTCTCCACTCAGTCCCTGTCTCTTATACACATCTAGATGTGTATAAGAGACAGTGATCAAGGAGAGCTCGTGTCCCGAGGCTGCACAGCTGGGAGGCAGTCTGACAGCGGTTGGTCGGAGGGACTGGGTCCACGTTGTCCCCCAAGGGGACACGGGCCCTGCCCTCCGGCTGGGCCAGCGGCTCACCTGACTGGCAGTCAGGCNATGCATTGGAGAAGGAAATGGCAACCCACCCCAGTGTTCTTGCCTGGAGAATCCCAGGGACAGGGGAGCTGGTGGGCTGCTGTCTATGGGGTCGCACAGAGTCTGACACGACTGAAGCTACTTAGCAGCAGTAGCAGCAGCTCTCATTCTCAGGGAGAAGCAACTCTGTTACAGTCATTTTTTTAAATGATATCTTTTTATTGCATTTAGAGTAATTACAACTAGAACATTTCATAATTTTATTCTAAACTGAACTAAGTGAAAGTCGCTCAATCATATCCAACTCTACCACCCATGGACTGAGTCCATGGAATTCTCCAGGCCAGAATACTAGAGTGAGAAGCCTTTCCTTTCTCTGGGGATCTTCCCAGCCCAGAGATCGAACGCAGGTCTCCCACATTACAGGCAGATTCTTTACCAGCTGAGTCACAGGGAAGCCCAAGAATACTGGAGTGGGTAACCTATCCCTTCTCCAGGGGATCTTCCCAACCCAGGAATTGAACCAGGGTCTTCTGCATTGCAGGCAGATTCTTTATCAACTGAGCTATCACAGAAGTTAAGAGAAATTGAACTAAAGCCTGGACATAAATATTTTGAAGTGCTCAACATGTTCAGATATGATTTTCTTTATTTTTAAAGTTTCACAGGAAGAGATTATATGTTTAGTTAAGAGTACATATCTAAAAGGAAAATCTGATTTTGTGAAATTATACATTCTGATTTTCAGAGCAAAGATAATCCAGACAGAGAAATTATCTGAGCATTGTCTGCGACCCCACCCCCCCCATCACAAACAAGACCACACACACACACACACACTCACTCACCAGTGTGACCAGTGTGACCAAATGGTGGAGAATGAGGAGCAGGCACGTAGTCACATAAGTCAGAGCCAAATAAGAAGAAGAAAAATAGCACATTAAGCTTTCAGAAGCACCAGTTTTCAAAGTGAGCCAGTAGACAGAGCAATAGCTACATTTTCAAACACAAATGTCTTCAACTTTCTAATCAGTTGCCCTGTAATAGAACATAAACTGTAGTAAATCATGACTTGATGTCCTGTTATGTATACCATAAACAAGGTGGGGGAGGGGGGAGTATCATTAGTGTGCTTTACTTGGTGAATATGTTTATGCAGATGCTTCATAAACAAATGCAATAAATATATTCTATTGTGTTTTTTAATTTAATAGAAAACATAAAAAAATTGTATGTACATTGACTGGAACATGTTCTATGTGGAAACTGCATTTTTCTTGGGTTTTAAGAAGAGTGTTCCATAGCATATCTATATTGTTACTGAAGTTCCTTAAATACCCAGCAATTCCACTGCTGGGCATACACACCAAGGAAACCAGAATTGGAAGAGACACATGTACCCCAATGTTCATTGCAGCACAGTTTATAATAGCCAGGACATGGAAACAACCTAGATGTCCATCAGCAGATGAATGGATAAGCAAGCTGTGGTACATATACACAATGGAGTATTACTCAGCCATTAAAAAGAATACATTTGAATCAGTTCTAATGAGATGGATGAAACTGGAGCCTATTATACAGAGTGAAGTAAGCCAGAAAGAAAAACACCAATATAGTATACTGACACACATATATGGAATTTAGAAAGATAGTAATGATGACCCTGTATGTGAGACAACAAAAGAGACA